>JAJPUD010001769.1:171252-195071 GCA_023553655.1 Myrmecobius fasciatus
GGAGAAAGGAAGGGAGGAAAGGAGGGAGAAAGGAAGGGAGGAAAGGAAGGAGAAAGGAAGGAGAAAGGAAGGGAGGAAAGGAAGGGAGGAAAGGAAGGGAAGAAAGGAGGAAGAGGAAGAAGAAGAAAGGAATGGAGGAAAAGATAGAAAGGAAGGGAGGGAAGGGGAAAGAAAGGTAAGGACGGAGAGGGGAAGAGAAGAAGCAGCGAGGGAAAGAGGAAGGGAGAGAGGGAGAACCCATTTCTACTTCCTCATCAGGACTCTTCACTGCTCATTCTCTTCCTCCTCCAGCAGCCTTCATTTTGGGGATGGGTTCGGGCCAGCTGCCTCTTTGCCCTTCCACTCTGCCTCTTCCCCCCGTCCATCACCCCTCCGCCTCTGCTGGCCATTCCTCCACCAGGCTGCCTCCCTTTCTTTCTGGGGTGGCCTCCATTCTGCAGACCTGCCCGTGGGGCCCTCCTGGCAGTGCCCCTGCTCGGGCAGCTCCTCTCCCGGCCCTTCACTTCATTTCCCATGGGAGTATAAGCCCTTTGAAGACGGGAAGTCTTTCAGTCGGCTTGCCCCCCACCCCGTGTGTGCAGTGGCAAGGTTCCCACCACTGTCTGCCAGCCAGCCTTGCCCCCTTTTTTTCCTGTCGGCCCTATCCAAAGTGCCCTTTGGTCCTTTTCTTGCCCCTTTATTCTGGTTGGTCCAGAAACCCTTGTGGTGCTTCCCTTGGGGGGCGGGGACCCCCCACTTGACAGTGAGCTCCCCGTGGCATTAGTGCCCCCCATTTCCTTTACCCTCGCCCCCATGGGAGGCTCAGGCCCCAGACAGCTCTCCACGGTCACCCAGAGCAGGACTGGGAGCACCTGGGGCAAAGGCGGCTTGCCCGTCCTTGAGAACTGCTCCCTTCCCTTCCCCACAAGAGCCCGATGAGGGTCTAGGGTCACAGCGAGTTTGCATTCTCCTGGACCCCCTTTGGAGCCGGCTCCCCCAGCTGGGCTCCTTCACACCTCCTCCCTAATGAGCCTGCTCATTAAGTGCCGGCCCCAGAGGAGCTGCTCCCCACCTGCAAGAGAGCACGCTTGATTAGCTCAATCCCCAGCCAGGCCAGCTCAGTTCTGCCCCTTCTGGGTCTCATCACAGCTCCCGTTTCCATTGGGGCTCCGGGAGGTCACCGACCTGGCCTGAGGTCACAGAGCTAATGAGCATCCGAGGCGGGACCCAAGCCCAGTCTTCCTGCCCCTTGGAGAGCGTTCTACCCACTGCACCGCCCAGCCCGCACTCATCAGGCAGCTAGGCTCGTTTTCCTTCTGTGGTCGGTATGACGATGGGTAATCCACCTGTTGCTTTACTAGGGGTCACCTGTGCTCTGGGGGAGTCGCCAAAATGGTGAGAAAGGGTGGGCCCTGGGGCAAAGAGGCCCAGGCCCTGAATTCAAATTCTCCCTCTAGTCTAAGCTCTCCAACTTACTGGACCAAATGAGGTGATCTTGAAGGCTGTTTCCAGTTTGAAATCTATCATTTAAGAGAGACCCAGGGCAAGAGCAACGTTCAATGCCTGGTACACAAAGGTGCCTAATAAATGTTTGCTGACACAGAAGCCGGGAGCTAAGGATCAAGAAGAGCGTGCTTGTCACAGCCACTCAGATACTGAGCTGGCAGCCACCCCGGGGTCTAGTCCAACCCCTTAATTTTACAGATGAGGAAACAAGCTCAGGGAGGGGACACGACTTCCCCACAAGCTGAGCTGCTAAGTTCCAAGTGTCTTCCCACCATGGCACGCTCTCTCCCTCCCTCCTTCTCTGGCTGGAGAGGAGGGCAAAGCAAAGGGAAATACGCATGGGCACTGGGGCACTCTCTAACCCTCTCTCACATCCTGAGCACCAGGAGATGGGGACTGCAGGATCTCCTGCAGCATTGAGCCCAGTGCATCCAGAAGGTGCTTAATAAATGCTGGGAAAGCTGAACCTAGAACCCCAAAGACAGGGACTGTCTTCCCTGACTTAGACCAGTCATCATCGCCATCGGGCTGGAAGGTAAGCTTCCTGAGGGCAGGCTGCAGTCACTCTTGTCTCTGTACCCCTAGAGCAAGGACATTCTAGGTCCTTCAGAGCCAATGTATATTAAAAGAATTTGCGTTTAATGTGCAGCCAGGTAGCACAGTGGGTGGCGCCAGGAAAACCCGAGTCCAGATTCTGTTTGGGTCAGCACTGCTGAGACTCAGTTTCCTCCTCTGGAAAAGTGCAGAAAACCAACCTCTTCCCATCTTGTGGCTTGATGGAGATAGTTTGTGGAGTACCTGGCAAATCTCAGGATGCCATGGAAACACCCCGAGCTGTTTGCAGGACCCAAGTGGGGCCGTGCTGCTGCCTGGCCCAAGACAAAAGCAGGAAGAAGCCAGCAACTCCCTCTTCCAGGAGGCTCCCCCACCCCGGCACCGGCCCCTCCCGCTCCTGGCCCCCCATTACTGAGTGACCCCCCAATTCGTGCCAAGTCATCTCCCAAGAAAAGCAGGCACTTCCTGGGCAGCAGGTGCTAGATCAGCTTCTGAGACTCAGCAAGAACCATCTTTTATAAAGGGAAAGTGTTCACACACACACACACACACACACACACACACACACACCTGTTCAAGTCAAAATGGTCCCTCCTAATTTGCATGCAGAGTGGGGGAAGGGAGAGATCTCCCCAAATGCCCTAGAATCATGGGAATGGTCAGGGCTGCATAAAAAGGAAGCTAAGAGTTGTTGGGGGAACCCTAGTGACCCCACGGGATGACCAGGTGGTTATGTCCAGAAGCGATCTGGATGCAGTGAAGTCCAGAGGAGAAAAGTAGGCTCAAAGGACAGGTCTTTGGGTCGAGACTTCTAGCTGGGGAAGGGGAGATGAGCGTGGGACTGGTGAACTTGCACAAACAGGGCCTGTCCCACTGTTTCCAGCTGCTAATGATGTGCCCTTGGGTCCCCAGCAGGGAATTAAAGTGCTCCCTTTGCTCTTCTCCCTTTCAACGCCCAATACCTAGAAAGACCAATCAACACTATCTGCTCATCACCTCCCCACCCTCTTCTCCAAAATTTGGCCTCTGGTTTAAAATGGTTGTTGGGGTTTCCAACTTCTCTCTACAGTTACGTAGGACGGTCTTTTCTTCCTCCTCAGCCTTCCTCCCTAGCTTTTAACCATACGACCCACTCTCTCTGCTTCCTTTGGCCAACTGACCAGCTGGGAGTAGAGGGAAAGAATTCATCAAGTTCTAGTAAGTATCCCTGGTATTTCTAATTTTTTTTTCTTTCTTCCCTCCTTTCCTTCTTCCCTCCCTCCCCCATCTCTTTCTCCTTCTCTCTCCTTCCCCCATCTCTTTCTCCTTCTCTCTCCCTCCCCCATCTCCTTCTCCTTCTCTCTCCCTCCCCCATCTCTTTCTCCTTCTCTCTCCCTCCCTCATCTCTTTCTCCTTCTCTCTCTCCCCCATCTCTTTCTTTTTCTCTCTCTCCCTCCTCCATCTTTCTCCTCCCTCCCCATCTCTTTCTCCTTCTCCCTCCCCATCTCTTTTTTTCTCTCCTCTCTCTTCCTCCTTCCTACCCCCTCCCTCTATATCGAGGAGAAAAGGAGAGATTCTCTCTCCTTTGTATATTTTGTTGGCAAGAATAAGAATTTCTATTTCTTTACAGAAAAGTGTGGAGTTCATGGGTCCCAGAATGTAAATGCAGTTCAGCCCAGGCTGCCAAACCACTCAGATAAGGCTTCTCTTATCCTAATCTCATTGCAGGTCCAATTCTACTCCAACTGCCACTGGTGCTGAAAAGGGGCTGAAGATAAGAATAGCCTGATTTTATTGTGCTTCTTGACAATTTTGTCAATTGTGTTGGGCTACACTCCATCCCATGCTATGACTTGGGTAGGACAAGGTCTAAAATGTACTTTCTTATCATGGTAAGAGCCTTTCTCATCTTGAATGGACACTCATGCTCCATTCAGGGGAACCCTGGGAAATTGTCACATTCACAGGCCATGAGACCTCCTCATAAATATGTTCTCTACTTGAAAATCCACCTGGGTGGAGGTAAATTCAGGTAGATAACGAGCTCTACTTAACCCTCAGAACTGACCAATAGCAAAAAAAAAAAAAAAAAAAAAAAAAAAGGTTCTAGAGAGAGCCCCAGTAGCTGTGGCTTGGTGGAACTAAAACAGAACAGGTAGCTATGTCACTTGATTAAATTTCTAATCCCAAAGCCAATCAAAAGACTAATGGGTTACTTTGCAGGATTACATAATGTGATCAGGAATATGTATGATCAATCAATAGGTAAGAATATCCTACTGAATGAGGAAGGAAAAAATAAGTGGTGATGCATACTGTTTTATTATGAATTATCTTACAAATTAATAGTTATTAAAATTATTTGCACTAAATAAAAAATAGGAAAAAATAAGTGAACAGATTAGCTAATCTAGCTTCAGAACAAACGCATACTGAAGTTTAGTGTTTGAAAACGACAAGACCACAAGACAGTGGGGAAAGGAGGCATTACCCAATAAATAAATGAATAAATAACTTTTTTGACCATAAATATTTGATAAATATCTGGTGCCTGCCTCTGTCTCTACACACACACACACATACACACACACACACACGCAGATGTGTTTCTATGTGCATATGGATATGAAACTGATATAGATTTATAAGTGTATGATCTATTCTCTGATTAGGCTAGAAATGAGCAATTTTGAAAAGAAACAAAATTCTCTAGAAGCACCTGCAAAATTATTCATTCTCCAGTAAGCAGAAGAGTTCATTAAAACAACTTCAAGAAATTTTCTTACACCTATTAAATTAACCAAGGTGGACTGAAATGCTAAAACTTGGTGTTGCTGATGCTGTGGAGAAGCAGATAGAGTATTATTTTTCTCCTTGCACCTCAATTATTGCCAAACTTTTGGGAAACCAATATGTAAAGATACAATAAAGGTTACAAAATTGTTCCCACCCCTTGACCCAGTAGTCCCATTACTAAGAAAAAACCCTAATGACGTGATTAGAGGAAGAAAAAAAAAATACCCCTGCAAAATTGACCATAGCTGATTGTCCTCCATGGATGCTCTCCAACTTTATCAATGCCCCTTTTAAACTATGGTTCCCAGAACTGAAGTGATTATTGAGGGAGGGAGAAAGGGATAGCTGTAGTTTAGAGCAGTACCCACTTTCCCATTTCTTTTGCATCTCCTTATTGGTTCTCTCATTGCATTCAGTGGGTATTAAATAAGTACTTGAGGGTAACAAATAGAGCCCTTCAGACTCGTGCTCTTTTCTCAAATGCAAATTTTAAACCCAGTCTTACAAAAGAGGTGTAAATGCACATCTGCAAATTAAGATTACAGAAGGGAGAAGCAGATTTGAGCTAAGTGCTCTGATTTCAGCAAGGTCATGAGAGAAGAAAAAGCCAGGAGAGAAAAAATAGAAAGTTAGGAGGAGGAAAAACTGGAAAGAGATGGGGAATCCCTGTTTCCCAGCCTGCCTCTGCTAGGCTCTAGCTAGCTGCCCATGGGCCAGTCTCAACCTCCAAGAGCCCTAGCTCCAAGTATCTGAAGTCAAATACTTCCAGGGAGCCTTCCAACTACATAGGTGCAAGGACTTTGCACATCAGGACTTAACCTATGCCAGAGAAATCACAGGGCAGGACTAAACAGAGACACTTACAGAGCTGGCTCGTTTGTACTTTTCTGAACTGTTACTCCAAATCTCTTTTTAGTCTGTTTATTTTCCCGAGTAATCCTGTTTAGAGTCTTTTTATCCAAGCTACAACTGGGTCAAAACTCTTAGAAACTGCTTATTTTATGTTGGAAAAAGTCACCTTTACATCTCTGGGAAGAAGGATAACATGTGTGAAATCAAATCTGAGGCTGCAAGCCAATGAGCTTGGATTTTAGAGTATCTGATCCCCGGCCAGGACACTCATCACCCAGTCATTGGGTGCTCACCTGAGCCAGTAGCAAGGGCTCTCAAGGGAAGGGTCTTCACACAGGTGTGACTGCAAGTGCACCCAAGTGCAAATCACTTTTAAAACATCTAAAAAACCCCAATATTCCCATTTTAATCAAATCCAAGTTCATCTATTAGAAGTACCTTTGGTTCATTTTCAGTCAAGTTCAGATAACATCAACATTTCCCTCCATGATACTGACAACTTGTATTTCCTTAGGCTGAAGGTTTTATAAGCTATTTCCCTTCCACAGCTTTTTTAGGGACAGGGGTTAAGTATTCTTATCCTTATTCTTCAGATGAAGAAATCAGAGCACTGAGATCTTCAGCGACTTATCCAGGATCATGCAGCCAATACTTATCTGAGACATCATATATATATATATATATATATATATGCATATATACATATATATATATATATATTTGCATGCTCTCTCCCCCATTTAAAGAGTAAGCTCCTTGGGGGCAATGTCCAGGTTTTTATCTTTCTTTGTATTCTTGGTGTTTGTCACTTTGGGTCATATCAATGAGCTCTTAATAAGGGCTTGTTGATTGGGTATGTTGGGGATAAATCCAAGTCTCAAATGGAAGCTCCAAAGATAGATGGAGTTTGGGTTTTGCCTTCAGACCCATTTCCTCAAAAAGTTCCTAGATTATAGTGACTGCTTCATAAAAGTTTGCTCATTCATTGAGAGGCTAAGTTCCCACAGTCAGGATTGGTCGAGTGAGTCAGCAGAATTAGTTTTCCCGACACCTTTCAGGGTTCTCTCTGGATGTACCAAATAAGTCTTGTTTTTTACTAAGAGATTGGAGCTCCCTTTTTTCCTTTTCCCTTCCTTCCCCTTCCTCCCTAAATGAGGGAAGGGAAAGAGAGATCTGAGCAATGAGCCCAGAGAGGAACAAGGACAAAAAAATCCAAGGAAACAGAGGTCGCCTTTGCAAGTGACAACATCACTTTAAATAGCAATGCACCTGGAAAAAATGATCCAACCCCCCGCCTATGAGGGAAAAACCATGAGGTAAACTGAGGCACCAGGGCTTCCCCCAACAGCTTTTCCTAAGAGAGTCTTACTTAGGTTTATTCCTCTAAAAAAGGAGCAGAATGCCTGGAGGAAAGGCTCCCATAAATACTCTTCTGTTGCTGGGAGCCTCTGGTGAATGCAAGTTGCTGGATCGAGTTTCTAGCTCCCTGTGATTTTCTCCTTCTGCACAAACCCGTAAAAAATGAAGATAACCCTGACAATTCCCTGAAAAGGATAGGGCATATTGTATATAGCACATGGATTTTTATATTCTTTCATAAAAAAAACTTATATTATCAAAGCCTTTCATCTTAAACCTGGTGAGGGCTGCGTTTGCCACGGGCTGATAAGTGAATATGGCAGAGCTTCAAAATGCACATCAGCTAAGAATATGGAAGGAAAAAAAAAAGACAGAAAGTGAGTCTGGGAAAAGAAAGCTGCAAGGAAAAAAGAAAAAAGAGAAGGCCTGTTACCCTTCAGCGCTAGAAAATGAGAGCATCACAGCAGACCCTTTCCTTAAACCAGATTGGGGGAGTGCATTTAGGGTTGAGTCAAAATCCAACACCTTGCCAAAAATGGTTTCATTAAGCCGAGGGAGCCTGGAAGGAGACCACTGAGACCACCAGCTCCTTTCTGCTGCAGCTTCTTTGACAAAGTTTGAATCTACAAAGGTTCTGATCGATCCAATATGACTTATTTGGTGGCCCATACAAGGGGAACTAATTGGATTGAGGAATTGCTAAAGGGGAGATGATAATAGAATCTCCAGTTGGCTCAGTCCCTTAGGCTGAAGGCAAGTCATTCCACACAGGAGCTTGTTTCTCAGCTCCAAACTCTTTTTCCTTTCCAGAAATTGTAGCAACTTGGGGAAGGTCCTGGCTGAGAGCATCTGTGCTGGAGTTAGGTGGAAAAGACAGTCTGCTACGACTCCCAGAAGTCTTGGGCACTCAAAACACCCAGGGACCAACCAAAGGAGTCAGACCCTCTCCAAAGACTGGTCTGCTAAATGCACTAGCTGGAAGTTAAGAAGTCCTCCAGCTCACTCCTTCGGGTCACCAGTACAGAAAGAGGGAGGTCCTTGGCCAAAGATGATGATGATGATGGTGGTGGTGGTGGTGGCGTACCACATACGTGGCGCTTTTCAGTTGGGAAAGCCTTTCATAGTGATGAGTGCATCTGATCCTTACAACAGCCCGATGAGGCAGGTGCCATTACTGCCCCATTTTACAGCTGACATGGCTGAGGTTCACTCAGTGACTTTCCCGTTCCAAGTACAGCTGTTAAGTGTTTGAGGGTTCATGGAGTCCTCCTTCAATCACAGAGGAAGGAGGTATCCATCCAAATCCCACAGATACATGCAAGCAAGAATCACCCTTTTGTGTGAATTGAATTCAAGAGAATATAAGCTCCCTGAGGGCAGAGACCACTTCATATTATTTTCTTTGTACCCCCAGAATTATTATTATAGCATATTATATATATTATATTATAAATACTGGTGAGTTTCTATTAAACTGAACCAGGAGACTAACTATGATCCATTCACTTTTTCTCCATCTTTGCCTCTTTATTCATATCCTGGAGGACTTGAACACTGTAATGTTTAAGCCAGGATTTGGGGCCAAGTTTCTAAAAAGAGATTTTTAAAAATATATTTTATTAACATTACTTTGGCTTTCCTGTCATTGTAATAAATCTTCCTAACAGCATGAATGAGTATTGTGCACCAGACAGGGTAATGAGTTTGCAGTCTATTTCACCTTTCATGAAAACATTGCCTATTTATTCCATTCCTGAAGCAAATAAATAGCCCAGGTACACACCCATCATTTGACTTGTGTCTCCCTCCAGGTGTTTTTACTTATGTCCCGAAGGAGCCTGACAGGGAGCATCTGGGACAGCCAGACCAGACAGTCTGACCACGTTAACAGCCCAGTGGAGCTGAGAATGGGCTCTGCTGCTGGGCCAGTACCACCCAAGTCAGATTGGATCAGCCAGACCAGATCCACGAGAGACTATCAAACGAGAAAGCTTTAGGTTCTTCCTCCTGAGGATGCCATCCACAAAGCAAGGCCGGGGAAGAGTCAGCTGCCACAATTTAGTCATTGGAAAATTAAATAAAAGATAGTACAGATGCACCAGATAGTGGTACTTCTCCCAGCACCAGGAAGCCAGTTTTGGCAAGCCATTGAAGAGGGGGCTCCTTGAGGGCAGGTGCTGTTTGGATTGGTTCTGTGTATCCTCACACAGAATGCAGCTAAGAAACACAATCAGTGAGTGAATTGACTGATCTATGTCTTTTGTTGTGTCCCAGAAGCAAGCAAAAGCCAATCAGGAGCTCCATCATCACATCCCAAGCTGGGCCCACATCCAGGGTTCTCTCCCTACCCTGCCTCTGCCTCTTGATATCCCTTCCTCAAATCAAGACATAGAACCACCTAGAAGAGGCCCTTCCAGACCCATTCCATTAGAGACCTCTGGAGAAGAGTCCAATGATTTAGAATCAGCCATTTGACCAGTTCAAATCTTTCCATCCTTTCCCCAAGGAAACCATGGCTTTGATAGAGGAGAAATATATCCAAGCTAGATTACTATCTTAGATCAAGGGCTAGGTTACTTAAGCCAGAAAACAATGCACACCATCACAACAATGTACAAGACAAAAGGCTTCAAAACCTTGGGTACCTCAGTGAACACAATTACTAACCACATTGCAGAGGACTCACGGTGACCTGCTGCCCAAATCCAGAGAGAAATGCAAGAGCAGATTGCAGCAGATACAGGTGCACATAATGTAGACACAGAGATGGGTGATACAGACACAGATGGCTGGGTAGGTAAATGGATGGAGAAAGAACAGAAACAGAGAGAGACAAGGAACCAGCACAAAATCTGCTTTCTTTAACTGCACCTTACTAATGAATTTTGGTTTTCTTGATTTCTTAAGTCAGGAGGAGGAATCCAGGGGCAATCTTTGTTTTTAAAAATGAAATTTAATTGTAAATAAAAGTATGATCTGGAATGACCGGTTCTTGGTAAAG
Organism: Myrmecobius fasciatus; assembly: GCA_023553655.1. Classification (NCBI taxonomy): domain Eukaryota; kingdom Metazoa; phylum Chordata; class Mammalia; order Dasyuromorphia; family Myrmecobiidae; genus Myrmecobius; species Myrmecobius fasciatus. The sequence continues at coordinate 181,280 of JAJPUD010001769.1, forward strand.
GCAGAGCACTCATTTTGCATTCTCATTGCAGCTTCTTCCAGGCTTGGACCAAGCATGCCTTTAATAATATACTTGAGATGTTCCCCAGAAGTAGACCTCAAGCTCATATATTCTCTTCCTTTTTGAAAATCGGGATTTTTGCTCTCCTCTTCCATTTTCCGTCACTCTCCAACCCTGGCCACGGCCCAGAAAGCACATTCAGCAGTCCCCTGAGGTCTGGGGCTCCTGTGATTGAAGCGTCTGGCATTCAGCAGAAGCTGCTATGTGTTCTCCAATGTCTTCACTGTCAGACTCCTTATTGGTCCCTCTGGAGCTGCCATTGCCGGCGTAGAGTTCTCCATGGAGGAACCAGAAGGGAAAGACCATTGGGTAGATCCACATTCTAAGGTGCCATCATCCCAACCACCCCAAGTCAGACTCCCACCATGCCCTTCTCCTCCCCCAAAATTAACTGAAAGAACTTCCTTTGTATTTGTAGCCTGTAGCTTTCTCCCCTAGTCCCTGCTCATTCTGAGTGAGCATTAGCCCTTCCATCACCACTCTAATGGGCCAATCCTTGAAAATCTCTTTACCTACCAACTCGAATGGCTCTGAGATTGCTTCGATTTTAAAGTATCCTCCCCAATGATGATGATTGCCGCCCATCTATTCATCTCTATTCTTTCTTGGAGGTTCTTGCTCTTCCTTTCATCAGTTCAGAATGTAGTCAGGTGGGAACCACCTAATGAAGCCCTTTCTTGTTAATTGTGAAATACATCAGAATACTCCCCACCGTCTAAGGGTGATGGAAATTGGATCCTTTGGAACTGAAGGTCATCTCTCATCTTTCCTGTGTTTCTGATCAGTCCATCTTCTCTTTCTTTCATGACAGCTTCTCCTCCTGTCCTTAATTACTCTTTGGCTCCATGTCACTCTGCTTTCCTTCTTTCTGTTGTTCTCAGAATGAAGTACAGTTCTAATTCCTCAAAAACTGTTATATGCCATGTCTCCCAACAGTAGAATGTTGGTATCAAAAAGAAGGCCTTAGTTTCCATGAGATCATTAAAGGAGCTAGGCAAATTTCCCAAAGGCAAGCCAGTCCCATTTTCTTTTGATGTTTAACTCCAGGCCTCGGTCTTTGTCCATCTGTCTTGTCTGTCCCAGATATACAAGCTGACATATATAACTAGGCCACCTGAATAGTATATGCAAGTATGTCTACTCTAATCTTCACTCTTCATCCACTTGAGTTTTACTGCATGAATTGTCAGGCCAAACTCTGCTCTGCATCTTGTTACATGCAGAGGAGAGTTTGGAGCCCTTTAAGCTCTAAGCTTCTTAATAAGCAACAGATATTATGGTGCATAGAGTACTGGACTCCAAATAAAATCAGGAAGACCTGCATTGAAATCCTGCCTCAGACACTTCCTAATTGCTTGGCTCTGGGCATGCCCCTTAACCTCTCTCTGCCTCCGTTTCCTCATTTGTAAAATGTGGATAAAGAATAGTAGCTATTTCCCACAGTTATTGGGAGGATCAAATGTGATAATATTTATACACCATTTTGTAAACTTTAAAGCACTATATTAGTGCTAGCAATTTATTTGTACCTTCAGACAATTCTCATTTTTTTTTTAACTGCAATTGGTTTTCTTTGGGTCTTTAGTGTTTCTTTATTAAGAGTTTCCTGCTCTTACTGGATTGACTTCTCTGATAAAAATTTGTGAGCAGATAATTGAAGCTGTACTTCCTGGGGTTCCTTTGAAAATGATTCTCCCAAAATCCTGGGTACATGTCAGACTATGAGTGGCTTTCTTTTTTATCACAAACTGAAAGAGAAAGTGGTCACTTTACTCCAAAAGTCACAGAATTTCTATTCCACAAACTGGTTCTTCCCTGTCAACCAGAATCAAAAAGAAAATAGAATTTCCTCTCATTGGTCTCTCCACCTTTGAAAGGAAAAAAAAACTTCACCAAGGTAAGTCAGGAAGTTATTAGCTCTCCTTTTAGGCAGAATATCTCCAACAAACATCTGGATAGCTAAAGTTTCCCATCACCACTGTGATATTTGCCAAAAAGCGTCATGGTCGATAACATTATAACAAAAGTGATGCTGTTTCTCCACCCATTTATCTTGTGCCAAATGTTCTGTGCCATGCTTTCTCACTCTGCTTTCTGGATTTTCTCATGAGTCTACTTTCTTAATATGCAATGCTATCTTATCCCACTTACCCCCACTTGTAGAACCTTGAACTAATCACCTAAGCTCCCTATAAAATGACGACATTTACTTATAGAATTCCAACTTCTCTTCCAACTGAAAAGCTGTGATCTCACAATCCTTTGGCTGATCTTTCTTATTCCGGATACATCATACTGATCCAGAGACACATCTCTAGACATACATATAGTCTAGAGATACAGTCCAGTACCAAGTCTCAATGACGGCTACGAAGTTTAATTTGTCTTCCTGTGTTAATAACTCCAGTGCATCAAAAAAACACCATCTCACTAGCAGATGCTGCACTTTTGCTGGTGCAAAGTGTTGATGTATGAACTACAGAGTTGAGCTACGGCAACATAAGTCATCTTCACTACCAATCAACGACATGAGCTTGGATGGAGTTAGCTGTGTTTGATACATACCACGATCTGCATTCACTGAAACGTTTTTAGAATCCTGACCTCAAATATAAGGTTCAGACTTATCTTTTAATCCTAACAGAAAAAGATGGAGATGGGACAGAGATGGAAGGAGGAAGGGAGAGAAATGATTATACATTGTGAAAAACTCTTGGTATTAATAAGATAGACTACTGGGGGACAAGAATACTACCTCTCTGGCATTGGACATATCCTATCTATGAAATGTTGTAGGGTTATGGTATTGTAGATCTTCAGCCAGAAGGAACTTTAGAGACCATCTAATGCAACCCTTTCATTTGAAAGATGGGGAAATTGAGGCACCGCCAAAAAAAAAAAAAGAGTGTCTTGCTCAAAGACACAAAGGTACTAACTCTCCAAAAAGGAAGAATTTGACAGTGATCCAAGACAATTCCAATAGACTTGGGTTGGAAAATGCCTTCCACATCCAAAGAGAGAGAGAACTATGAAGACCGAATGGGAATGGAAGCATACTATTTTCAACTTAATTTTTGTTTGCTTTTTCTTTCATGATTTTTCTCTTTTGTTCTAATTTTTCTTTCACAGCATGACTAATATGGAAATATGTATTTGTCGATGTATTGTTGTTTGTATGTATATGTATTGTACATATCATAAATGGCATAACCTACTTTTAATATATAGCATATCAGATTGCTTTTTGTCTTAGGGAGGAAGGAGCTAAGGGAAGGAGGGAGAAGAAAGTTTGGAACTCAAAATCTTACAAAAATGAATGATGAAAACTGTCTTTACATGTATTGGAAAATAAAATACTACTGAGAAAAATTAGAAAAGAAAAAAAAAAGATTTGAACTCATCCCCTCTGACTCCATAATGGGTGCTATGTGCTTTCATGATAGATCAGTGGGGCCTCTCCAACTGCCATATTTAGCTAAAGAATTTTTGTAAAATAATAATAGCTAACATTTATATAGTGCTTTGAAGTCTGCAAAGTACTGTATATATGTTCAACTTGGCAAGACTCCCATTGGCCAATTTTTCTCTGGAATTGTAGTCAGCTTTGAATTGGTCAAGATTAAAAGTGAGGCTGTCCCATTTCATGGGCTTTTTTTTTTTTAAATTTTCCTGGCAGCTGTAAACCCTACTATGATCTTTTCAAACTCTGAACTTGACCCCTCATCCTGTACTATTAATTCCCAACTTCCTTTTGGTGATAAGCCCCGACCAATCAGAGCTGGTAGAGGGTATTTACTTAGAGATGTAGGGATAGGTAGGGGAGATGGTGCCTTCATTTGCCAGCTGGGGTATCTGAATGTTCCAAGAAGGTCATCAGTAGATTGTAGAAGATCGAGATTGAGGGCCCTACCAACTAAGAGTTTGACCTGACTTATTCAAGGGAAGGAGAGTGAGAGAACAGTGGCAGAAAGAGGGAACAATATCAGAAGGGCACCTCACTGAATGGTTTTAGTGAACTGTGAGGTGATGACCTCAGTGTCAGGGAAAAAAGGGACAGGGAGTCACAGGAGAGATTTGAGGGGAAAAGAACAAGTTTGGAACAGCTCCTATGATGAGTGGAATAGGCAAATGAGATCAGCTTGCATAAATCTGTAGTGAACCAGTGAACATGATTTCATGATTTCCTCCACCTCCTGTTAGACAGCATTTAAGCAGGAAGGGAGGTTACAGACAGGAGGAGAAATCCAGATGACAGATTTGGCAAGCACGATCCACAACAGGATAAAGGAGCAAGGAATTCAAAGGCAAGGGGTATACTGAGCTGAGGTAGTTCACCAATGAGTCAAGGTTGAGAAGGGAATAGAGCATAGCCAGGACAGGAGTGATGGCCTGGGATGGCACTGGGGTATGAAGGGACTGGGGTCATGAGGATGAAGGTTAGGGAGACATAGGGAGAGAGAGAAAGAGAAAAGATGATCATCAAGGAACTTCACTTGAAAAAGGAAGTAGACGACTTGTGAGGAAAGTAGGGAGATCTAGGTCAAGGGAGCTCTAGGTCAAGGGAGCTGGTGACATTAAGTAATTGAGAATTTAGGGGCATTTTATGGAACATCAACATACACGATATTTCTTCAAATGACTTGGAGTGGAGAAGAATGTAAGTGACGTGCTAGTCTAACTTAGAAAGGGCATGAGATATGGTCCAGAATAGAGATAGAGTCAAAAAGATCCTCAAGAGGAGAGTTTTCACAAAATAGTAAAACAGGGAGAGCATGAGATGAGAGGGGGACAACAAGGAGTTTTCCAATCCCCCCACCATGACCAGGAAGGCAGAGCCCATGTATGAAAGTGCAGTCAGTGTGGAAAAGGGTGGCAAGGAGATCCAAGTCATCAGGAAGGGATAGCCAGATCTGGCGTGTGACACTGGAGTGTGGGTTGGGATGGGAGAAGAACAGGGTTAAGAAAGATGGAAATGGGGTCCTGAACAGCTGAGTTTGGGAAGAGGGGTTCTTCTTGGGAAGACATGGATAAGGAGGTAAGCAATGTGGAAGAATTAAAAACATATACTAAATTTAAAGTCAAGAGAACTAAGTTGACAACTCAACGGCTATTCATTACCTGGGAAACCTGGGCAGGATTTTGTGGTTCCCCTCTCTCTCTCTCTAGACTCTAGTTTCCTCATGTACAAAATGAGGGGGTTGGGCTAAATGATCTTTTAAGGCACACAGCTGAAGAGTCCTCACACACCTGGAATCATAGATCCATTAAAGGGTCAAACCCAGTGGAAGAGAGATCAGCCTGGTTTTGTCTGACCCTAAGGAGAAGAATTAGACCAGAGGGAGGACATTACAAGGGCATGAATTTAAAATAGATATAAGGAAAAACTCCTCATTTGCAGCCAAGAGTGGCTGCTTTGGCTGCCTGTGGGCTTCCTCCCTCTGGAGAGCTGCAGAGATAGGGTAACCCTGTCCACTTGGCAAGACCGCTGCAAAGGGCACTCGGCTTTACCCAGGAATCAGTAGCCTAGAATAGTTGAGGTCCCTTCCAATTCTGCTTTTCTCCTTCTCCTCATACCTTATGCTTCCCCCGCTTGACTTCTGTCTGGTTGGAAAGGCTGAGCAAATCCAGAAAAAGAAGCTCATGCATTTACCCAACTAGCACTGAGTTTGGTCAGCACCTCATGTCCAGCATCCAAACTGAATGGCCAACCCAAAGAGAAACCGACATTGAAAATAAAGCAGACCCTCCAAAGGATGGGAGCCCATTTCTTTTATTAACAGATAATAGTGTGCATTTGTGTAGCCATTTTTTCAAAAGAGCTTCTGATCTACTTACAAAACAGACTTTGACATTATAAAAGTCTAATGTTCTTAGACATACAGAAATGTCATTATTTTGTTGAATCTGGATAGTTAGTAGACTGGTTGTAAATTTTACCTCAGAAACTTGTAAGCTGTGTGACGCTTGACAAGTTATTTGACCTCTTTAGCCTCAATTTCCCCATGTGTAAAATAGAGATAAAAATAGCCTCCCCCCAGGATTGTTGTGAGGATCAAATGGGACAGTGTAAGGACATAAAGCAATTACCAAGCATTAAATTACACCATCCCAAATGAATGAGACTATTCAAGAAAGAGAAAAGGAAGCAATAAGGATGTTTTTGAGGGTCTGAAGCATGAGAGTCCCAAAGGAACCAGAGAGAGGAGGTAGGAAATAAGGGTGTCTTTGAGGGGAAGAACTTTTCAAATAGAAAATAGCACAGATGAGGTTATAAAGGTCAGCTGTTATGATTTGTCACCTCTCACATTCAAGGGATCATGGATTTGAGCTGGAAGGGACCGGGAAGCTTTTTAATCTGACTTTGCAAGTGAGGAAGTAAGGCTCTGAGGGACTTGCCCCAAGTCTCACAGGTTCTTGGGAGGAGAGACAGGATTATAACTCGGGTGGTCTGATGCCAAATCGGACACTTCCACCGATCCCCTGCCACGTCCCCTAGAGATGCCTTCTTTGTGCCTTCTCAGGGGCAACTGAGCCAGAAAGCAGCTCTTCAGAAACACAAAATCATCACATGGGCCCGTGCTTTTGCAGCCTGCTGGGGGGGAGCTCCCAATGATGCCGTTCTCAGGGAGGAGGCGTACGGACCAGTTCCCCGAGAACGGCATCCTCTCTCTCAGCATTCATTCTGCGACAGTGGTCAATGGCTGATTGATCGTAAGGACTGTCGCAGGTAAGAGGGAGTAGTACAAAGAGAGCTGAAGGAGGAGGAAAAAGACTTGGGTCCATTTCAGTCTGAGGCTCTAACCAGATCCAGACCTGCAGGCAACTCATTAAACAGACAAAAAATCTCCCCCGGCCTTAGTTTCCTCCTCTGTTAGATGAGGATTAGAGTTTCCCATGACAGGAATTATGAGCCATGAAGGTCACAGGATCGTAGATCATACACATAAAAACTACTTTGAAAAGACTCGGGGAGGAGGGCCGCCGCCACTCAGAACCATCACATCAGAAGACTCGGGGAGGGAGGCCGTCATCACATCAGAACCCGAAATGGGAAGTGGAGTTGAAAGGGTTACCCCGTCATCTTCCTGGGCCCATGGAGAGGCCCTTTGGAATCGCCAGCAAATGGCAGCCTGGCAGTCTCATTCAGCTTCGTTTCTCTTTGGGGAACGCTGGTTTAGATAAATAATCATTTCTATCTCCAGGATTGTTCCCTCCAAGGCTAGACGTCCCCCTCCCCCAGTTCTCCCCCAAATGACTGTGATTGCTTGCAGACAGGGCCCATTGATTCTCTTCATTCATGTTAGGCACTTCCACTCCTTCCCATCCCCTCTCACCCCCATGCAATTTTGAAGGGTAAAGGCGGGTCCCTTTTTCCCCCTTTATAGGAACTGTGGTGCAGTTCTTAGAGCTCTAAGCTTTGAGTTCTTATGCTATTTAAGACAGGTGATACTGGCCTCTTTCAGACTCAGTTTCTTCATCTGGAAAAAGGGAATAATAATAACAACAATTGCATCATGGGGTTGCTGTGAGAATCAAAGGAGCTAACATACATGGATGTTACTTCCTTTCGTAGGAAAGGTCTTTAAAGCTCTCTACAGAAGTTGCTCTTTCCATTATTTGTGTTTTCATGCCAGGAAACGGAAACGTATCATGACCCAGAGTCGAAATTCCTAAGTGCCTGTCCAACTTTATCGACCTGATTCCTTCTGGGATCCTTCAAAATATCTGCAATCCTCAGGGTTCTCTGGGATCCCCTGGGGCAAAAAAAAGAGTGTTGTGCTCAGAGGGCATCTCCCTTTTACTCCTTTTTCTGGAAGCATCCCTATGCCACATGGGCACGACCTTTGTAAAGTCTTTTCTGACCAAATCCTAGAACGTCCTGCGTATAGCCTCAGAAACGAGAACCTACACCCAAGCATGAGCCAGAATCCAAGCCCTGCCGAGAAGAGCCCCGACTTTCCTGGAGCTCCAGAGCTGGCCTTTCTCTCCGTTTCCTGCACTTCTCCTGCCCCCCTCCATTCCCCCATCTGTCCTTTGGCTCAGTCCTCAAAGTTAGCGCTCTGACTACAGGAAGAAAAAATGTAAGGGGCATGAAAAGGAAGCCGATGGTCTCCTGTCTCACCTCAGCTGGATACCAACCCCATGGAGGCGTCTGGGGGGCCTGGAACACCCCAGAGGCATTTAATACATGAGAATCAATTGATTGGCCTTTAGGAATCAGGAACCCCCATCGAAGCAAATCATGTAACAAGAAGAAGGGAAAATGAGTGTCTGGCTCTGAAAAAGGCAAAAAGAACAGAGCCTCTACCCTGAGCCTTCTGATTCAATGGGAGATGAGACCAAACGACGAACCCAGAATATTTAACATCGATCACCAATCCCAGGTTTATTATTCTACTGGGAGGGACCAGAGAAACGAGACTGCCACCTCCTGCCACGGTACGCTCAGGGATTTCGGGCACAGCCTCTTTATCACGTGTCACACCATGGGATCATGGAGCTAGAGCTGGCAGGACCTAGGAGGCCATTTAGTCCAACCCTTTATCGGACCGATGGAGAAACCGAGCCCCAAAGAGGCAGTGATCATCCACAGTGATCCCAAACAGGGACAATTTTTGCACCCACATTCTCAAAATTGAGCGCTCCTGTGGCACACTTCCAGACATGGCGGAGGGCAGTTCTAGGAGGACCAGCGCTTCGGACGAAGGGGTGAGGGTTGCTTTTCCACCCCTGGTCACTCAGTTCTTCTCTGTGGTACCAAGAAACTAGTGGGTGCAGCGGCCATACCCAGAAGCTGTCTCTGTAAATGGGCTAGACCAGGCTGAGGTAACTGATGGTCGATTAAGGGCATTCCACCCCAACATGTGCAGACTCCCCGGAAGGTTCCAGTATCCATGAAGGTAACTGAGGCAGGACCGAGCTTAGAGCTCGATCAGCCATGGAAGACTCCAAGGTCACCCGCCACATCCCAAGCCATCCCCGGCCACGGCCAGTCATCCTGACTTTTGTCCTGGTCCTGGCAGAACACAGATGCGGTTTTACCCCCTGGCAAGGATTGTGAGGAAAGGGTTTGCCCATTCCGTTGACGTTGCTGAAGCTGAAATGAGGAAGGGAGAAGGGAGACGCCAGCGTTCCATGAAAGCAATCCATGTCTGACGGTGGGGACGTTAGGGCCACATATAAACCGAAAGGTCCCTTTCAGCTCCGTCTCCCTCTCCACTCATGGGATCCTCAGTTTTCTCTTAATCCCCTTTCCAACCATGTGCTGGACAGCTCATGCAGGCCTTTGACCAGAATGAGGTTGCGTTGCTTGATCTTCAATACAAAAAGGATCGTCGATGTTTTCACTCGTGTGGGAATTGGAGTTATGTGAGGCAGAGCGGCACAAAGTCATCAGTTTCCCTCTGCCTTCCTCGGATATTATAAAAATGAGAGCCCGAGGTCCCAAAATGGGAGACTTGTGCAGTGTGACACTTACCCAGTGTCTGGGGCAGGATTTGAATCTTGCTCTTCTGACTTGAGGGCTAGCTCTCCAGTCACTACCCGCCTGTGTCTGGAGAGGAACCAACTTCCAATCTTCCAGGAAGCAGCAGTGCCCCGGCCACTTTGGGATGGCTCTGATTGGTCCTTCTCCCATGGCTCATAATTGTTGCCATGGGACAGAATAAATCTCCTCAGCAGCCCTGCAGACACCTGAAGGCAGTGGCTGCCCGGACACCATGACTGCTCTTCCATTCTCTACACTCAACACTCATTTCCTTCAGCCTTCGGTCCTTAAGCACCATCTTTTCTGCGCTGTTGCCTTCCTCTCCGGTTTATCGATGACCTTCACAAAACACACCATCAAGAACTGTCGAAGAATGAGGTGGGCTCCTCACTTCTCTCCTTCTGGATGTGTGGCCTTAGGGAGCCAACGCAGCCAAAGGTCCGGGCATGGGGATGAGTGATTCGGGGCCGAAAGGGTCCTTGGGAGAAAAGCGAGCCCAACCCCTGTGGTTACAGACAGGAAAAGTGAAGCTACAAAAAGTTAGGTGTTCCGCCAACTGTCATACAAGCCATAACCACTGGAGCCAGAGGTTCCCAGAGGCAAGCGAGCTTGCTCAGAATCCGAGCCGTCTCCTATCCCGCCACTCTTTCCCATCACTTTCTTGGCCACCATATCAGAGTTCTGACTTGACTCATCCTGAGTTTCCCATCCACCAAAAAGCCCAGATTACTTTCACATGCGCTCTTGTCTAGTCATGTCCCCAACATCTTGTATTTATAAAGTTGATTTTTCCCCCTTTAAGCCAAGTCCAATGCTCTGAATTTATCCCTAGTAAATTCCATCACGTTAGACACAGTCCATCACTCCGATCTGCTGAGAGATTGTTGGATCCTCCACCTGCCTCCCACTGGCTTGCCCCTTCTTCCAAGTTCTGGGGCGTCTGCAAACGTGACAAACATGCTGTTATCTAGAACTGACATAATGTTGAGAATAACTAATTTCTTAGTCAACTGAAAATCTTACTTGACGTGTAGACTATGAAAGCCCCCAAAGAATGTAGACCATAATCATCCCTCTTGGAATGAATTGCTTCCAACTCGGGGCCCAGACTCTTGGTACGATGAGACATACTGGAGCATGTCCAGTCCAACCCTCTACCCAAGACGCGAGCCACTCAGAGGTTGTTCGGGTTCCGAGCGAAGGTCTGAAGCTCCAATGCAACTGGGCCCTCTCTTATGGCCAAGGCACCCATCCATCTGGACCAAACTCTCATGATCAAGACAGTCGTCCTTCGATTTGGTCCCAAGCAGAGGCTTCCCCTTCCACCAACTTGCCCTTTTTCTACTCCCTGGAGCCACTGAGAACAAGCCCAGTTTTTCTCACCCATTTCGGTTGGAGGAGAGTTGCCATCTCCTCCGTCTTCTTTGGCCCAAACCTTTCTTTCCACATGCTCTGTTCTCACCCAAGAGACTCTTAAAAATCCTCTTCTAGTTTCTCGGAAAATGCAAGATGTGAAAATAATAGTCCGGGAACAGTCCAAGAAACCCAGAGTACAGTGGTTGGCTGCCAGTCACCAGTGGAAGGATCCAATACTTGCCCCAATCCAGACCTAGTCCTCATGAGCTCTGGTCACCTCGTCAAACAGGCAACGATGTTCAATGGCGATCTATATATTCTCTACAGGGGTTGCTTTCAGTCACATGGCTCCACCCTGGATTGTGACATTGCCTCAAAGAACAGAACTTTGTACCCATCCCCGAAATAGGCCATCTCTTTATGCTTGGTCATTCTTTTTTATAGACTGAGGGGGTACTCCGGTCACCTCCCATCTCACATATTCTTCTCACCTCAGAGAGGAAAGCAAGTCCCTCAGATTTCCCCGCAATCTTTTTGTCCCCATTTCAGAAGATGGCAGAATGTTAGACTTGGGGGAGACCGCAGGGGCCAGCCTGTACCCAAACAAGAATTGTTTCTGAAAAGTGGTCTCCCAGCCTCTGACTGAAGACCTCCAGAGACGGGGAGCTCAGCACCTCGTGAGGCAGCCCACCGCGCTTGGGACAAGAAGCATCCAGCCTAGCCTTGCCTCTTTGTGACTCTGAACTGCAAGCTCCCCCTGCAGAGCCTTCCTCTGGAAGCCACTTGGCAGCACCTCCCACCAGGCTTCTCAAGAGAAAAGAGAAAGCGGCCTTTGGTGCAGAATCTCTTGGGACCAGGACGGCGGAGAGCTGTCATCTTCCCTCACGTAATGCATAGAAGCTTTGCTTGACTCATGGCCCCGTGGGTGAGAAGGAAAAAAGGGAGGGAGGGGGAGAGGGAGGGAAGGAAGGGGTGAGGGAGGGAGGGAGGGGGAGATGGAGGGAGGGAGGGAGGGGGAGATGGAGAAAGACAGACAGACAGAAAGACCCAGAGAAAGAGACAGACACAGAGACAGAGAGAGATGGAGACAGAGAGACAAGGGGAGAAAGACTGAGAGGGAGAGGGAGGGGCAGAGACATCCAGGGTAGGTGGGGATCTATGTGCTCTGGGTGAGTGTGAACCTGTGACAAGAGGGTTTCTTGAACCATCACAACTAACAACATGACCCTAACCTGTCAGAGATAATTTGGAGGAAATGGGCAAGTTGTTTTTAAAAGGCAAATGCAGAGCCAGTTGACTGTGAAGGGAGGCCAAGGGCTTGGACTCGGATGCTCACTTTGCTGCTTATTGCCTTTGTAACCAAGTCCTTTCATTTGCCTGGCCCTCAGCTTCCTCATCTGTAAAATGGGCTGGTCAACTTAAAACCACCATGGCACCTTTGTCTCCCCAGCATCTCCCTCAGTGCTTTTCCCCTGGTAGGCACCCCGAGCAGCAAACTGGAGCCCGCCCAGCTTGATCAGGCTGAGCTGCTCCAGCCTCTCCGAGCCCTCCCTCTGCCACACACAGGATGGACACAAGCTTGAGCCCGCTGGCCAGCCCCTCCATGCCAGCTAATCACCAGGAGTAGCCACGGGCTGACTTAGCCCTGCACCAGGAACTCCCCAAGAAGCAGGAGCTGCCCTGAGCCTGGGCCACGTCCGCCATCCGGGGCCCATCCTCTCTTCCGCTGGGAGATGGGGGCTTCTCCCACAGGCTTGCCCTGGCACAAAAGCTCCTTTGGCACACAGATCCAGCACAACTCCTCCTGGACGAGTCTGATCTCTCAGGCGGCAAGCAGGGTCCCCGGGTGCCAGGCCCCGAAATCACCTCTGACAACAGGGCTTGGCAGCCAGAAGGACAGGCTGCAACAGGCCCCCTGCTCATTAGCCGGGGAGGAGGCAGCTCTGGTGGAGCGAGGAAGGGGCCCGAGGCTCCTCTTGCCCCAACGCGCCCCAGACTATGGCTGCAGGGCCAGGAGGAGGATTGTGGGCCTCCAACACAGGGGGTGTTCACAAAGCCCGCCACCCTGATCCTCCAACCTCAGGGGATTGGCCATCCATCTTTCTCAGAGAATTCCGAGGCTTGAGTGTCTCCCTAAAGCGGGTCCAGACAACATGGAGAGCACGTCCCAGCCAAGAAGAAAGAGGCAGCCCAGCCCAGGGCCCAAAGGCGCTGCCTCCTGCCTTTCCCCCTCCATTCTGCTGCTCCCCCCTCCCCAATCCGGCCCAGTCTCCGGCCGGCACCGCAAGACCTGCTGGGCTCAAGATGGAGGCCAGTCAGAGAGCACGGGCTTCCCCCAGAGGCCAGGGCTAGGGGGCTTCTCCTCACGAGAGTCGAAGGCTGACCCTAGAAGTCCACATTTAGGACGAGCTGCAGCACAGAAGCATTCCAACCAGCCCCCCTAGAGCAGAGGGGCTCCCCCCTTCTCTTTGGGGAACCCCCCCACAATGAGAAGCAAAGCAAGGAAGAAAAGGCACCCAGTGGAGAACCAGCAAGAGGAAGCATGGGGAAAGCCAGCGACCAGTGTGCCATTGCAGGAAAGTAGAGCTGATCAACAAGGAGATCTCCAAGAGAAAAAGGGGGAAGACGTCAAGGTTGATGTCAGACCCTCCCCCTCCAGGAAAGCCCAGGTTCTCTCTTCAAGGGTCCTATTTCCTAGCAGAGGTCACTGTTGTTGGCGTCCACTTGGTCCCCGGCAGTACGAAGCCTGCCTCTGAGCACTCGTTCAATTTCAAGAAGAACCTTTCTTAGATGCAAGACAGACAGGCAGACAGATAGACGGGTGAGAGATAGACAGACAGATGAGAGAGAGAGAGAGAGAGAGAGAGAGAGAGAGAGAGAGAGAGAGAG
>JAJPUD010001769.1:195184-236144 GCA_023553655.1 Myrmecobius fasciatus
GAGAGAGACTCAGAGATACACGAGAGAGACTCAGAGATACACGAGAGAGACTCAGAGATACATGAGAGATGACAGATCGACTCCTTAGTTCCCTGTTTGCTCAATGGATCCTAAGAGTGAAGCCAAGGGTCACAGACCTAGATTTATAGGATGGAGGGTACCACAAAGGCCACCTCATTCAACTCAAGAACCACCATCAAAAGTCCAAGGGCCCAACCCTCAGATCCAAGGGATTATTCACAACACATGACTTAGTCATCCCTGCAGGCAAATAAAGTAAGCCTTTTGGAGTTATTGGGACAGAACAGACAACAGGGTTAGTTTTTAAAGTCAACCAAGAGACGTCTGCCTTGATGGTGAGGAGGAATCTGTTGATGATGATGGCAAATATTAAAGTGCTATCTATGTGCTGCTAAGTCCCTTAAACAAATTATATTGTTTGATCCTCCCAATAGTCCTGGGAGTTAGCTATTATTAATCACACTTTATGGATGAGGAAACTGAGGCTGTTTCCTAGGATTGCACAGCTGATAAATCCAAGCAAGGATTTAAATTCAGGTCTTCTTTATTACATAGGCAACACTGTTCACTGTATCACCTAAACTGTTAAAGAGAGCTGGCAGGCTCTGAAGGGTCAGTACAGCGACCAGAATATGGGGTCTGAAAAAGTCGTGGGTAGCCACTCACAGCCTGTGCTATAAATGTTGCATCCATCTCACATGAGGCAAATATGGTGTCTCTCCCAGCAGCCTTTGTGAATCAGCTGAATTTCACTAAGAAAAGGGCTGGCAGGCAGGGGGTACATCCTTCCAAGAAGCACCAAGCACTTTAATTATATTACACCCTAAGTATCCCAACAAATAAGTTTTCACCCTGCTACAAAATAGAAAGAAAGTGCATAAAAGAAAGAAAGAAGAATTATTCAACTCTTGCTTTCCTTATTTTCCCCTCCAAGCAGAACAGTCTTAATATTGGGAAAATAAAAGAGAAATGATTAACAGGTGGCTGAAAGCCAAGGAAAGAGAAGGACAAATCAGAATACAAGTCATCGAATGACCAGCCCATTTCTGCCTCAGAATTGAAGGTAGGCAAATTTCATGATTTTCAATAAAGGGAAGAATATATATGTTAAAACTGCAAAGCCCTGACCTTAATTTTGATTTCTACGAAAAAAAATAGAGTATTACTAAAGGGATGGTTCAGGACTATTTAGAATAGGAAACAATGATCTCAAAGAACAGGGGGAGCTTTATTAAGGATACGTAGAGCCAAAGAAACCCCACTTTTTTGTAAGCTGGTGGTAGGCTTTTGTAGGCTTGTTCGAGGTCAGCACCAAAGGGCTGCTACAGACAGAGCATATCTGTATTTCCAGTGAAGGAAGATGTGGGCCAGGTAACAGTAGAAGAGATTAAGAAAGGGTTAAATGTCCAAATCTCACTGGATGATTAGTGGCGTGATCCCAATCCCAAATCACACTGTCAAGTAAGTCAGAGGTGGATTCATCCCTCCACCACATCTCTTAGCATGAACAGTATGACTTTTCTAGGAAATCCAGTCTTTGCCCCTATCTTACCCTTAGAAAATTTATATCATTGGTACATAAAACTCTTGAAGGCAGAAGTCTTGGAAGCACCGCCGCCATTGGTCATTGTGTTCCTCCTTCTTCAAATCTGCATTTTCCATCAGCTAGACCATTGTCCATTTCCAGTCCCATCTTCTCTCCTAGCCAATCTCATCGAGACTCCAAGTCCCTTTCTATTTTCTCATCAAGTCTTTATCTCTTTCAACATCCACAGCTGGTGCAGGTCTAAGGAAACATAATGTTTCCCTTCAAGGCCATGAAGACTCCTCACCCCATCGTGTTATTGAGAATAAAGAGCATTATATGAGCCTTCCTATTGTGATTATTCCATAAGGTTGGAAAGGGAAGTGGGTGGTCTTGGTGACAGCTTCAGGATTTTATACTTTCTTGTGTAACCAACTGGAAGCCACTTTTCTATGGGATACCACGATCATTGGGGGACTAGGAAGACTACTTGCTACTTGTGTGATTTGGGCAAGTATTTTCTCCTCTATGTCTCTTCACCTATAAAATGAAGAAGGTTGGACTAGGCTATCTTTAAGATTGACCACTCGATATCTATGATCCTATCCATCACTGCAAAGGGTGGATTGGAGAAGGGATAGACCAGAGGTGGGAAGATGGATAAAGAGGTTATTACGATAATCGAAATAAGAAAAGATGGAATATTTTAAACCAGGGCAGCTACTGAGGGAACAGATGAGGGACATAGAGATGACAGGCCTGGATGTCTGTTGGCTGCATCATGAGAACCCAGATTTAGGCTCAAAGGCAGCATCAAAGATGGCCGCTCCTGACCTAACAGCCTGACTGCCTGCAAGGAGGAAGCCCCAGTGTTCAGTAGAGTGAGGCAATGTTCTTTGGCTCCCCTCTCTTCCCTGACCCCAGTTCTGAACCAATCTTTTGAGTTCTTCCTTCTAGAATAAGTTGCCACTCAGACTCTCCCTCCCTCCCTGACCTCCAACCGGTCCGTCCATACAGTGTCTCAGTGGTGCATTGTTTCATGTGTTTATGCCTTGTCTCCCCTACCAGACAGTCAGTTCCACATTGAAGAGACCATGCAATACCTCACGTGGTTCCTGCCTCCCCCAGATCACAAAAAGAGGCCCCAAGCAGACATTCCCTTAAGTCCTTGTTGATGGAGAGAGCAAGGGAAGCCCGACTTTCATGTGTGTGTATCAGAGAGTTTAAGGTTTCAAAAGGAAAAATGCCACATCAAAAAAAAAAAAGGAAAAAAAGGAAAAAGAAAAGAAAAAGCAATGATTTTTGACTCTGCTCCAGTTCTTTCAATATTATGTTTCTAAATAAAGTAAATGGATACTCTAGAGAAATTGCCAGCGGAAGGTCACCAAGGCAGAGTAACGACTTTGGACTCAAGAAGTCAAATAAACATTTTAGACAACGAAAAGAAACCATGGGCTACATCCCAGGCCCCTTTCCCTCCCCTGCCTTTCTACTGTGTTTACATCAACAATAAACTCATTCTAAGGAAAGCAAGAATGCCAGGGGTTTTATCCCATACCAAGAGCTGGGGCCGTTTCCTTCCTCCACGCAGGCACTTGCCTGCTGGGCTGCAGGGATTCTGACCCAATTCGCCCCAGTGGCTTACTGGGCCCCGACCCGGGTGTCTCCACAACCTGGCAGCCTCCACGGGGAGCAGAACAAAAAGGAGTTGGGCTTACTAACCCTTTCCGTGATGGAGCCATCCCTTTCCTGATCTAAGACCCAAGAAGGGGTAACAGAAAAACTAGAGTACAGCCCACTCTCCGGTCAACAGTTCTGGAGCTTGGACCCCCCACATGGGGACATGACTGAGCACAATCAGGGCAGGCTGAGAGTAGAAAAAGAAGGGTAGAAAAGTGCAGGATGGTACCAGACACAAAGCTGGGATGGAGACTTCCCAGTCTAGACCATGCTCTGTGAGGATGGGGACCCTAAAATGATTCCGTGTCAGACAGACCATTTGTCAGGATGGTATCCACACAAAGCTCCAAGGAGAGTTGGGTGCAGCACCCAACCTCATGAAGAGCAGCAGGAGATGACCAGCAGCTGGGAGCTATAGAGGGCTAAAGGAAGGCTAAGTGTTATTCAGAGAAACCAGAAGGACCACAAAGGGAAGGGATGGCGGGCAGCAGCTGGGAGCTATAGAGGGCTAAAGGAAGGCTAACTTATTCAGAGAAACCAGGTCCACAAAGGGAAGGGATGGTGAGCAGAGAGGGGCAAAATCTGCTAGAAACTAAAAATCCAAGTCAGTATGAGCGATAAGCAAGATAAATTTAAACACGATGCCGAAGACTTGTGAAAGAGGAAGGTGGGCTCACGTATGTCCTAGTGGATCCCTAGAGAAGACAAGACTGTCACAGATTGCAACCACAGGGATCTCTGGGGATTGCTGGTGGTGAGAGCAAGGGAAGCCCCCAATGGGGGGCACTCTAATATGAGCCTTATTTCTATGTTATGACTCCTAAATCAGCCTCTTCATTCTTTGAGTCTTGTAAACCTGTGTGCTTAAAAGGGAAGTTAGTGACTAACACACGGAGTAGGACATGGAGGGGAAATCCTGGATTGGGTGGTCAGGGAGGGCAGGAGCCCAAGCCCTTAGAGGCAGCCCAAGGAACATTCAATTGAAGCTCATGGTGCTGAAATTACAAATCCTCAACGATGTTATCGCTGAAAAACTCTTCCATGTTCTTATTCAGATCTAATCAACTCATTGTTTTAAAAAGGGAAAGCCAGAAAATCTGAAGTCAAAGTGGACTTAGGCAACGTGCCTGGCACCGGGGGCACTTACTGAATGCTTATTGCTTTATTGGGCTGGCAAAGGCTCTGAGGTCAGGCTGCACCCAAGCATGGAAGATGCCTTTGGAGAGAGCAAATGAACCCTGCAACTACTTCTGTTAGGGGACTGAGCTAAACAAGGAACCACTGGGCTGAAGAGCCCATGGGTGTCCATTCATAAACCTCCCAGCCCCAAGAGTCATCTGCCTGGGGCTGAAGTACCAGAGCTGATGTACCACAGCGGACCAGTTGTTCCCATCTCTTGCAACATCTGGATTTTGCCTAAAAGTGTCCATGAGGAGTTATAAGGGTCTGATGGGAAAAAGCCTGATGGTCAGAGGAACACGAAAAGTAACTCAGCTGTCACAAAGAGAATAAACAAAAAGGAAGTATCCTACCATTTCTTTAGAAATCAAAAAAGTCACCTCCACTCAAGTAGCTAAAATTTAAAGTATTTCTCTCGAATCTTCACGAGAAGTCTTGCCATTGTGGCACATACGGCTCACTCTCTGAGCAGCCCCCTACCTCCTTCAGCCCTTCCCCTCACAAAATATCCAAGTCCAGTTATCTGTGATAGAAAATGGAGATCAGCCCTTCTCATACGCACTAAACATTCTCTCCAGTGCTATAGAACAGAAAACGGGGGTGGGGGCAACATACAACTGCCACTAAATATTTTATCTCAGTGCCAGGGCCCTACAAAGGATCCCTGATTAACATTTCATTGCAGGAGATGTACCTCCCCAGAAAGGCTTTATAAAATCTACATTTTAATGGAACAATACAAAAAAGTGGAGTTACACAAAGAAATCCTCTCAGCATTCACTTTTAAAGGCAGAAGGAAGGTTAAAGGTTCGATTTATATAGACTTTAAACAGGTTAGGAAGGGCTTTTGTCAGGTGCCAGCTTAACACTGGAGTCTCACCTCAGCCACAGAATTAGGAAGGAGATGGAGACAATATTGTGTCTGGAGCACATGGTCTGATTTTTTTTTCCATCAGAAACCTCATTTTTCTCTACCACTAAGAATATTAAGGGGTTAGCCTCCAAGGTGGCTTCACATTTCACTCAAAGATGCTGGAGATTTGGGCTTTGGTTCTGAGAAACATTCATCACTGGAAGAAGGATGTTGAAATTCAGCATCCACAGACCTCCTCCCCAAAAAAGACCAACATTTACCCTGACCCACAAGTGACAAGCTTTCTCCTCAAGGGTCAGTAGAACAAATGATGATTTTACCACATGCCAGCAGGTATCAAGCTCCCATGTTAGCATAAATTCATTGCTTCAGAAAGAATCTGATTCTGGTAGCTCTAGTAACTCCCAGTGTGGGAGCTCTACCTGCCATGCACATTGCCACCTCTTTAGTATTATTAAATAGTCCACTCCTAAGGATCTGCCCCAGACACACAAACAGATTGGAAATTTGCCCAGTTATCTGGCTAATAGAGAAGATAAATTTGGCCACAGGTCTGATACCAATTCAGCACTTTATCCTTGATGCTGTAATTTTCTGCTCCCATAGTGAGGACAAAACCATTTTCATTATCTATAATTCCTCCACAATAACTGCCTACTACACACTGATTGGTTACTTAACGAGAAACAAAAGAAGATGAAGTCAAGCGGGATAAAAATCCAACATTTTAGACAATTTAGAGGCTTTTTTGCACAAACAAAATCAATGCACCTAGAAAAGAAAAATGACAATGAGGAAAAGTCTTTCCACCAAATATCTCTAATAGAGCCTAATATCCAAAATATATTGACCCAGATATGTAATACCAAGAGCCATTCCCCATTAGATGAACGATCAAAGGATTTGGAACAATTTTCAAAGGAATTGCCAACTATCCACAATCATATGTGAGGTTACTCTACATTACTAATAAGGATGCAAATCAAGACAGCTCTGCTGTGTTTCATGTCACATATATCAAATTGGTAAAGATGGCCAAAGGTGGAAAGGGCTTTGGAAAGGCAGCCCACTGACACACAATGGACAGACTCTGAATCTGTCCAACTGTTTTGGAAGCCAATTTGGAATTATATGAGATAAGTCAGTGAATTATTCATATACATTTAAATCAGTTATCTTACTTTTAGACAATTCCCCAATGAGTTTAAAGATAAGAAGGAACCCTGTGTATAACAAAATACTAACAGTTGCATTTTCATGGGAGCATTCTCCTAGAAGTAAAATGGATCCCCATCAAATAGAAAGGGGTGAACTATTAGTTCATGGACTGTTAGAGTACCATAGATTTAAGATCTAGGGATACAAAGGATCTCTCTCTCTCTCTCTCTCTCTCTCTCTCTCTCTCTCTCTCTCTCTCTCTCTTTAACATAATCAGCGAGCAAAGGGGTTTAAGTAACTTGCCTAAAGTCACATGTGGAATAAATTATGGGGAGGGGGGTTGAACCCAAGTCCTCTGACTTCAGAGTCAGTACCTACCCTCCCAGAAAAATAATGGAGATGAAGAGATTTGCATGAACTGATAAAACGTGAATGAAGTAAGAGGAACTAGAAGAACACTGTGCAAAAGGGCTAAAATAATAAAAATGAAAAAACATAAGGAAGGTCACCAGGAGTAATGACTAGCCAGGGTTCCAGTAAAAAAAAGATGAAGCAACTTCCCTCCATTAGGTGAATAGGTGGGGGACTCCAGGTGCAGAGTGTGACATACACGGTTAGGAGCATATTAGCAGTTGATTTTCCTTAACTATTTTCTTTGTCACCACCTGATTTTTTAGGGAGTGGGGGCGGGTCAAGGTCTGGAAATGTCTATTTTCACAGGGAAACAAAAGATGTGGCTCCAATTTATGGAAACAGCCAACCCTCTAATTTGGATTTTCCTTGCCCAAAGGGCAGGTTACAAAAGATCTGAGGAAGCAGGAGTGTCCAGGGGATGGCAGAGTATTCCACCAGGAGGCTGGGCCTCTAGTTCTAATCCCATGCATTTCCCCAGGGAGTGGGTGAATGAAGCTGAATTGAGCCACCAGCTTACCAGAGAACAGAGACAGTCCTTGGGAAACCTCCGGTCAATATGTACACACACACTGAGCTGCTCCTAATTATATATTTTTTCAAAGGGGAGATTAAATGTCTTGATAGCAGAGCAATAGCAGGGCTCCATACCCAGTGGAGAGGGAAGGGCAAAGGTCTAGGAGCAGCCACTTTCCCAGTCCTAAACAAGCCACAGGAACTAGCCTTAAACTCGTGGGGCTCGGAGTGACCTCCGGAGGTCACTCACTTTAGCCACGGCCCGGGAGCTCAGGCCCTAAAAGAAACCAGTCTGGGACTAATGAGAAGCAGGCATGGGGCCTAATGAGAAGCCGGGTAGGCTCTCTTCCTTGGTTTGGTTTTGCTTAAATTGGCCAGTACTCCCCCCCCCCCAGAACTCTCCCCACCATGCATGGGCCCCAGACATTTTGATTTTCCCTAAAACCAATGTTTCCATGGAACTCAGGGGAAGGAAGGCAGAAAGTTTAAAAAAAAAAGTGAAGGGAAATGAAGGGGACACCCTAGCCCAGTCTGCCAATTCTGCCTCACCAGACACATAGTAGGGATAGTCGAGGGAGGCCATATGTCACAATGAACAGCAAAGGCTCATCCACAAGACAGAGGACGGGCATCCATGGCCCATCTCCCTCATTCATTACCTTGGGACCCCGGGCAAAGCCTTTCCTCTCTGAAACAACCCAGTTTCCTTATCTGTACGATGATAAGAATGGCCTTTCAGTGAGCTCCCACTTTGTCACCCTGCGAGCTTTCACTTAAGGAGTTGTTAGAGGGCTCCCCAAACACCCCCATCTTCCCTTTGCCATCCCTCTCCCTCTCACTTTCCCGGTGCCCAGGTAATTTATGGCTACTCAAGAGCCCCGCTGCTGCTGCTGCTTAAGCCAGTTTTCAGCTTAATCCCAGGATATTGTTTTTCCGAGCCCTTTAATCATATTTTTGAATCTCAATTCTATGCTCCAGAGCCCTCAGCTGGAGACACCGGACCCTGGGTAGGCAGCTGACCAGTTCTGGGAATAATGGGCGGATTACCTTACTCCCAGTGCTTTCAAGTCTGGAGAACAATTGAACGGCTCTCCAAAAACCATCTAATTCGGACTGGCCTGAATGTCCCGAGATGCTTTTCTCAGGGGGGAAAGTTCCTGCAGCTTGCCTCAGCAGTCTGATCCAGTCTTCTAACAATGTTTAAAGGACTGGAGGGAGGCCTTTCGTAGGGCTAAATATGGCCTCTCCTTCAGCCATACACACTGATCATCCAAGCAGAGAAAGGGGGAGAAAGATGCTAGGGACCATTTAGCAAAAAGAAAGTAGTTTGCTAGAGGAGGGACAGACTTAGTGCTAACAAATACTGGTAGAGCCCCAAACTCAGCACCGCTGGAGTGGTCAGGGTCACCCATCATTAAGACTACAGGACACTCAGGACAGTTTTTGATTCCACAATGAGAAAACTTTTTTTTTTTTCCAAATTTATAGGATCATGAAAACCAAAGAATTTTCCAGTGCCTTTTGAGCATAGAATTAATTAGTCTGATTTTGCTTAAAACTTGTTAAGAAAATAATGTTCTGGGAGAACTTGATTAGTGAATTCGGGGTCTGACCGAATAATTCATTTTCCAGGGAATGGAAAAACTCTGGGATGGGATCTTGACCAGCTTTTCTTTCTCTTCCAGGAGTGTGGAAGTTTAGATGGGGATTCAGAAGCAAGGTGAGGCTGGAGCACTGAACATCTGCGGGTCATTGGGAGACTTCTTGGCTGACTTATAACAAATCTGAGATAATCAAAATTTGTGGGATACGGCCAAAGCGGTTATAAGGGGCAATTTTATATCTCTAAGATGCTTACCTGCATAAAATAGAGAAAGAGAAGATCAACGAATTGGGCTTATTATTTAAAAAAACTAGAAAAAGAACAAATTAAAAACCCTCAATTAAATAACAAATCTGAGATTGTCTAACATTGAGATGATTCTACCCAGGGTCCCTTTAGGGGAAAGAGAGGGAGATCGGACCCAAACCAAGAGGGGAACTACTTAATAAAGTCAAAGAATTTCAGAACTGAAAGGAGCTCATCCCAGTAGCTATTTAGACCAACCAACATCTGTAAAAGCATCCCCCCTGAAAAAAAACTTACTTGACAAATGGTCACAGCCTTTTCCTCAAGCTCACTGAGGAGGGACTTATTGCTTCCCCAGACATCCTAATGCATGAATCACCAGCCATTGTATAGGAAAGGTATTCTGATCTCAAATCTCCATTTGCCTCTTGTCACTTCCATATGCTGTTCCCAGCTCCTCCTTTTGGGACCAAAATCGAATCTTTCTTCTTCAAGATCTCAAGCCCCTTCCTCACTCCACCTGGTCTCAACCAAATGTCCTCCAGCTTCCATCCATCCTTCCTAACAGGGGACACCAGATACTAGGCAATAATTCTCCAAGATGTGGCCTAAACAGTCCAGAATTCAATGGGATTTTCATCCCTCCTCAATTACGGATCACATACTTAAGGGATAATGAATACATAGAGAGAGAAAAGATAGTACCTGCCCTTAAGGAGCTCACAATCTAATGAAAGAGAGAAAGCATGCAAATAAATATAGACAAAACAAGCCATATACAGAATACATAGGAAATAATTAACATTCATTAAATCATTAGTGTACTTAAGATGGTAATAGATTTTCTGGCTTCTACATCATAGTGCTTATTCATCTAAAATTTTCAATCCATATAAACCCCTAGATATTTTTCAGACTCTTTTTGTATAGTCATGTCTCCCCCATCTTACAGTTACTTCTGAAGCGGATTGATTTTGGACTTAGTATTGACTGTACATTTTAAAATATAATCTTACTAGATATGGCCTATCGCCTTAAGACTAGAAAAATATTTTTTTAATTTCTAACTTTTTTTATCCTGTGTGTTAGCAATTTCCCTTAGCTTTGTATTATCTGTAAATTTGATAAATATACAATTGCTTACTTTACCCGTCATTGATTTAAAAAAATGATGAACAACACAAAACTAAACACAGATCCCCAAGATATTTTATTGGCTATTCCCTTCTTAAGAAATATAGAACCAAATAAAAAATTAAAAAAAAAAAGAAATATAGAACCATTAACAGTCATGTCTTTGAATCTGGCCATTCAACCAGTTATGAATACACTTAATTGCCTTATTATCACAAACACACACACACACACACACACACACACACACACACACCTCTCCATCTCTCTCCAGAGAGACTATCAAATACTTTGCTGAAATGTAGGTAAACAATTTCTACAGCACCTGACTTTTCAACCTAATAACCCTGTCAAAAAAGGCATTAACTTTAATATGGAATAATCTGTTCTTAATGGAATCATGCTGGGATCGCTTCTCCTTTTCCTAGGTGTTCACAAACCATCTCTTTAATACCTGCTAGAATGTTTCAAGAAATCACAGTTAAGCCACGGTCAGTGACAGCAGCGCTGAGTGTATTCTATTCCATATCTCCCTTCTCTGCGTTAGATGAGCACAGAGAAGAATCTGGCTATGTACTTTCCTCCCTACCAATGCATTGTAAATATTTGGTATCTATCTGTATTTGCCTCTATAACAGACTGCTTATGTAAAAATCATGATTGTCTTTAAGCATATGATTCTGGAAAATTTAAGAGAAGAGTGAAAGCCAATCGGAAAAGAGATTTTTCTGTTTTATTTATAAAATGAGATAAAAGCCCAACAAATTATTGATTGATTAATAAGAGTACTGCATTTATATAGATTTATCAAGGAATAACAGAATACACCCTTTGATTGTCTTAGAACCTGATACAGAATAATTAAGAAAATGAGTCAAAATAGAGAAGGGCGAGAGTCAATTAGAGCAAACACAACCCACAAACAATTAGATTACATAGGGACTTGTCCTATATAGCAGTATGTTGTGCTATAGGGTAATAAACAAAATTCCCACAAAGCAGACACAAGGAAGCTTTATTTGAAGGAATTCAGGTAATGTTTCATGAAGAAGAATAAGATTCTAGTTCTTTTTAAAGTTTTATCTATATCAATGGCATGACCCTGGATTGGTCATCTCTAATGTCTGAACTCTTGTCCATAAACCCAGATGACTCTGAAATTTCCTTCCATTTCTAAAGCTCACCAATTCTCTGGGGAACCGAGTAAAACCAAAGGGCAAAGGCACAGAACTAATGGATATAAGGAAGACCTCTGCATGGAAAAGGGGCCCCCCAAAAAACCACTGGGATGCCAGAGATGATCACCTGGCCCAGGTGAGGCTCAGTGACCAAAGCATGGCAAGTTTATCATCATTTTCTTGTGCTTTGTTCCCTCTCTCTTAGCCAAGATGTCATCCAGAGGCCCCTGATCCATCATCTCTTTCTGAAGGAGGCTTCCAAGCTTTTGGCATCTCCAAAGGTAAGCTGCTTCTCATTACACCCAAGGCTCCATTTGTCCAGAGACAGCAAAAGTGCCTCAGTGTTCTGTCAGAAACTCTTGCCCTTGCTGTTTCTTCGAGCTTCAGTATTGCTTCCTACTTTTGAACCAGCAACAGCAGCCTCTTTGCTTGTGTCCTGTGCACCACATGCAAAAAAATTACTGTCCCCCACCCGCTACTTCCCAGAAATCATTTCTCCTTAACAAAAAGGTGCAACAATGAGCCAGAAATAATGGAATAGGGTCCTTTTAGCCTTGGTCTCTGTCTAATGCTAATTTTCACTGTGTGTTTTCTGTTTCTGATGGGTTCAGAGCTCTTGAGAGCCTCTTAGAGGCTTGATTTCAGTCTGTTGGCCATTGATGGATGGCTATTCAGGTCTCTTCTGCTTCCCACTTCTAGGGACTCCAATTGGTTGGACATCCCTTGATGAAGTAAGAACAAGTTCACCCCAAGAACGTAATCTGCTTTCACTGAAAAGGGGATCTCGCAAGCAAGAGGTCTGTTTGGTTTTACCACCAGGAGCTCTGCTGTTCCTACCTCCTTCACCTGCTGCTCCATCACTCACATGGATTGCAGGGCCTGATTGCCCCCTCTCCATGATCTGGTCAGACTTCCCTTTCCAGTAGTCCAGGATGTCTGTGTGCAATCAGATTCCCTACTCCCCTTCCTGGAGGGCCACAGTGCATCTTTTGTGGCACAGAGGCACATCCGTGTTCCAGGCAGAAACTGAGCCAGAGCCCAGGCTCATTAATGAAGGGGAGAACTTTTCTCATGATTCTTCCCACCTGAGCTCACTTTGGGTTCTGATTATTCCCTTTACAAATATTAATGAGGGCACAAAGCAATGAGAATAAAGAGCAGCAGAAGCTGCCGAGAGTCACTTCTAAGATTAGCTCCCAGCTATCGTGCCCGCTCCTAGTTATTTCTGTGCCAGGAGAATGAGAGCCCCTCGAGGGCAGGGATGTGCTTGGGCCATTCAAGATGGCAGCTGAAATACCATCTCCAGGGAACTACTACTGAGTGGGTCAAGTGGATATGAACAGCGTGTATCTGAAGGGAGCAGTCTGGAATAAGACTGTAAAGGGAGGTAGAAACCAGAACATGGGAGACTACATTTTATCCTACCCCTAGGCATCTATCTGGGCCGTGCCATGGCTCCCAAAAACCATTAAGCAGGAGCCTGGAGAGGGGAAGCCTTTCGCACCTCCTGCAAAACATGTGTGGACAAAACAATGAGCTGGAGGCAGGAGCCCCGAGTCTGAAGTCCATCTTTGCCTCCTACTAGCTTCGTGATCCTGGGGGGCAAGTCTGTATTTCTCTCCTTGGAACTCTGTCTCCTCCTGTGTAAGGGAAGTGTCTCTAAGGGCCCTTCTGGTGACTCAACTCCCCTAACTCAAGTCAGGTGTTAAGGCTGGTGGCCCCTCTGAATTGCTCCAAAGTGAGAATACACCAGCCAAATGCAAAGTTTCACAGCCCCTATGACTCACTCCACTGTCACTATCTGATCACACCATTTGGTTTCCAAAGCATTTTCCTTCTTGCAGCTATGAGGTAAATAGTAAACGTAATATGGTCCATATTGCAGATGAAGGAATTGAAACTTAAAGAAAAAGGGTCCAAGGTCGCATGATTTATAACTGATTGCAAGGAGAATGCTCTTTCCAGAACCATACTCTGTGGTTGAACCCATTGTGTCCCTACTCTAGAACCCTTCTAAGTCAGTACAACTAAGTGCCTTCCATGGGCAAAGCCCTCTGATTGGGGCTGGAGTGCCTGACAACAAAATTGGGAAAACTACCCATCAATTCACCACCCCAACCATGGCATTCATCCCTCCTTTATCCCTATCCAGAGGCAAAATTACTTTAGAATGGCCGGAAAGATAGAGGCAGGGAGTGTTCCAAAGCAAGCCAGCTTTTGGAGGTCAGTTAAACTCACTGGATCTCCATAGTAGGTGCTGGACTGATTGCTTCAAGGATTGCAACTCCCCACCTTGGTATTCACACACACACACACACACACACACACACACACTCTCTCTCACACACACACACACACACACACACACACACACACACACACACACACACTTTATTATGGAAAGCCCTCCATGACCCATTTCTTCAGGTTCATTTCATATTTTTCACTTTTATCTACACCTTGCAGACTAAATCTCAGAAATGGATGGGCTTACCTTCACATGCTCCATAGGTGACCTAGACTAGTCTGAAACCATTCTCTGAATCCACCAGAAAATTTATTTTTGCACCATGGTCTCTCCCCGTGCTGAGAATGTGCTCCATCTCCACCTCTGCTTCTGAATCTTTAGCTTCTTTCAGACTCTGCTGTTGCCCTTCCCTACAGCAATCCTTTCCTCCCTCTCCCAGCTGTTTCTACACTCTCTATCTTCCAATTATCTCTTATTACCCAACTCTATATATGCCCCACCACCAAATGAGAGCCCCTTCAGGGCAGGGGCTGAAACATTTTTGTCTCTGTGCTCTGAGTGCCAAACACAGCACCTAGGACACAGTAAACACTTAATTAGAATTGAAAAGTAGGACAGAACCAAGTGGAAAGAACACTGGCCTAGGAATAAGGAAACCTGGAGCAGATCCTCTCCACTAACTAAAAAATCATTTTACTCCTCTCTGAGCTTTAGTCTCTTCCCCTCTAAGATTAGTGGACCAGCCTCAGCTCAGCCGATGGATTTATCCATGATAAGGCAAATCTACAAATGAGTATGTTCCAACAGGAAATGTGATTGAGTCTGGGGGTGCAGGGGGTTCCAGGTCCAAAGTACTGCAGGTGAATCTCAGAAGAAAGTCTCCAGCTGGGAGGAAAAGGCAACAGCTGGGATGGCCTTGGAGGAGGAGGATTTAAACAAGGAGGGATAAGGAGGGAGGGCAGTCTAAGAATGGGGCATGACTGGAATAAAGGACAAATGAAGGACAAAATTGGGGGAACAGCCAATGATCTAGAACTTAGAGAGTGTGAAGGCTGAGCAACCAAGGGCTTAAAGTATAGTCATGAGGATTCTTGCTCATCTGTTCTTTTGGTACCAATCCTAAAGGAAAAAAAAAATAGGACCTCTGCTGGCTCAGCAATCTCTGAGACCAAAGCGGACCCCCAGAGGATAATAAATCCACCCAGCCATGTATTGTTCTGAACTGTTCCAGGGAGGGCTAATACAACTGGCAAAGAACAAACCACTGGTGTTGAGAGACCAGAGAATAGTTTTTCCCTAAAGAATACAAATTTCTATTAGTCATCCTCAAACTCATCTCTACCTCTCTGAGTCCCGAAAACTCTCAATTCAGAGCAACTGAAACAAGAGCAAACTAGTGGAAAGACTGACATTGCGTCCAGGACACACTACTGAAAGCAAGTGAAAGGAGTCTGGTAGCTTTGGCCAGGGGTCACTTCCTACAGATTGCTTTATTTGGATGGTGCATTAATATCAATATTTTAAAAGCTGCTCACCTCAGTTCTAGTTCAGATGCCAGGCTGAGGACACTGAATGTGCAGGAATTGCTCATTGAGAATCAAACAAATCATAAATAGTTTAGACCATAAACTTCTGTACATCAATGGGCTTGTGATCTCAGTAAAAGAGGTAGCCCCTCCAATGATATTTATTTTAATCACCCTACCATTCCCATCCTCACGATCCACAGGGGAAGGGGAAGGGACTTCCTTTCTTTAGTGTTTCAACATCCCTGGGAACCAGTACCTGCTAGAACCATTCATCTGTCACTCCTGAATCTCACTCCATGACTGACCCAGCTTCTTTTCAGATTTCCTCAGAAGCATCTCTTAGACCATCTTCTCAGGCAAAACAGAGCTTGTATTATGATCATGTGCTGTAATATCATCAGGAGCACCCCATAATTATAAGACAACATCGCTCAACTATAAATCTTCAGAAAGAGGGGGTGTGAGAATGCTCAGCTTTTCTTTTTTGCTAGTTAACTGAAGGTTAACCTTAAATTTTTGCAAATCTTTCTTAGTCTTCTTTGCTTTTGATTCTAGGAGACAAATTCAGAGCAATGGCTGGAAGTTGCAAATGGGTGAGGGCAAGAAAAATGTTCTCAACTACTAGATGGACCAAAACCCGAGTGCTTTCCCATCATGGAAGGTCTTCAAACAAAAGTTTTCAGAATGGATGCTCCCCAAGACCTGATGCGACTTGATTGAATGATGGATCCCCATGCTGCCAAAGCTTGCTGAACTCCTGCATTCTGAATATCTTTATCATTGAGCTCATAGATCCTGTTATTAGTCGCCCAATACTGTCTACCTACTATGTGCTAGTCATTATTGGGTCTGCAGCATAAGAGATGCACAAATGCCCAAGTGTCAAACCCTGAACAATTAGTGCACTTGATAGAAGGACATGCATCAGTAGGGCAGAAGGTAATTTGGGGCAAAGACCACAGGAGCCATTGAAGTCTAATGGGAAGAGCAGAGCAAAGGAAGGGGAGGGAAAATTTATCCCTTCCTCCCAGCAATTAGGGAAGGTGGAATTGGGAGGCAACATGCAATAGTGGACCCAGAGTCCAAAGGGTTCTGGATGGAAATAAAGTGTGAGCCAGGGGACTCCAAGGCTACCCTAAAAGAGTTTTCACAGAAAGTAGTGTTCTTACAGGGTGGCGATGGGGACGAAAGACATGAAGAAAATGTTTCTTTACAAAACCTGGCAGACATTGGAGTGCTGGGAAATCGTCAGGTCAGGGGTTTCACCAGTGAAGCTGGAGGAGCCAAGGCAGGGAAATAGTACAGGACTTCAGGGGCCACTTCAGCTGGATCCTGCAAGCAGCTGATGGAGGGAAGACTGGCTGGAGACGGGGCAGGCAGGACCTCAAACATCAGGCTCGGGATTTGACTTTATTTTCCAGATAACAGGGAACTAAGAAAGGCCTCCCTGGGAATCAGGGTGGCAAAGTTCTCTCAATTCAACTGTCTACAGGAAAAGAAGTGATGCTGGGATAAGTCAGGGGTGGGGTTGGCAGGCAACCAGCCCCAGCAGCCAGGGAGATCCCTCGGGGCCATGTGGCATTTGGCCACAAGCCAGGAAGGAGTCCAGGCCCCTTCGTACTTCCACAGGCATGTTACTGCAATCTTAGCTAATCCCCAATGTCAGCTGAGGATAAACAGCAAGCAGTCCAGAGTGCCCATTTCTCTGACTTGGGAGACTGCCTCCCAATATGGTAGTATTCCAAATTCAAGGTCCTTCCCTGAATACCACTGGTAAAACATGCAACATCGCCAGAAACAGAGGAGATGGCCAATGAGAAAATGCATCTCCTTCCTTTATTTGCAGAGGGGAGAATTCTGGAAGTGAAATATGGCCTACGCTGTCAGAGGCAGTGGTTGTATTGGTTGGAGCTGCCTTTTTCATCATCACTGTTCATCGTTTTGTTTTTTCTTTATTCCTCCATCTAGAACTAGAAGGACCTTTCAAGGCTATCTGGTCTACCTTCATTTTTAGAGGCTGAAACTCATGTGCAAGGATGTGGGACTTTTCAAAGTCACACAGTGGAAGTCAGCACTAAGTATTACAAGAGATA
Source organism: Myrmecobius fasciatus (assembly GCA_023553655.1). Classification (NCBI taxonomy): domain Eukaryota; kingdom Metazoa; phylum Chordata; class Mammalia; order Dasyuromorphia; family Myrmecobiidae; genus Myrmecobius; species Myrmecobius fasciatus. Next base: position 212,580 of record JAJPUD010001769.1, read on the forward strand.
GCTCGATGAGTAGGAAGGAAGAAGGGATATATTCAGAAATGAAAATGATCCTAATCCAAGCCCACTTTAAAAAATACTCTTCTTTCTTTTTTCTTTTCTTCTTTAATCGATAATTCAGTGGTTGGTGGCAAAACTCAAGAGTCAAACAGAGATGGCCTCAGGTTGCCTTCCTTCACAGGGGCCACTTCTCTATTCAGAGACGTCACTATTTTTCTCTCTAATTAGGTAGACTGAGTTTTTAGTCCCTACCCATTCCTCACTCACAGAATCTGAAATCACGCAATGGATGCAGAGCTCAGCTCTGAGTCTTCCCCTTTGGCTGGCCAATTCCTCCTTTCAGACCTCTGGGCTACTTTTATAACCTGCTCCCCAACTAACCAAACAGCTTCTTTAACTTTAGGAATATTCCCTTTTTTGGTTTGCTTTTTTCCCTTGATTTTTCCTTCAATTGTTTTAAAGTGTATCTGTTCAAAAGCAGAACAGGTCTTTAAAACAAATTGTATTGTGATTTCCCCATGCTATCCCAAATGTAGAAAAGCAGCTTCTTTCCATTATCCTTTTCCCCCCTCTCCTATCCCCGTGGAAAGCTGGGAATAGAGGGAGCAGCAGCAGTTTAGGATTGTAACTATGGCTCATGCCCCACTGAATCAGGGGGTTCCCCTCCTTTTCTACCAACCCCTAGCCACAGGAAAAGCCAGATGACTGTACCCCATTATTCCCTACCATACTCCTCAATCTCACATCTTCTTAGAGTCAGCCATAAGCTGGTCCCATAGATGGGACCAGAAACTTAGAGCTAGAGAAGAACTTTGCTTTATGAATCAGAGTCCAGCTCCCTCATTTTCCAGAGGGAAAGAATTCCTCTAAAGGCACTCAGGCAGACTTAAGATCAGAACCTGGGGTCTGTGAGGTTCCTTATTCTCTTTTTCTTCCCTTTGCCTTCATCCACTCAGTCTCAGCCGAGAAAACACAAAGAAGCAACAACTCTGAGTGGGAATGCAGTCCTATCCCCTTACCAGGATGGTTTTCCATTTGCTTATGTTTAAAGTATGGTTCTCTTCAGTTGAGGAAAAGAGCCTGAAGCCTTCATCCAGGGGCACATGTTTTCGATAAATCAAAACATAAATAAATGTGAGATAATTTCCCTGGACATACATCTGTTTCTGGCTAGGCTAACTATTTATAATCCATGGAGAGCAGTCCCCGGAACTACCCACCACATTTCTGAGGAAGGAACTTTCCTTCTGCTCTGGAGCAAACAGCCCCCGAACCCCCGAGATGCTGTGTCTTTGAAAGTGTGTTTGATTGGGACTCCCCATGAGGCAGGCGGGCTGCTGGGGATTTTCTCATTGCAAAGATTGGGGATGGAAAGCTCGAATTCCCTTCTTATCACAATGCAGTCCCAAAGGGAGGAGTCCAACTTGGCCAGGGAGGCGAGCCCCCGATTTTGGGAGGGAGACTTTGCTAGTCTTCCTCAAAGCTCGGATTGGGTTGGATTCAAAGGCCTTCTCTCCCTATTAGCAATGACAAGAGGGGGGAGAAATTCCAACTCTGATCTGAGGAAAGTAGGCCTGTGAAATCCATCAATTGCTTGTATCCATAATTGCTTTGCTGTCTCATCAAAAAGGCTCATTTGCATTATCTGTTATCTTTAGATGCTCCTCCTGGTCTCAAAACACACTTATCAATCCTAATCAGAAGCCAGTCCAAAATGGAAGAATTCAGGGGAGGAAAAGAGTTCCAAACCAGCCCAGCCTCCAAAAGCCGGCCAGGGGAGGTGCCCTGGGGCTCCGGGCCATTCCAGGTCTTTTACCTCTTATCTCCAGCCAACTTTCACTGTTTGCTCTCCTCCTTAAGGAAAGAAACCGAAGGTTTTGGAGGCTCCAATCTATCCATCCTGACCTACTCACTATCAGCTCAAACCAGAAAGGATCATTCTTCCCAGGACTGTGTTTTCTGGGCTGAACAAGCTCAGGAGGCAAAAGCCAACATCCTTGGGTCTGGTTTGCTTTCTTAAACACAGTTGTGACCTTAGCCAGGGGCAGGGAGGCATCCATCCCCCTCCCCAACTTCCCCACTTACACGGGTTCAATCACCATCCAAAGTATGGTCACCCCAATGCCATATTTAACAGCGATGGATGGTCCCCTCCACATCAAGTTCTCCATAGGAGAAAAGGCTTGAAATGCACCTCTTACACATGCAAATGGTCTCCCAGATGTTCTAGGCCAACCCCTTCAATTTACAGATGAACAAACAAAGGCATAGAAGGGCAGTCCCAGGTAAGTGGGGGAGCTCTTGTTCAAACCCATGGATCCAGACACCGAGTCGAGCCCTCCCTAGCTGCCCCTGACCATTTCTCTAACTCATTCACACACTCACTTTCACAATATTTTCCCGTTTTGTTTTTTGTTTGTTTGTTTGTTTGTTTTTTAGGGGAAGGCAGGTCACTTACAAAAGCACCAGGGATAAGGATGGAGGGCTGGGGAAGATGGGAAATCTAAACCTTCCATTTCAAGGGGAAAACAAACAAACAGGCCTTCATGGCCCAGATCCCTGGTGTTTAGTTTTGCTGATTGAGGGCCTCAGAATGGGCAGCACTAATGGATCGCCAATGCTAAGAAAAAGGCCGAGGGTGCAAAATTCTCTAGACTCCAAATGGATCCCCAGGGATCAGTGACATCATGGGAACCTTTGATCACAGCTTCTCTTTAAAGCCTTTTTTGTTCGGTGGTGGGGGGAGGCATACAGGGCTGTTGAATGGATTGCCACTAGCAGGAAGAATGGACAGACAAGCTCCAGTGAAAGATGAGAAGTCACCCTCATCTCTCCCCGGAAAGCCCCCCCCCCTTGCAGAGAAGCAGCCGAGTGGTCAATCTAAGCCTCCTTCCCTGCAGCCTCGAGTTCAAAAGGCATTTTAGATTGCACCAAGGCTGAAACTTTCCCTCTTACTCTGCAGCCATGGGAACAACCATGTGGCTCTGTCGCCTTGTCTCCCTCTCTAACCCAGGACAAAAACAACAACCTGGGACTTTACAGGCTGCTCTCCTCCTAACGGTTCCTGACTCTTTCATCGGTCACTGGGAGAAAGAACCTAACCCCCCCCACACACACACACAATGACACTTTTCCCCCTCTTGCTTCATTTCAGCAGCCTCCCCTCAAATCCTGTCCCATTTTGCCCTGGTCCTCAAGCTGACTCAGCTTCCGTACACCCAGTAATTCTTTCCCGAAGAATTAAATTTCCAAATCCACTTGGAGAATCCAAAGACCCCAATCTCAGTCACTTATCTTTGAGCATACACGGGTCCCCTCTCCTTGCAGAATCCCAGAATTTGAGCGTCTGGAGGGACCTCCTAGGCCCTCTCATCCCACCCATTTTCTAGGCTTGAAATGCATAGGGCCTGCAACAGCCTAGGAAAGTTTTAAATCAAGCCTCAGCCTTCTTTTCCATCTATTGTTTTGTTTCCCACCCCCACCCCCTCCATATTTTTTAAAGAATCTAATTGAGCCTCCAGAACAGCCGAGGCCCACAGTTTATTATCTCCCTCATCAGGTGATCAATGATTTCATTAATAAGACAGATAACAAAACTGTCATATCATCGACACTGTTATGAAAGATGATCCCTGCTCCCTGCTCCATTTCCCAAGGTCCGGGATTCTCGGTGGCAGCTCGGAGTCCATTCAATATTTTCCACAGACAGAGAAAAGCGAAAATCCATTTTGAAACCAATTTCAATTAGGACCCAGAAGCTGTTATCACAGGTGTCGCAGAATGGGCCCGTAAGTGGAAATGTCGCCTATCCATTCTGAAATGAAACCTTATCAGGGGCTACAAAGATGGCTAGGGACAGCCTATCTGTAAATTACTTTTCGCCCTGTGTTAACTCAACCTTAGTTCTGTCATATGGGATTCTCGCCACCCCCTCGTAATCATCTCATGACTAAGTAGGCCCTGCACCCCAACGCCTTTCATCCGGCTCCCCCTTTCCAGCCTGGCCACGGATGCAAATCTCCTGGGGCCCAGGGGAGCAGTCGGCCCCGAGCCCAGGCGCCCCGAAATCAAGTTGATGAGGGGAAATAAAGGCCGGCATTCTGCAGTCTGCCTCCACCCCCTGCCTTCCTGGTGATTTTCCAATTGCAAAGTCTAAGGCCCAGTTATTTCATTAATTCAGCACCCAAGTAGGAAGGCTTCTTTTCTCACATCTTTCAGGCCCCTTTTAGCAAATTATCCCATGACGGCGGATTTATTCAGTCAAAGACCTTGGACTTTGAGAGGCAACAAAAGAACTAAGAGACTTTCTGGTCCACCTGCCTAGCGAATGATGAGGCAGGGAAAAGTCTCCCCCAGAGAAAGCAATCAAACCTTTGTGTGGCACAGTCGGACCTTTTCAACTGTCAGCCAGGAAAGCAGGAAAGGAGATGAAAGAACTCCGGATGAAGCTACCATTTACAGAACCATGTGGGAATGGTCTCCGAAGATTTCATAATTGGGATGGAACTCAACTTTCTGCAACTGAAGGGGAAAAAATACACGAAAGACAGCGATGGAGAGAAGGAAGAGTCAAAGAGAGGGAAAAGAGGCGAGAAAGGGAAGGGCTTGCAGCCCTTTAAGGAAGTCAAACTTTTGCCTAGAAATGCTTCTGTTTGATATGCACTCCTGTGGTGCAAAAGCAAAGGGGAGGGGGAGGGGAAGGAAGGTTTTTAAGGGAAACTTTAAGAGCCCCTTTCTTTCTCCCAGCTCTCAAAGAGCTTCGTTCTCCCATTCCCATTTTAACAACTGAAAGAAGAAGAAAAAAAAGGGGGGGGTGATGGTTTCGTCTGTCTCAGGCTTTAGGCAGATTTTCAAATCTAAATTTGCTTTTGTTTGATTTTAACTGCCAGAAGATTGAGAGGGGTCAGCCATGTGTAAGCTCAGAAAATGAAAGAAAACCCCAAATTGACAGAACTTAGCAAGGCTGTTTCTTGGGAGGTTTTCTTCAGGAGCATCTAGGATCATCCACCACGACGGCCCAGATGTGAAAAGAGGAAAAACATCTACTGAGCCATAGCAAGACAGTTTGTGCTCTAGCTGGATCTAAATACACACACACATACACACACACACTTTGTAAAGACTACAAAGCAAATAAAGAATCCCACCCAAGTGTTAACACAGGTTAACATGCCCTTCAGATAGCATCCATTCACTGAGCACACGTGGAGCTGGGAGCTGGGCATAGTAGGGACTGAAGCTTTTTCTTCCCCATTCATGAAATAAAATCTCTCTCATGGATCTAACTATCCTGAGTGTGGAGTTTGGGGCTTTGGGGGAGCTAAAAACTCAAGAATTCCACGTGAGTGAAGCCGCCATGTTTGTAGAGATCCTTCCCAGGACCATCTTTCCTCTACAGACCTCACCCCGGGCCACCTGAACGGAGCCCAGAAGCTCAGCCTAGTTCTGGAAGGGCCAGGCTGCTGCAAAATGCTTTGTGAGGGGGATCTTTCCCTCCCACAAGAAGGCACCTTCTGGTGCCGAGGACACTGATCTGGAAAGCATTTCTAATTCTCAAGCCTCAATGTGCTTTGGGATTATTCTTTTGGGGGGAAAAGATTCAAATAAATAAAGAGGACCACAGATAAAACCATATACCCCAAATAATTAATTTGATCTTTTCTGTATACATGGCAAATTACTTAACCTCTCAAGTGCACCCAGGCAACTCTTGAAGAATTAGTTACAAAGCCGTTGCCATTCTGGGGCAGTGGGGGTATGGTCACATGGAGAATTCCCCATCATAAAATCACAAGCCTGTGTCCCCCACCCCCACCCCCCCAAAAAGAGCTTTAACAAATCCAAAAGCCCTGCTTCTGTCTCCATCCTCATCAAACCCTCTTTGGGAGTATTTTGTCTGATTTTGTTGCTGCACTTATTAATGTTTTATTTTGGTCAGTGGCTACGTTCTTCCATCTATCACTTCCTCTATATATTCTAGTCCAGCTATCATTTAGCAAGACACATTACTATTCCATATCCGGATGCCAGGGGCCATTCTCGTACTTCAGGATTTCTAACATGATCTCCATGGGACCCAACACCATGGCGAGCCGGCCACTCTGGGCATCATGAGGCAATTTAACAGAGCAAGGGCTTGAAGCATAAAGAGCTGTTCCCATAGCATGTGCCCATCGCCAGGTGGCCAGTGGGCTTCGTGGAGGCTCCCAGGATTCTATCCCTTCTCTTCTCACTCCGGGTACAGCCCTCCATCCCCATGCTCACTGCCTTCCATATGCCCTGGTCTTCAGGAATAAGGATTTCTGCCAGTCTTTTCTCATTCGGAATAAAGATGGGTATATTTTGCACAGATCTATTTTCTTAAAGTATCTTCTACCCATTTATCTGTCACACACTCATTTACACACTTATTCACACACACTCACACATTCACACACATTTACACACTCATACATTCATATACATACAAAATTCACACACTTTCTCTCTCACACACACTCTCTCACACACACACACACACACACACACACACACACACACACACACAGACACACAAGAATGTAGGCTCCTTGTGGGCAAGGACTCTACAGTTTCTTTATATTCCCGGTGGGAAACAGAGGCTCGAACAGAGCAGCAGACAATAAAAGCCCTTTGAATTTTTTGGGTCCTTCCAGTGATGTTCATTAGATGATACACTAACATCAGGACTACATGGTGACAAGGGAGGAACACCTTTGAGAAAGGGCTTTCCAAAAAGATGGGACCAGTGCAGAACTCCCCAGACCAACAGCAAAGAAATTCTCTTCCAGCACAGAATTGTAGCATTTTCTTTTTGGACTGTGGGCAGCAACATGATAGGGCAGGAGGCAGAGGGCTTTGGTACAGATCCCAGACCTCCCAAATATGATCTTGGGATGTTTGGGAAGTAATTGAATATAACTAGAGCTCATGTTCCTCAGCTTTCAAATCAGGAGTTCTGGCTAAAAGGCCTCCAAGATCCCTTCCAGAACTTATTTATGATCTTTTGATCCATGTTTTCAGAGTCATAGGAAGGAAAGGGGAAGGGAAAGGCAGGGCAAAGGAAAGAAGAAAGAAAAGGGGGAAAAAGGGAAAGGGAAAAAAGGGAAAAGGAAAAAAGGGGAAAAGGAAAAAAGGGGAATAGGAAAAAAGGGGAAAGGGAAAAAAGGGAAAGCGGAAAAAAGGGAAAGGGGAAAAGGAAAGGGAAAAAAGGAAAGGGGAAAAGGGAAAGGGAAAAAGGGAAAGGGAAAAGGGGGAAAGGAAAAAAAGGGAAAGGAAAAAAGGGAAAGGGAAAGGGAAAAGGGGAAAAGGAAAAGGAGGAAAAGGGCAAGGGAGAAAAGGAAAGGGAAAAAGGGAGAGGAAACAAGGAAAGGAGGGGGGAAAGGGAAGGGAGGGAAGGGAGAAAAAGGGAGAAAAATAGAGAAGGGAAGGAAAGGAGGGAAGGGAAGAAAGGAGGGAAGGTAGGAAAGAAGGGAAGAGAGGAAAGGAGTTAAGTGTCCATATATGCCTGACACAGTGTTAAATGCTTTATAAATATCATTTCATTTGATCCTTTAAAAGTAGTTGCTATTTTATCCAGGAGAAAATTGAGAGACAAAGATTTAGTGACTTGCCCAGGAATCACATAGTTAGTAAGCGTCTGAGTGCAAATTTGAAGTCAGAACTTCCTGACTCCAAGCCTAGCACCTTATCCACTGTGCCATTTAGGTACCTAGGCGGACAAAGATCCATTGGTCAGAACCCCAGAATTCATTAAACCGTGTGCATCTCTAAAATCCAAAGCATTTCCATGCTATTATGAGACCTTCGATGGGACATATTCCAAGCTTCTAGGACCCCACGAAGGAACTCACTTAATAGTCCAATACACCATTGTTGCCTTTCAGAATTTCCTACAGGTAGATGGACTCTTCCCAGGACGTTTGTTACTGACTCTCCCCCACACTGGCTTTAACGCATGTCCAGTCTTTTAAAACAATCTCCCACCAAAGAACCCCTATTTATTGATCACAGCTCAAATCATCGAAAAACTCCTATGATGGGAATTGTTGGTGACCATGACCTAAGCAGCACTTGGCTGGAGCCAAAGTGTTCCCCTTGCCCCCAGCACAGAAGCTCGGGCCAATTCCAGAGTTGCTTGCTTTGACACAAAGATGTCAACAATTTTGAAAAGCATAAGGTCTGATGGAAATGTTGGATATGATCTCGATGCAAAGTGCCATTCCAGGCCTGCTTCTCTGGCCCCGAAATGATGCCCGTGATCCTGCCAACCGTCTCACTATCTCATGCCGCTCACCATAAGGCAGAGAGTGTGGATGCTTTGCTCATCACTGCCCAGGAAAAAGAGAGGCTATAAACCGAAGACATGATGAACAAGACTTTGTACTTTGAATTTTAAAGAACCCCTTTTCAACAAGGATGTCTGATGCTTGGCCAGTGAGTCCTTTAGATATTCTTCTCGTTCCTTCAGGCAACTGAGAGCTCATTTAGAAGGAAGATATGGGAACCATCCCTGGCACAGGGAAACACACACACACACAGACACACACACACACACACACACACACACACACACACACACACCATGATCCTGGTGACTTAGCCATCCTTTCAAGAGATGGGCAAACCTGGCCACATTTACCATTCATCAAACATCTTGAACTATTTTTCAAAACACTTTGAGTTCAGCAAAATTCAAAATGTCTTTCGCCAAGCCCTTTCCCCCCTTAATTTCTAAACCCATGTGTATTTTAAAGCAAATGCAATCCGTATGTTTCTGATTCATTTATACTTAACTCATCAAAATGGTTTTTTGAAAGACCTATTTCATCTCAGAAAACCTTTTCTGCCTATCTCCTTTGAACCAGGAAATGGGATTGTGGCCAAGAGGGAAAGAAATAGATAAGCTTTGAAAAAAAGAAAAAAGAAAAAAAAGAAAACTTAGGAAGTTCAGTGAGAGTCTGAGCATGCTGGATTCTTTCTAGGGGCAAGAATTCAATAGAGGTATGGCTAATAGTCTGGGGTGTTTCCTGATGGCTAACGACCTCTGAACTCTGACCTCTCAGCAGAACCTCGAAGGATTTTCATACTCCCAGTGAGGTGAAGGATGAATATGGTGATTAACACCTATTTTATAGATAGCCTGAAAGCTGGGGCAAGGCCAGGCACTGAGCAAAAGTTGGAACAGGAAATGTGGCTCCCATGAAGCTGCAGACCACTAAATGCCTTTCTCTTGTAAACCTCAAAGAGTCATTTTTAAAGAGCCGAGGTGAACCTCGCCCTTCTTTGGAAGGAATCAAAGCGCAGACAACTGAACTTCCTCTCCTTTTATTAATCCATCACCCTGGGTTTCACATTGCATCACCATTAGGATTCTAATTCTGCTTTCTATCACTTTAAGGCATGGTCTCAATAATAAGCTGATCCTGCTAAAGGGCTTCAAGTCTACAGTCAACAGACGGTTATAATTAGTTGACTTTTTTTTTTAACATCAGAGTAACGGGTTAATAAGAAATATCAGATTACATTGGGAAAAGCTCACAGGTCAAAAACGACCCCAAAAACACCAAATGGAAAACAAGCCCCAACCTTTCGACCACTGAGGCTCCAGTGAGGACCTTTGTGTGGCCAAGGAGGCCATTCAAAACTGGGGAGAAAATGCCAGTTGTGACTGCCAGGGAAGAGGTCTAAGCCGAATACACATGTGGGCCTCTTGAAATCATTTCCCAAGAATATCCAGAGTGGCAAAGCTGATATACGGTAACTAATCTGGGAACATTCAAAAACTAATAAACAATCAATCAATGAGCCCATCATCTGCAAAGGCGCTCCAGGAAAAGCCAAATTTGGAATCCCAAAGAATTTAGCTCAGAAAATTTCCCAAAGAAACTCCAATAATCTCAAGTAAATAGATCTAGTTCCCCCAACCCAAATGTAAGTTATTCCTATTCGGATAGAAGTCCACGTACAAATTCAACTTAATTCAGCATACGTCTCTTACGTGCTCGTTTTATATGAGACAAAATACTCAGCCCTGAGGTTACAGAGGCAAGGAAAGAGACCCCTCTTTTCAAGACGAAATGGAGATAACATATACACGGGTAAGTAAGTAGTATTGGCAAACTAATTTCAAGAGAGAGAAAGCAATAAATACCAGAGGGAGGGATCAAGACAAACCTCACAAAAAGTGGCAGCTGGCAAATGCATCCAATGGCACCAATGTCCAAGTCAGGAAAACCTTTGGATTAATTGAGCTTTAATTGTTGTTGTTGTTGTTGTTTTATTCACAAAAGAAGTTCTTCCAGATTTCACCACAAAAGCAGAGCAGACATGTTTTCCACATGGGTTTTTGAAGTCATTATACTCCTAGTCTGAGATTTAGAGCTGGAAGGGACTTATGGAGGCTATTGAGATCAACCCCTTCATTTTACAGATGAGAAAATTAAAATTCAGTGATTTTTTTTTTGCTGTGCTCTGGCTCACATAGCAAGGAAGTACCTTTGGAAGGAGCTGAACCCATTTGCTCTGATCCCCCAGAGAATGGTCTACACACTACATTAGAGTTCCTCCATTATTTAAAAATCAGGATTTCAGAAACTTATATATTTAAATCAATGCTTAACCCTTTAATATCATATTCAAAGAACAAATGTCTCTACGGATGGCAAGCTGAAAGAAAATGCTGCACAAAAGCAAAGAAAAAGATTAGGAGTGACACTTAATGGGAAATGTGTTCATGCATGGTGGGAAGGGTGGGAAGAGTTCAGAGAGTCATGAATTTGAAGCTGGGAGGGACCTCAGAGGTCTAATCCAACACTCGTTTTACAGATGCGGCAACTGATTGCCAGACTGATTCCCTCAGTCATACCAGAAGGAAGTAAGAGAGCTGAGATTTGAGCCTGTTAATGAATTTCCCATCAAAAAAAATCAAACAAAAACTATAACAGATAATGAATGAATGAAAAACTATTTATTCTCCACTTTCCTAAGAGCAAAGCATTGTGCTAAGTGCTAGGAATACAGCTAGAAAATCCAAATGGTCCCTACTTCTAAGATGCTTGCATTCTACTGGGGAGAGAACACATAAGGGAGGTTGCAGATACAAATCAAAAAAAAAAATCCTGTTGTAACAGAATGGAGTCAAAAGACTAAATGAATATGATTCTTGGCTATTTCACTAACAGATTGTGAGTTTAGGTATGTCATTTCACCTCTGCATCTCTTTTCCTTCACCTATAAAACATTAGATTTATCATCTTAAAGAGCTGAGTTGGTCCCTGGGCCAAACTTCCATTTTATTACTGGGCAAACTAGAGTCCAAGGTCTGGAGAGACAGTATGCAGGGGAGCATAGATTCTAATTAGAAGCTTAGGAGGCCACAGGTGAATTTATTACTCGACAATGTTTCAGTTTAGAACAAAGCTTCATTTTTTAAGGATATATAAAACAGAATCCTTGGATATTAATGCATTGTTGATGGAGTTGTGAACTGATTCAACCATTCTGGAAAATAATTTGTTACTATTCCCAAAAGGCTAAAAACTGTGCATACGGCTTGATCCAGCAGTTAGGTCTAGATCCCAAAGATATTCAAAGAAAGGGGAAAGGACATTGCTACTCTTTTTTTGTGGTGGCTAACAATTGGAAATCAAAGAGATGCCCATCAATTGGGGAATGACTAAGAAAGCTGTGCTATATGATTGTAGTGGAATATTATTGTGGAATATTATTGTATAAGAAACGACAAGCAGGATGATTTCATAAAAACCCGAAGGTCTTACATGAAGTGATACCTAGTGAAGTAAGCAAAACCGGGAGAATGTTGAACAGAGTACTGTTCAATGAAGAACTGTGAATGACTTAACTAATCTCGACAGTACAAGGATCCGAGACAATCCCAAAGAACTAATGATGAAGCATACTATCTGCCTCCAGAGAAAGAACTGATATTGATTGAATAGAGACTGAAACATGCTATTTTTCCATTTCTTTCTTTTTTTCCTTTTTATTTGTCTTCTAGTACAAAATGACTAATGTGGAAATGTTTTACATTATTGCACATGTATAACTTATATCAGATTATTACCATCTCAGGGAAGGGGAAGAGGTGGAAAGGAAAAAAAAAGGAGAAATAAAACTTGGAACTCAAAACTTAAGATGAATAAAAATGCTTTTAAAAATAGAGAAAAAATAAGGATAAGAAAATTTCCAAGCAAAAGAAACTGAACCTTTGAAATCAGGGCTTTCTGATGGCAATCCTGGTCATGCTGTGACCTGTTTCTATGGTGATGTCTGTAAAGGGGCTTAAGCTTTTTTCTTCTTTTTTGGATCTTCAACAGAGTCATCACCACAAAACTTTTAGGGTTCACCAAACAAGGAAAATAAGTCTCACCATCACCCTCTTCCACAAACCACCACCATCTTGGATTAGTCACCAGCTGGCATTGCCTCAACCTTCAAAGCCCACACCACCCCAAGAACAGTGTGGTATATATCCAGTCCCCTCAGACCCACCAATACAAGCATTAATGGGCCATGCTATGTGTCCCAAAGGATATGGGTTAATTGGGGAGTCAGTCTCACAGAATCTTAAAATTGGATTGGGTCTCAAAGACACTCTCCAACCTCTATGCTAAATAACAAAAGCTGCTCTGTTGGGCATCGAAAACCCTTCATAATTTAGTCTCTGCCCAGCCTTCCTTAATGATTGCACATTTCTTCCCTTCCTCTACAGCACCTTCCAGACAAATGCAATTACTTGATGCTCACTATCCCCCACTCTGCATCATCTCCTCCTTCTCTATCTTTGCACAGGCTACCTTCTGTGACTGAAAGTTTCATCCTCCTCAGCTCTGGCTCTCCAAACCTCAAACTCCCAAGCTCTAATCCCCATGAGGATTTTGCTGATCTTCCCGTGTTTCTGATTCTGATTTTGTTTTATTTTCACTGATTAAGTATCCATTAGTGTAGGTACAATTTCTCCCAACAGAATATGAGCTCCCTTGAAAACAGGGTGGATTCCATATATGTTTTAGCATTCTCAGGGTCCAGTACAGTGCTTGCCATCTCCATAGGAGGGATTTAATCAGTTATAATATAAGCACCCTGAGGACAGGAACTATTTATATTCCTTCTTTTGTATCTCTGGTACTTAGACAGTGTTTGATACATAAGAGTATTTATAAATGTTGACTGAGTGGGTAAATGCTTGAGTAGGATTGTATCTAGTCTATGAGCTTGAACAAGAATCCTGACAATAACAATCAGTGAACATCTAGCCTTTACTTGAAGATGTCCAGCATAGGGAGCAAGCGCTCTTACTTCCTAAGGCAGCCCATGCTACCCGGGGAAAACATTAATTGACGGGAAGATTTTCTTGCCAGCAAATCTAGATCCACCCCTCTGTCACATCCCCTGCCCCTGGTTCTGCATCTGCACAAGTAGAGTCAGTCTCAAGTGGGGAGTTTTAACAATAGATATGGTAGCACTGCCTTCCTAAGTGATCCACGCCCCCCCTTCCCATTCACCAGGAGCCCAAGAGTACATGGAAGCTCTCATCTCTCACTGAAGAAGCACAACAAAAGAAATGAATCAAACCCATTTTCCTCTTTCTTCCCAGGTGCTTCCTTCCTTAGGATTACAAGCTCTGCCTAAAACTTCCATTTCACATTCATTTAGAGGAGGGCATTTTTCTTTCTCCTTGAAAAATTGATTTCATTTCTGTCTTGTAGAAGGAAGCAACAGCACCTTTCAGAAGAAGGTTTGTGCTGCTTGAAGCCCTTCTTTGATAGCTGTCACTCAATCACACACTGTCTGAAAAACTCGGCACTAATTAGTCCTGCCCAGAAGAAAGGAGAGTCTGTGTCCAGGCTTGGGAGGTATCCACTGCCTGTCCTAGCAGGTGTTGACCAATAGGAGAAGTGTGTCAAATTTCCATTCATTTCATAACCAAACCAACGACTGCTCCTTGTTCAGTCTTGCCTCGTTTAAAAGAAAAACAAACAATCTTCAAGTCAGATTTTGTCCCTTGCTAGAATTAGTTTAGGCGATCAGAGCAAAATTTGGGAATCGAAAGAGAGATCAGTGGACATCAGTGACCAACTGGTCCAGTGGTTCTCAAAGGGTTATCTGGGAGATCTTTGAAGCACCTGAGACCCTTGTATCTTGGTGGTGGTTGTTATTCAGTCACATCCAACTCCTCAAGGACCATTCGTTTCACTAAGTTTTCTTGGCAAACATACTAGAATGATCTGCCATTTCCTTCTCCAGTGGATTAAGGCAAACAAATGCTACATGAATTGTCAAAAATCACACAGCTAGATTTTAACCCAGGTCTCCCTGTCCCCAGGTCTAGTACTCTTAGGTACTGAGCCACAGAGATGCTTCTTAAAGAACAGAACTTGTGACTTGCCCAAAGTCACACAGCTAGTAAGTATCTGAAGCTGAATTTGAACTCAAGGTCTTTCAGACTCTGGGATAAGCACGCTATCTATCCATTGAGTCCTCTAGTTTCCTCAAGACTGTTCTTAGGTGTCCACAAGGTCAAAACTATTTTCATAATAAAACTAAGACATTTTCATTTTTAACATGACAAATATCAATATCTATAAATCATGTAAATAAATACTCTTTGGGATCCTTAATGCTTTTACAGAACATAACTGTTTCCTAAGATCAAAAAGACTGAGAACTGCTGCTGTAGTCCAACCCACATATGAAGGAAATGTCCACTATAGGAGAGCCAAGAAGCAGCCATCCAGCCTCCACTCCATGACCTCCAAAGATAGGAAACCAAATCCCTTTCACTTTGGACAGCTCACTTTGTTGGGAATCTTAGTGGACACCTGCCTTCAAATTGAAGGGTTCTTAATTCCCAGCAAATGTTTAAAAGGAGTCAGCCAGGATCTAGAATCTTAAAGCATTCTTAGAACAGAGGGACAAGAGCAACCAAGGAGTCAGCCAGGATCTAGAATCTTAAAGCATTCTTAGAACAGAGGGACAAGAGCAACCAAGGAGTCAGCCAGGATCTAGAATCTTAAAGCATTCTTAGAACAGAGGGACAAGAGCAACCAAGTTATCTAATTGGTATATGTTTTAGGGCAAAGAAAAGGAAAGTAATTAAAAAGAAGCTCTTGCACTAGTGATCCTATCCTCTCTGATGCAGAAGGCACCTCGGTGGTTCGGTCTAAGAAGGGCTATATTCGGAGTTTGGAGGATGCGGGTGCAAATTCAGACTCAGCCACTTAGCAAATGTATCACCTTTAGCAAGTCATTGTACTTTTAAGCACCAATTCTCTTCAACTATAAAATGAAGAGGGATCATCTCAATGCCCTTGGAAATCACTTTCATCTCTAAATCTATGAATTTTTGACACTAATCCAGACTATGCCTAACAAAGAAGCCACATCACAACAGCCCCAATAAATACATATTTAGTCTCTGCCTGTATCCCTCTAAGAAGGCTGTCCTTCTCACTGCTAGAAAACTTGAACTGGGAAAAACCCTTTTGTCTTTTATTAAACTCCCACTCCTGAGGTTTTTATTTTGTTTTGTTTTTGAAAAACAATGTAAAGTTGGTTCCCAGTTTCTGACACTCTATGTCTGTCTCCCAACACCCCTGCTCTTTCCATATAAAGATGTATATCTTAAAATAATTATAAATGACATAAAGCAAATAATTTTCTAAGTAGGACCTTAGAATATAAGTTCTGAGTTAAAAACCCAATGAGTTTAACAAGATACCCATGCCCAATGTCCCCCATGCCACAGTAACCAAATCCATCTCTATGCACTCATCCAACTAGAAAAACACATAGAAATGTTTAAATGGTCCCTTTAGAGAAACACAAACCAATATATGGCAGGGGAGATGATGGGCTTAAGAGGGCAAGAGCTTCTGATGGCATAATTTAGAGTCAATCTTAACTGGGTTTTTCCACCTCCTCCAAGCTTTAACTGTTGCACTGTGAAAATATATTTTCTCAGGGAGACTTTGACTTACCTATCAAGCTTGTATAAAAGTCATCAGTGCTAGCTGTGTGACCCTGGGCAATTCAATTGCCTCAGGGGAAAAAAAGAGTCATCAGTGGACCTACAAAAATCTGACCAGTTTGTTTTGCTCCAGACTTGGGATTTCATCAGGGTCAGAAACTACAGGGGAGAACAATACCTGGGGCCTGCCAGAGTAGAGTCTCTCTGCAGCTTAAGGTCACTGACAAGTGAAGTGACTTGTCCAGCATCACAAAGGCCACATGTATCAGAAGCAAAGCTTAAACTCAAGTCTTCCTTACTTCAAGGCTGACTCTTCATCCATCACTTGTTATGAGCTTTAAATAGTAACAAATAAAGCTTCAGCACACTGGAAGGGAAAGAGAGAGGAGAGAAAGAGAGACAGAGAAAGACAAAAAAGAAAGAGACAGAGAGGAAGGAGAAAAGTGAAAAGGAGGCAGACAGACAGAGACAGTGAGAGAGAGACACACACACACATACAGAGAGAAACAGAGAGATGGAGAAAGATAGAAGGAGAGAGATGAGATACAGAAAGAGACAGAAACAGAGACAGAGAAGGAGAGAGACAGAGAAGGGGAGAGAGAGAGAGAGAGACAGAGGAAAGAGAGAGACAGAGGAGAGAGAGACAGAGAAGGAGAAAGAGAAAAGAGGAGAGAGAGAGAGCAACCGAGGAGAGAGAGACTGAGAAGGAGAGAGAGAGAGAGAGAGAGAGAGAGAGAGAGAGAGAGAGAGAGAGAGAGAGAGACTGAGAAATAGAAAGAGAGACAGAGGAGAGACAGAGAAAGAGAGAAAAGGGAGAGCAAGGAAAGGAGAAGAAAGGAGAGAGAGGAGAGAGGATGATAGAAAGGAAAGGAGGGAGGGAAGGAAAAGAGAGAAAGAGAAAAGAGTAATTGAGAAAAATAGAAAGGCAGGAAAAAGGGAAAGAAGACAGGAAACAAGAGGGGAGAAAAGAAAGGAGGGAAAGAAAGGGGAGGGGAGTGAAGAGGAAAGAAAAAGAGGAGATAATTGAAGAGGTGAGGAAAGTATTGGAAGGGAGAGAAAGAGAGAAGAGAAAGAGACAGAGGGCAGTGGGAAGTTGCCTAAAGAGAATATAATACCTACTACCACAATTGTACTCTGCTCTCACTGTTTCCAAGCTAGGGAAAATTTTGCAAAATGGAGGATGTTGGGATAATGGGAAGAGCACTTACTCTGGAGGCAGAGGACCTGGATTCGAATCTTAACTCTGACACTTGTGTGATCTTGGGTAAATCAATTAACTTTTTGGGGCCTCAGTTTTCTCATCCCTAGAATAAATATGTCAGGCTCAATGGCCTCCAATTTTCCTCTCCACTCTACTCTTCTAACCATAAGATTCCCAGTATCCTCTGGTAGCAACCTGATTCATCTTCCTTATTCAAAAGCCATATTCTAACCCGAAGTGAGGTGAGGGAGATGAAGGCATTCTTCTTCAAATCCCAGAAAATCAAACTTCCACTGCAGACAAAAGCAGCCCAGGAAGCCCAGGGGATCAAGCACACATGACCGCCATCAGTTTATCCAAAGGACTTTGGGAATTTATTTCCAATAGCCAGTGCTAGTGTTAAGGCTCAGACTTCCTTTGAAAGTTTAATTAAAACATTGAAAGCCAGGAATTATGGAAGCCATGACTTCCTAAGGACAATTGGGGAGATCCATAAAATTTCCCCCAAACCAACAGTAAAAATCTGCATACAAAAGATGTCCAAAATCAATTCCCAGAGACAGCAATCACCCTGTTAGCCTGAGAGTTAGGAACTATGCAGGCCTCTATAGTGGCTGACTTTCTTGGGGGGAAAAATCTTGCCAACATCTGGGTGACAAGGCAACTTTTGGGTCTCTTGTGAAAAGTCATTATTCTGATGAGTGAGAGATTTCAATGGTAAAATGCTAAATATTTTGAACTCTTGCCAGACTAATCAGAACGATTTCCCAAATGCCAAAACAGGAACTTCCTATAAGAAACAGCCTCTCATTTATATCTCTAGTGAGAAAGTTTAGGACAAGTCTACAGCTGATGTCAAAACAAGAATTCTGGAACCCTCCCCCTCTCCTCAACCCCAATCTGCCTCCTCCTTGGAGAAAACAGAGATTCAGGTGCAAAGAAGCAGTTCACTGGGAACTCAGCCAATCTCAATGATGCTGGCAGCCCAGGGGCACTCACCATTGGATGTGGTGCTAGAGGCTGCGGCTTTCTCACTGACGTCTGCCCTTGTGGGGCACTTGGCAATGGGAGCTTCCACCTTCTTCTTCTCACTGGTTGTGGAACTGTGGGACTGAGCCTCCATGATGGCTTCTCATTCCTTCAGCTCTCTCAGAGGAATTGTACCTAAAGCCAAGGAGAACTTGGTCAACTCCAGTCCCAGGGTTCCCAAGATTGCCCCGTCCTGATCCTGAAAAGGAAATGAACCAAGAAACCCTTCTCCCAGCAGAAATCTCCTCAGGCTTTAAAGAAGTAAGGGGAGCTCTGTCTATATTTGCAAAATAAGAAAGCTGAAACAAGTGTCCGCAGAATTCAGACTCAAAAGGATTTTTCCCAGAAGAAGTGACAAGAGATGACAGTTTCTCAATGAATGAGTTTCTAAAAAAAAACAAAAAACAAAAAACAAAAACAAAAACAACTCAAGGATTTATGCTCAGCCTGGAGCTAGCTAATGTTATCAACTCCTAAAAGTTGCCAGTGGATGGCAATTTAATATGGAAATAAGGAAGATTTGGGTACAAATCTCACTTCTGACACACTGAGTGTGTGACTTCCCTGCTTCCCTGACATGTTTCAGAACCCAGCTCAAATCCCCTGTTCTGGCAAGAAGTCTTTTCTTGTTCACTTCCAAAAGTAGAGGGATGCTAGATTAATAGACTGATAGACAGGGAATGGCTAGCATCTACACAGCATTTCGAGGTTTGCTCTGAAACCACAAGAAATCCTCCTTTTATCTGTACAACAACCCTAGAAGGGAGGTGCTATTATTATCCTCATTTTACAGAGAAGGAAACTGGGAGAGACAGAAGTTATGTGACTTGTACAAGACCACATAGCCAGGTAAGGGTCTGCAACTGAATTTGATGCAGCAGACAGATCCAGTGCTCTATCCACTTTGCCATTTCATGCACGTGTGAACATACATACATATATACATCACATATCTTATATATTACATATTACCATATGTCAATCATATTATATATATATATATTATACACACACATATATCTTGTTTACATGTTGTCTCTCAGTAGAAAGTGAGTTTCTTAAAGGCAGTAATTATGCTGTTCCTTTCTTTGACTCCCTAGTGCTTAGTAGCATCCTGGCACACAGCAGGTGCTAAATAAATGTTTGTTGATGATGAGTGTGTTGAAAATGATGGTGGTCTGGGTCCCTAGAGAACTGTGTAAGAGTCAAAGACCCAGAACAGAAGTCACACTGGTTTTGGGAAAGAACTTATTCTACAGGCAAGAAATCATATCCATTTCTCCCCACCTCCACATCACCCTCGTCCCCCAGCAACTTAAAAAAAGACACAGAGGGCATCATTATCGAATCTGAAAGAGCTGGCACCCCATAGATTGACATAAAACCAGAACAGTTTTAGTTTGGACTATTAACTACCAAGGTCCTTTGCTATTCTAAGAGCCTGTTCCTACCCCCAGCAGCAAGCCAGCATTTCACTCCCCTGCCCCCATCTCTTTGTGTTTACTGGGTATCTCCTCTGCATCTGCTTCCATATGGATGTGCCATTCTCCCCCAGAGAGTGTCAGCACCTTGAGGGCAGAGGCCGTTCCCTTTTTCTCCAAACCACCAGCACCCAGCCCAGTGTCTGGCACATAGCCACCGTTCTATCATCTTTTGTTGAGCAATTAAGGGAATGGCTTTCCCATCTCAATTTTAGTCTCCAGGTGTCTTCAACCTCGGACCCAAGCAGCCCCTCAGGAGAATCTGCCCATCTTAACTTGTCTGATTTTTACAATAAGGCATGTGAACAAGCCCAGTGGAGACTGGGGAGTCGGGGTCCCTCTGAAACCACAAAAATCCTCCTTTTTAAACTCTGCAAGACCCAGGAACCAGGGCAGGATTGCAGCCTGCTGAGCGATCACCTGGCTCCCCCCCCCAAATATTTAAACTACACAAGTCCTCTTCATTTCACCCCCACCCCCACGTACCTTTATCTTCTAATCTTCCTTAAAACACACAAACCCCTCCATTTGTTTGAGTTACGCTTTTAAAACAAACAAAAGGTGTTAGAACAGCACACTTTCCACTCTGCAAGGAAAGTTCAAGATTGCCTGTGGCATGTAATGGGATCACTTGCTTAGGAAACCTAGGACATATTCCTGCTGGGCAACAAGACTCCTTTCTCTTCCTCTTTCATTTTGGTTGCTTTTCTGGTGATGATGTAAGAGTTAGGAGAAAGAAACCCAATGGGAGAGAAGTATAGAACTCATGTTTAATGTTTCCCAACTCTGGTCCAGCACAGAGGGGACAGTGGAGTCATGGCTAGGAGTTCTGAAACCATGATAGCAAGCCATCAGCCTCACTGGTGCTCCTTTTACATAGCACTGGACCTCCCATCTCCATCCCTCTGTCCAAGCTGTGTCTCACTCCTGGACTATACTTTCTCCCAGAATTCCTAGCTTTCTCTAAAACTCAGCTCATGTCACCTTCTAGAAGAAGCTTATTCTCTTTTCCCATTTCTGTTACTAGTCTTTCATCTAGAATTTGTTTAGTATATATTTTGTGTTTAATTTTCTGTAAATATATTGTTTTCCTCAATAGAATTGTCAGTTTATTAAGTGTCTATTATCACCATGCTATAACATCCATGAGGGAAGATATTGTTTCATTTTTACCTCTGTATGACATAGCACAGTGTATAAAACATAGTAGGTGCTTTTGAAATATTTCTAGGTTTAAATTTAAGATTTAGCATCAGCAAAATATGCATTAAAACTTTTTAACCATTAGAGGAATCTTCTATAGCATCACAGATTTAGAAATAAAAGTGACCTTCATAGCCATGGAAGAATAGATTTGGAGCCAGAAGAGCACCCAAAGAAATGAGTCCAACCATCACCTTTTACAAATAAAGAAACTGAGGTGACATGATTGGTCCAAAGTCACAAGTGGCAAAGCCTAGAAATGTATCCATGTCCTATGATACACCTCCTACCCACCGTAGCAACATTCTTTCCACTGGTCCACACTGTTTACAAACTGAATAAGAAATCGTTCCATACTTATGGGGTAAGATTTTTTAATTCAGTGTCAATGTTGCTTTAATTAATAAAGTGTTACTTCCTTTTTAAAATGTTTTTTGTATTTGGGGTAGTTTTTAATCTGCACAGACCATTTTCAACACTTTGGATAAATGGAAGGTTATGGCAATTCTCACCAGTTAATACAAAAAATGTATCCCCATCCCCCCCCCCCAAATACACACATCATGATGTGTGGATTGAATATAGTCATTCTTCAGGGCATAAAGTTTACCAATAGTCTCTTGTTTAAAATGTCTGAGCAACATAGAGAACTACTAACAAATCTAAAATCCTTTTCTTCAATGGATGGAGTTAAGTAAAACGAAATAGACCCAAACAATAACTAAGGTTCCTTATTCAACCAATGTTTTCTGCAAAGCAAAACACTCTCTCAGAAGAAAAGCAAAAACAAAAATAAACAAACAAACAAAAAGCCCTAACAATCTCCCAAGTAGGGACTGCTCATTTCTGTCCTACAGGTCCAACTTCATTCAGTCTTAAAGAAAGCTTCAGTGAAAGTGACATAGTGCTATAGAATGATCATTGCTATTAGCCTTCACTTTGCAACCTCATCTCATCTCTTTCCCTCATCCATATTTGTGGTCACCTTATTTTCAGATTCCATTTTGTAGCAGCTAATTCTCTTAAAGATGATGACCATCAACCCTGGTTAATTAAGCCACTAAAAAGCCAAGACCATCCCTATAAAACTTTCAGATGATATTTCACAAATGGGCTCTGGGATGGTAGTAATCAGGACTGAATTAGAAAAGTAAAGTGGGGAGGCAGGGAAGGAGGAGTGGGGGGAAAAAAGTGGTGAGAGACAACTAAATCAAGGGAAAATACTCCAAAATTCAAGAGTGACATTCAAAGGGAAAGAGAATTTTTTCCCATTCTACTACACATGAAATTCCATCATTTTTTGCCACACTCAGGTCATCCTTCATCCCAGAAACCCATTTTAGATATGATCCACTTATCTCTACTCTCTGTTCATAGAGGTAGGACCCCTCGTTCTATACAACAAATCAGGATTTGGATCCATTTCTTGTGTAATAAAATAAGTTTCAAAGTGTCTGGATAACACTACAGAATCAATCAATAAACATTAAGAGACTATTATGTACCAGGAACTGTACTAAATGCAGGAAATAATAATAATTTAAAAAAAGGTCAATACTTGCCCTCAAGGAGTTTACAATCCAAACAAATATCTACAAAACTGTAAGCAGGAAATAATCAGCAGAGGAAAGGCACTAGAATTAAAAAGGGTAGGAGAAGGCTTCCTACAGAAGATAAGATTTTAATTGAAATTTAAAGGAAGCTAAGTTCAGTAGAACATTACAAGGAAAACTTTGCAGGCATGAATGACAGCCAGAGAAAGTGGCCAGAGCTGAGAGATGGAGGGTTTTGGATGAGAAACAGCCAGAAGGCCAAGATCTAGATGGAAGAGTCTATAGTGGAGAGCAAGGTATTAAAAAAGCTTGGAAGTGGATAGAGCACCAGCCCTGAAGTCAGGAAGACCCGAGTTCAAATCTGGTCTCAGACACTTAACATTTCCTAGCTGTGTGACCCTGGGCAAGTCACTTAACCTCAATTGCCTCAGGAAAAAGCAAAAAAAAAAAAAGGTAGGAAGAGGCTAGGATCTGAATGCCAAGTCAATTGTGGCCTGTAGGCAATAGAGATCACAGAAGCAAGATCTAGTGGAAAAGATCTGAATTTGGAGTCAGAACAAATCCCGAGTCTGCCCTGTATGAGTTTCAGCTGACTAGCTTCCCTCTTTGGGAACAGATTTCCTCATCTGTAAAGCATTGGGACAGCACTAAGCTTCTTTCTATTCCCCTCCCCCCCTCCCCCCGAGTTCTATGATCTTATGAAATCAGCCCCATCTTTCTGCAATCATTTTCATATTTATTATGTGCCAGGCACTATGTTAAGCTCTGCAGATACAAAAAAAAAATGGTCCTTGTCCTGAAAGAAATCATATTCTAACTTGCAAACAGTATTTGGAGCACAAGATAGAGAGAGGGTAAAATGGAGGTCCTCTCACAGGGAAGAAAGACACTATGTCTAGAAGAAGATCAACACCGGCCAGTCTTGTGCCCATTGCTTTGCATCCCACTCTTTTTACTTGCCTGGGTCAACGATGGAAAACCATTAGCATTTAGTTCTTTCACATCAGAGCTGCCTCCCCAACTGGGGCTCATTTGCAGCCTCTGATGTTTCTGTACAACCTGAACCACTTGTCTCTGCTGCCCCCAACGCTC
>JAJPUD010001769.1:247963-277078 GCA_023553655.1 Myrmecobius fasciatus
CCGGGCCCGCGAACGTTTCTCCCAACGCCGCTCTGGGAGCCACTCTCAGTGCAGCCTGTGCCTGGGGGCGGAGGGGCGAAGAGCGCTGTGGGGAGCCGGAGCCACGCGCCTTCACTCCTAGCCCTCCCTCCAATCCTGCCCTTCTCTGCCCTCCCCTCACCTCCTCCCATACACAGATTCAGACCGGCCCCTCCCCCCCTCCCCCCCCCCCCCGCTCTTTCCCCCTACTCCTCCCCTCTCTCCTCCTTGCTGGGCCTCATTGAGGCCCCACCCACCCAGGGGAGGAGAAAGGCAGCAGGGGCGTGATGTCAGGGACTGCCACCTCCAACAGCTTTCCCTAACACCGCCCCCCCCTCCATCCTACCCTGAGCAACTGTGTCCCAGCTTTGCAGCTTCCCTCCTTCCTGTGTCCGT
This sequence comes from Myrmecobius fasciatus, assembly GCA_023553655.1. Classification (NCBI taxonomy): domain Eukaryota; kingdom Metazoa; phylum Chordata; class Mammalia; order Dasyuromorphia; family Myrmecobiidae; genus Myrmecobius; species Myrmecobius fasciatus. The sequence goes on from JAJPUD010001769.1 coordinate 248,378, forward strand.
TTCCTCCTCTCCTGGCTCTCTGTTTTCCTGTCCACTCCTGTCTAGTTCACCTCCCTCCGGGTCTGTTCTCGCTTCTCTCCTTTCAGAGACTCGCTGCTGTCTGGGGCTTCTCTCCCTGTTCTCCTTGGGCATCTTCTTCCAGCAGTCCCAAAACGCCCTCCCCACTTCAAACACTTAACGACCCCTCTCCATCCAGGCTCCCCGAGCTGCCAAGATGCTCCTCCTCCTCAAGCTGGGCCAGGTCTGACCCGCCTGGCCAATGCCCTGATCCAAAAGCTTCAGGGGTTCCCCTTTCCCTCGAGGTTTGGATACAGAACAGGAGTTTAAACAGATGTCTCACAGACGTTTCGGAACCTCATCAGCCTTTTCTCTGCACACTGCTTCCAGTAGACTCGACCTCCAACATTTTGCTTTCGGGCCAACGAGGCCTCCTTGGAGTTCTCCTTCCAGAACTCCACTTCCTGTACCCCAAATCTGGAAGGTTCCCCCTCTTAGAACGCGTGGCTTCCTTCAAAGGTGGACTGCTGTGGTTCTCCCATGCAAAGACTTTAACTCTTCACGCAGGGTATCCCGGGAAACTCCTCTGTATGGACTTTTCTGGGGGGCAAATGGTGTCCTCCACTAGGCCCCAATCTCCTTGAGCTCAGAAACAGTCATTTTTTTGTCTTCCTCTTGCCAGTGTCTGGCACTTAGCTGGTTCTTTCTTAATAAAGGCCTTTTCAGTAGCATTGAATGGCCCAGGGTCACACAACTAGCAAAATGTAGTTGTGTAATCTTCTGAAGTCTGCAAGTTGTCACACCCAAGTGGTTCTCTTCTGGGGCCCCAAGAATGGAAACCTTTACTACACGCTACTCAGTCTCTTTGAAAATGTCTTTCTCTAATAAGCAGACTCACCTTCAACTATCTTTTCAGTAAAATCATTTTTCCTTTTCTCGCTTCTCTCCACCTATATCTACCCTTTCTGTTCTCCTCTACCAATCACTGATTAGTAGGAAAAAAGACATTTTCCTTGAATAAAAAAGCATTGATTTTTTTTAAGAGTTTCACCAGAGGGAATGGATCCTAGGACACTGAATCCTTTCTTAGTTTCAAATCCCAGCCCCAGCCAGAATAAGGGAGAATCCCTTTCCACCCACCACTCAAAGATTCTATCAGACTGATTTGCTGATATAAGAAAAGTGGAGGTGTAAGTGACTCGCTATTATTATTTTAATAGCACTTCCAGATTCAAACAGTTCATTGGAGACTTGCTTTTTCTTTCTTTCTTTTTTTTTTTTTCTGAGACATTTATGGGAGAAGCATGTTTCACTTCCTGGGCCATGAGACTTTCCACAAAGATCTGAGTGCAGAAGAGACTGATTGAATCAAACAGGCCCAAGAACCTGAGCAAAGGAGGCCAAAGACGCACTTCAGCCATTTGTCTTAAGAGTTTCTCTTTCTCTCCCCTTTCGATATTCACCATCCCCTCCCTACTTAGCTGTCACTCACCAAACTGCTGAACTAATGCCCTTCCATCTTTTCCCACATTTAGCCATTTTTTTTCTCTCATCAGAGCACATGACTCTGCCACAGTCTCCCACATGTGAATTACAAATGCAGATTCTCACCCTGTGACTGGGGTGGGATGGGGGTTGGGGAGGGGGGAGACTTAATAACTTAGCAGATAAGCTAAATCAGTGAACTTAACTGTTCGTTCCAGAGAGAACAGCTGGTGAATGTTTGAGTCACAAAGATTTTATTCTACCAGTTCAAAAGGCAAACACAAAGTATTGACAAGAAAGAAATCCTTCCACCTATGACCATGAAGTTAGGATAGGATCAAGAGAGGATGAAGGAGTGATCTTGATTACTGGAACCCTGATAGGATTTTCATACCTTTATACTTAGTAGGAACTCCCTACAGCTACTATAAAAACCTTTCTAAGATTATGTCTCTATCAGGAAGGTATATACATATCCAAACCACACATATCACATAGCTGAAGGGTCACAAAACTCATATATGTACAGATACATACATAAAGCATACATTCATACATAATACTTGAAAGGAAACCTGACTATTGGGGATGGAGCTGACTTCAGAGTCAGAACCTCTATTTCCAACCTAATCAAGAGACCAATCCTTTCTCAGCAAATTATTGAACTTCTCTAGAATTATACTGAGTGGGTGCCAATTTGCATCGATGGAGAACTTCCTTACTAGTAGTACTTTGATATATATAACCCAAGACTCAGAGCTTGCATGACTTTCAACTCAGAAAGGCCACATGTAACCTTGGAGGCTGACTGTGAGATGATCATTTTCTCCTTATGGCTGACTGGGAATTACTTCAGGAAAATCTGGAAACAGAGCATATGTTTGGCTATTGCTTAGATTTTCACAGATATGGCTAGCAGAGACCCAGCTTACAAATACTCAAGTTTGTAATGCACAGGAATAGAACATTTTCTTTGCTTTACAGAAATAAGCTCACAAAGCTCCCACGAACTGATTCGTATTGAATACCAAAGTATTGACAAAACCCATCACATTCCCTCCCAAGAAAAGTGAACTACAAGTGACTAAAGATGTAGTAAACCTTTCACATTCTGGTGTATCGTCCCCTTCCCAGAGTATTGTGGAATCTCGTTTAGACCGCAATGTCACTCCATGATTTGGAATCTTCCACAGAAGGCAAAACTATTTTATCTCTATTGATTCAACAATTCTCTTCCCATTAGACAGGGCTGCAATGTCTGAAGACTTCCTTGACTTTGTCCACCAAGGAAGATGAGATTCTGGAACTGACATTGATCTTCTTTTTCCATGGAGCTAAATCCAAAAAAATGCCGTTTTCTATCTGGAAGACTTGATCCCCAAAATCCTGAATTTGGAAATTTTAGAAATGGGGGTGACTGGCTTAGCTAGGAGTTCCATCTTGGAGCAAACAGATATGCAATTGTCTCTATCTTCCATATAATTCTGCAGGAAGTTAAATTACTGCCTTGTTCTTGCCATCTTTGGATGCTTGGAAAGTATACTCCTCTGAGAAGGCCTGAATATTGTATGCCATATTCCAGTGCACATGCTTCAATCTTGATCTCTTCATAATTTTCACAGATTACAGAGGAGGATAGCTAGAATCTCAAGATCTGTCCCCCCCAAAAAAAATCATCTCTTATGTAGTCCTAGTCCCTAGGAGCCATTGAAGAATTCTGTACCCCTTCAAAAGGTTCCAGTGGGCCCACTCTCAATTTCTAGGGAAAGAGGTCACAAGAGGTTTCCAAACAAAGCCCCAGGCAACATCATTTCTTCAAGGCGAATGGGGAGATTCATCTTCATCATAGACTCACCCTTTATCAAATCACTTACATGTATACATAAGGACACTGATATATATGTATTCAGATGGGAAACTGGAGCAGATTTCTCTACCCCCATAGGGCATACATATTTTGTAGTCCAGTTTATCTTACAGGTAAAAACTAGAATGAAAGAATTAATCTTGAATCCAAAACCTCAAACTATTCCATCTGATCAGTGACAGCAAATATTATTTAAATGTTTTATGTGAACGAGGAAACAGATTTCATCATTTGACTACATAGAGATATATATGTATACTTCATTGGCTCCATGATTCCATCAATGCAGGTTGTCCCTCCTTTGGTATAAATGGTGCTCCATTTATGCCTCCTCATCCAAGAGTACACTTGTCCATTTTCTGCCATAAATCTTCTATTAGGCATTTAACAAATTCTAAAGGTCTTCTCATCCCACTTTTCTTCCTGATCATACATATTTGTGAGAGTGTATCTTCTTCCATTTCTTATGTGCAGCTTTTCATGGATAATTTAATTTTCCTTATTTATACTCATTATATAGCTACATAGACAGAAACACAGAAAATATATATGACCATATTCATCCAATTAAAATAAAATATTTCAATATATGACAGCCCAACTCTAAGATAGTTAAAATAATGATTACGGTGAATTCCATCTATAAAGAATAAGCCTCCTACCTATATGTAAGCATTTGAGAGTAGAAGATACATAACTATTTTTGAAAATTTCACTGTTAGAAATTCATTCCTTTGTATTAAAAATTACCTTCTCTTTATTGTTCTTGAAAACTAAGTATCTCATTGGCAAGGTTAAGTCTTCAATGTCTAAATGAAATTTATACATTAGATTGATACCCCACCTTATTAAGAAACAAACAACAACAAAAAAAATCAGAATTATTATTCAAGAACAGCAGGCAGCTGTTGATAATAAGAGGGAGAGAAAGCCTCAAGTTCAACTTGCACAAATGAACTATCTTTATTTCACCAAAACCCAATCTTTTTCTCAAAGTCCCTCATTCTATTTAAGGCATGCATATTTTTCCAGTCATCCACTTCACAAAGATGGCAATAACCTTGGTTTTTCTCTCTAGCTTACTGCTGTCATATTCAATAATGAGAGCTCACAGCCGCCCTTCTGATTCTACATTATGATTTCAATAGATGCAAAACAAGCCTTTGACAAAGTACAACACTCATTTATGCTAAAAATCCTGAAAAGTATAAACAAAAAGGAACTTTTTAAATATTATTAAAAAGCATCTCTCAAGCCAAAAGCAAGCATTATATTCAATAGGGAAATAGAAGAACTTTTTTTTTCTCCAGTAAAGATGGGAGTAAAGCAGGGCTACTTACTCTCTCTGCTATTATTTGATGTAGTTCTGGAAATACTAGCAACAGAGTTAGACTAAAGAAAGAAATAAAAGTCAAAAAGATAGGTAAAAAGGAGATAGCTCTATCCCTATTTGCTGGTGATATAATGATGAATTTGGAAAATACTAAAAATCAGCAAAGATACTAATTGAGACAATAGTTTCAGCTAAGTTGCAGGCTGCAATATAAACCCTCAAAAATCAATTGTATTTCTATATAATATTAAAATCCAAGAGGCAATAATAGACAGGGAAATCTCAATCTAAATAAATAGAAAATACATAGGGTGTCTAAAGGTTAACCTATCAAAGGCACAGATGACTTGTATAAAGTTAGTTACCAAATTATCCTTAAAAAAAATAAAGAACTTAAATAGGTGGAATAATATGTAGTGCTCATGACTGGGCCATGATAACATAATAAAAATAATTGATGAACAATACTATCAAAATGAATGTATACTTTTTAATTCTATGTTAATCAAATTATCAAAGGGCAACCTTATAGAATGTGATAAAATAATACAAAAATTAATTCGAAAAATATCTAGAATATCAAAGGAAGTGATGAAAATAAGTAAGGATGATGGAGAATAGCACTTGCAATAGACCTCAAATAGACTAGTGCTTTAAAATACTAGTCATCAAAACTACTTAAAAATATGGAGGTAGGTCAATGAACAGACTAGACAAGGGATAATCAGAAACAATGGAACTAAATAACCCAATATCTGATAAGCTGGAAAGTCTAAATTACTTAGGGTGTAACTTCTATTTGATTTTTTTTTTTAATTGCTTGGTAAAACTAGGAAGCATTTTAGCAGAAATTACTCAGACCAACATTTCATATGATAACCCAGAATACATTCTAAATGCATTTCTGAACTTAATAATAATATAAAAAATTAGAAGAGGATCATAGACCTCTTACTGATCTGAGAAGATGTATTATTAGCAAAATAGCTGATTACAAGGAACAAAAAGTTCTTTCAAAGGCAACTAATCAGATAAGAAGGAAAGAAAGTGAATTCGGGGAATAGAGAAATCTTTGTATCAAATTTCTCCCATGGAGTTTGGTATTCAAGCTATATAAACAAATTAGCATATAGAGACACATGTTATATTGTGTATATGCATATACATGCATATATATACATATAATTAAAGACCATGCCTCCATAGTTAAGCAGTCAAAGGATATGATGAGTAAATGGTTCTTAAAATGAGAATTACAAAAAAAATTTAAAGTCTCCTGTGATTTTACCTCACAACCTAAAAATGAGCAAAGATGGCAATAATCAATGTCAGAGAGGTTGTTCAAAGGTAGGAATCCTGTTCCATTTTGGTCGAGTCATGAGCCTTTGCAACAGTTTGGAAAGCAATTAGGAATTCTGTGGATAAAGTGACTAAAATGACCATACCTTTTGACCCAGAGATTCTATTACTAGTTTTATACCCCAAGGAGGTCATTGATACAATTAAAGTCTTCATATACACAAAAATATTTTATAATAGTTTTGTTTTTGTGTGTGCTAGCAAAGGATTGGAAGCAAAGTAGAAACCCATTGACTAGGAAACAACAAAATAGATTGTGGTAGATAAATATAATGGAAAATGACAGTGTCAGAAATTATATATGGTGAATTCAGAAAAGTGTGGTAAGATTTACATGAACTGATACAGAGTGAAGGCAGCAAAGCCAAGGAAATCATAGACAGAGTGACTACCATAAAATGAATGCAAAACACAGTCACACACACACTGGGGAAAGGGGAGTAGGGGAGGGTTACCATGAGTAAATATTGACAAATTATAAAGAGGAATCCTGATTCAAAAGAAGAGATATGAAAGAAAATCTCCAACTCACCATTTTGTGAAGACGAGAGGATTGCATATTGCATATGTTTTCAGGATTTGTGATGTATTAATTGGCTAGGCTATTTTCTTCTGTTTTCCTTTTGTCTAAAATGCTATTTGTTATATGAGATCGGTCTTGGGGAGGGGAGAGGGGGTAAAGGGGGAGAACAAAGACATCAATGAAAATGTAAACAAAAAATTTACTTGTTGGCTTATTGACTGACTTACGTGAATGCATTAAATCTCGGGGGTATTTTTCTTCCTTTAACCCTGAAAAACAATTATATTTTTCTTAATGAGAGACTTTTAAAAAGTTGTCACTGTGATAATTCCAATATCAAGACACCATTGGGCCAAACCCATACCTCTGTGATGGACTTTCTGAGACCCTCAATGAAAACAGTCATTCTGTCCAATTCTGTAAGGAACAAGCCCATTAGGAAGTTGTGAGGATATTAAGCAATCTTTCAAAACAAGCAGGCAAGGTGGGAATGCATTGTCTGTGTGCTCACAAAGTACCCAGGGAGGGAAAACACCCACACTTAGATCCCTTGAAACTCCGTTCAAGATTGAGCTTGATGGACAATTCTCATGGAGAGTCCTAATTGCTTATTAACCTAGATTTATAATGCATGAACAATTACTATTCGAGGTTTTGTCTACACATGTCAAGGAACTGGAGAATTAAGGTAATTATTCAGATTATTTGAGCCTCATAATTAAGACAAAATTTTTTTCTCTGTCTTAAAGCATCAGATAATTATCTTTTTTTTTCAAATGAAGCTGAGTGCCAGAGTGAACCGACTTGCTTTATTAAATTGTTTTATATTAAAAAATATAATTTCAACACTATATTAACTAGACTCTCAATTCAGGAATTATCAAGGGACATGTACCTGGGTTGGTGCATTGACAGTGGTTTGGGAGTTGATACTTTCCTCAAGATTCTTAGACTTTGCTTCCTGAGTTTTCCCCACTGGCAGCAACATCTAAATTATGAGTGAAAAGAAGCTGAAATGGCTTGCTAACACATGGAATGAAAGAATGGAATGGAAAGAGCGAGATCCCCTAAAACTGCCTCGGATTAAATCAAAGGAGAGCGCCACATAGAATCACAGAATGTGAGAGTTGGAAGGGATTTCAGTGCCCTTCCAGTTCAACCCATACCAGGAAGGAGTTCCTATCATAACCTCCCTGTGAAATGGAGAAGTAGTCCTCTTTGGGAAGTCCTTACAGAAGATCCCAGCATCCCCTAAGGCAGCTCTCCCCATTTTGGGAGAGCTCTCACTGTTAAGCAATCTTTCCTGACATGGAGCCTAAATCTATTTTTTGGACACTCCACCCATTGCTCCAGGTCCCATACTCTGAAATCAATAAAACAAGGAGAACCCTTCTTTTGTCTCAGCATCAGCCTTTCAGACATTTGAACATATCTTTTATCCTGATTAAGCCTTCTCTCCTTCACACACATTTCCTTCAACTGACCCTCCTCTGAAGAACTTCATCCTCTCAATTGTCTTCCTTAGGATTCTGGCCTTCTGACCCATCCTCTACTTAAAACATGACGTTCAGAATTAAAACGAACACTGGAAATAGGACTTAACTGGAGATTATGAGTGCAGAGGGACCATTCTCTCCTTATTCTTAGAAGTTCTGTTCCTCTTAATGCATCCACAATTCATAAGCTTCTTTGACTGCCCCACCCCACTTCTGCTGATGCATAAAAAGCTAGTGAACCACTAAAACCACCAGACTTTTTTTTTTCAGACAAATGATATCTAATCATTCTTGCTCCATTCTGTACTTGCAAAGGCAATTTTTTTTAGATGCAAGGATAAGGCTTTACATTTGTCTCCAATAAATTTCATTTTTTCAGATTGTCTAATGCTCAAGCCTGCCAAGAACTTTTTGAATGTTGTCTGCCAGCCACTGGGTTAACTTTTCTGACCAGAATTATGTTATTTATGGATTGAATGAACCCTACCCACCCCCCACTCTTTTATCCAAGTCATCTATCAAAATGGTCAACAGCCCAGGGTCAAGTTCAGATCCCTAAGGCAAAAATTGGGGAACCACAGTCAAAACATTTTTCCATTAAGGACTATTCTTTGCATTTAGCTATCTACCCATTTTAGAAACCATCTAATTCCATTATCTTGATCTATATTTTCACTCTGATATAAGAAAAATTTTCAAATCCTTTATTCCATATGCATTGAGATGTTTAAGATGATCACTTTTTGTTATAATAAAGAATTAGAAACTAAGTAAATTTCCATAAATGGGGAGGGCTAGTGTGAATGTGTGTTTTGGGGGGTATATGAATGCAATGGAATATCACTACATTATATAATCAATTAATAAACATTTATTAAGTGCCTACTATGTACAAGGCATTATGTTAAGCACTGGGGATTTAAAAAGAGGCAATGACAGTTCCAGCCTTAAGGACTTTATAATCTAATAGGGAAGACAACAAGCAAACAAATATATGCAAAGCAAGCTATGTACATACAGGGTACCTAGGAGATACTTAACAGAAGAAAGACACTGTAATTAAGAGGAGTTGGGGAAGGCTTCCAGTAAAAAGTAAGGTTTTGGTTGGGATTTAAAGGAAGCCAAGATGTCCATTAATCAAGGAGAACATTGAAGGCAGGAGAAAATTTATCCAGAGAAAATGTCTGGAGCCAAGAAATAGAGTATCTTATATGAGCAACAGCCAAGAGTTCAGTGTGTCACTGGACAGAAGAGTACATGTCAGGGAGTAGGAGGTAGGAAAGGCTGAAAGGTAAGAGGTGGAGAGGTTATGAAGGGCTTTCAATGCCAAATGAAGGCTTTTATATTTGATCCTGGAGGCAATAGGGAGCCACTGAAGTTATGGATGGAGAGTGGGGGTGGAAATGACATGATCAAACCTGTGCTTTAGGAAAATCTCTTTCATAATTGACTGAAGTTTAAATTGGAGGCAGGAGAGATTTGAGGCACGCAGCCCCCTCTCCCTACCCCAAACCCACACATCTAGCAGACTATTGCAATAATCTAGACATGAAGCCATAACATTCTTGAATCAGAATGTCATCAGCGTCAGAGGAGAGGAGGAGGTGTAGTGAAGAGAGTCTCCAAGTGAAACTGAAAGACCCTGGAAACAGATTGGATGTGGAGGTTAGGGGTAAGAGATAGTTAGGAATCAAGACTAAGTCCTGAAGAATTAGGAGGTTGACATTGCCCTCTAAAGTAATGGGGGAAATGTGAGCAGGAGGGGTTTAGGGGGAAAGGTAATGAGTTCTGTTTGTTGTCAGATGTCTACTGGACATCCAATCTAAGATGTCTGAAAAGCAGTTGGAGACATGAAATTGGTCAGCAGAGGACAGAACAGGATAGGTAGCTCTGAGAATCAACAGCATGGAGATAGCCATCAAATCTAAGGGAGTAGATGATAATACCAAGGGAAGTAATATGGAGTAATAAGAGAAGGCACAAGACGAAACCTTGAAGGCTACTTACACCTACAGGTCATGATCTGGAAGAGATCTGGCAAAGGAAACTGAGAATGAGTTGTCAGAAAAGTAAAAGGAGAACTGGGGGAGGGGGATGCCAATAACCTCTAGTGAAGAGAATGCCAAGAAGATAAATTGTGTCAGAGGCTGCAGAGATTAAGGAGACTGAGGGTGAGAAAAGAACATTGGATATGATACTTAAGAGATCACTGGGAACTTTGGAAGGAGAAGTTTGATTGAAAGATATGGTCAGAAGCTATATTATAATGGGTTCAGAAGTGAATGAGAAGAGAGAACATGGAGGCACCTCCATGGAAAAACTTTTTAAGAAGTTTAGCTACAAAGGATAGAAGAGATACAGGATGATAGAGAGGATGGAAGGTTCAAATGATGGGGGGAGGGTGAGGTTTCCAAGGATAGAGGAGACATGAACAGATTTGTAGGCAGTAGGAAATGAACCAGGAGGCAAGGAGAAATTGGGGGTGGCAGAAAATCTACTGGAAAATATGGGATGGAATGGGATCACTTGTTTGCCTTGGGAAGGAGTAAGGTTATTTCATCATGTGAGATAGAATGAAAAAAGAGGTAATATTAGAAGAAATCTGAGTTACAGGAGATAAGGAAAAAGGGAGAAGAGGGAGTTCAGGGTGAATGGCCTTGATTTTTTTTCTGTAAAATATGAGGCAAAGATCTCAGCTGAGAGAATGGGGAAAGGTTGAACGAAAGGTTTGAGAAGGGATGAAAAGTTTTGAAAAAGCATTGTGGGAAGTGGGATAGTGAGTTCATAAAAATATAGTAGAATAGGATTGGCTCACAGTTGTGATAGAGGAGCTTGTGGAGCATAAGCTTGTCCTGCACCGAATTTCCAAAGAACTATTCTAGCAGATCCAGCTCACTGTCGGGATACTCAAATGGAGAGCTGAACAAAAAAGAAATGGAGAGGAGGGGGCAAATGTACTCAATTTAATTTGGACTCATCTGAAGTTTGCTTCACCAATTCCAATTCCAAGCAAGTTAGGGGCACATGTATCTAGAGCTGCAAGGGATGTCAAAGGCCATCTGGTCAAACCCCTTCATTTTAAAGATGATGAAATGTAGCAGAAAGTTGTCAGAAAGCCAACTGGCATACAGGCCTTCTGATTTGGAGGCCTGTCATCTTTCCACTGTACCATGATTTGGCCAGTGGGTCAGAGCTTACTTTTATGGTTGACTTGAATTAACACTAGAGAGTCTGAACAAGAAGGTTCAAAGAGCCCTAAGGAAGGAAGCTGCAGGAGAGAGGTACAAGTGGGCTGTGCTTAGAAATCCTGAAATCTGGGGAGTCCCGACTCTATCCTTGGGAAAAATCACTTCATTACTTTGGCCCACTAAAATGGGCACAGAAATGGACTAGATCAGTTCCAGGATTTTCCCCCAGTTCAAATATTCTAAGATTCTAGACTTCATGAAAAAATGAAAAGCAAAATGAGCAGAACCGAGAGAAGGTTACATCCAGTAATAGCAATATTGTTTAAGAGCAACTTTGAGTGAATGCATTTTGACTAATATATATATATATATATATATCCAAATTAATTGGAGAAAAGATATATGAAGGAAGATTCTATCTGCATCCAGGGGAACAACTGATAAATAGAAATATATGTGGAATGATTTTATACACACACAGACACATACACACACACACAAATTTGTGTCTAATGATAGCCATCTCTAGGGTGGAAGGAGGGAAGAAAAAAGGGGGAAAAGAAATGTCCATAATAAATTCATTATATATTTAAAAGGAATAGCTAGTGGTACATAATAGATTTGCAGTTTCATGTGTAATCATCTTTTCCCCAATATACTATATTATAGAAATGTTTGTTTTATTCCATAAAGTAAAAGTAAATTCAAATTTAAAAGATTCTAAAATGATCAGTGTTCAAGTGAGCTCAATGCTGCTCTTCCACCTTATCCCTTTCCATAACTTCATAATTTTCTTAAGACAGATATGTTTCCAGGCTAGGACTCCGACTTACCATCCTCACAGCTCCTAATTCCAAAATCACTTTCTTGTTAGAGTGACTCCATGAATATCTGACCTAGGGGCTTTTCTTAAGCTCTTTACATGACAAGGATCCCAAGAAATGGCTGAAAAGGTATTTACAATTCATTAGTTGGTATTCTAGTTTGTTTCCTCTGAGTATACAAAGACAAAATGGAAACAGTCCTTCCCCTCAAGGTGCTTGCATTATAATAGGAACACATAAGGAACAGAATAAATAACACATAAGGAAGAGGCAATCAGGAAAGAGGTCATTATGGTTTGAAAAGTCACTGGGATGAGGAGGAAAGCTACTGGGTAATAGGGAGTGGGGAGGAAAGCAGCCTTACACATGCCACGCCACATATGGGCCTTCCATCCATCATCCTTCATTCTCCTCATGGGCTTGGCCTGCTTCCTTTTATGGTTGTGAATCTATTCGTGGACTGTTTTTCCAGTTTTTTTTTTTTTTTTCCCTTTCCCATATATCCTTTGCTGGTCATTTACTGTAGCCCAATATCCTGAGTCAAATGTATTTCTCTATCCCTTTGAGTCACTTGTAACTTTGTCTCATTGGAAATTCTGGTGTCCCAAGATCAGAGCCATATATTGTTATTAAAAAGGATGTTTCGAGGTATCATTTAGGATTTCATTTATCCTCTAACCTAGCATACTAGCCATAATAAACACCAATGAGGCACATTCATATTGTTTGCTGCCTCAGAATTTAAATAGTCGTTGGTGGAAAGACGCGGACACCCAGGAATGTTTTATCTCATGGCTTCTTTTACTGAAGAAGAAAAATCCCTCTGTTGAGATAGTTAGAATTTTTCTTTGATAATTTCCATAAAAATCATCATTGTCACATCAAGATGTTTGAATGTCTAAATAAGGACATCAGTTGTTGGAATTCAGAGGGCAGCCGTCTCCAAAATTTGGTTCAATTATTCATCCTTTTCACTTTAATGATGTTGTAATATAAGAATTTTAGTGTCAAAAGACTATAAAACTCATTGAATCAAGCCTCTTCCTTTTATACTTTGGGATATTAAAGCCAAGAAGTTAAGTGACTTGTCCAAGATCACACAGACAGGAGGTAGCAGATCTTGAATTAGAATGTGGAACTTCTGATTTGCAGGATAGTACTCTTGATCATATATATGATAATCTGCCTCACAAGAAGGGAACAGAGAGATGGTAGCACAGGAAGAAATCTTTATGTGACTTTTATTTCTATCAGTTCAGGACTTTTTGGCTTTTTTGTTTTGTTTTGTTTTGTTTTATACCAGCTACAAGAGAGTTTTGGTATTCCGTCTTCCATCTACCTCCTTGAGTCAGGGCTCAGATGAAGCAATAGCAATATGAGATTCCTTCTCTCTCGAAATCCCACGTTCCTATGAATGAATGGCTGAACTTCAAAAAGAGTCCATTAGATGAGCCAGTTAGATGTTACTGATTAAGTAGAATTTTGCAAGGATAAGTTCAACACTGAAGAACTACACAGACATCCAAAGATGGAATCCTCAAAGTGGAAACTGACAGTGTAGACACTGATGAATGCAGTGGTACATTACAAGTTATCTCAGATCTTTTCTTTTGCCTTCACTTAATAGTGGCTTTCAAAGATCCTTCACAATTCATTTGCTTGTTCTGAATATTGTCCTTTTTGGTTTAATCAAGAAATTCATTAAAGCAATGACCTGAAGCTTGTCTTCATTTCCTCACCAAGCAAGACCTTCTTGATCCCATATAAATTTCCATATGTCAGACAGCTTTCATATGTAATTCTTTGCAATCTGGCTTCCATCTTCATGGTTCACAGATCTGTTATAATTCAGGCCCACAAGTGTCCAAGGCAGTTCTTAGGACCTCCAATCTTGACTTTCTCACCAAAAGGTTCTAGACTTTATTCTTAGTTGAGGTAGAGTGACTAAATTGATTTCTCTTAGAGGTAATCAGGTAGAAAAATGGAGAAAGCATGGACTTTGGTTTAGTGAGATCTAAATTAAAATTCTGATTTAGACATGTTAGCTGTGTGATCCTGGAATTTTTGCCACCAATATAAAGATCATTGTCTGAATTGCTTCTCAAAGCCCCCAGATGAAGTATGTCTCACTGTATTTTCTCTGTTCTCTCAACATTTTCTCTGTTGTCATGTGCTTTCACTTTTATAGTAAGACAATCCTTATATCTTGAAATTGTAGCCTCTCTTTGCTTCCATGATATTGCACTATCCTGATAATCCTTTCACTTTTTTGACTGCTCCTTCTGGGTCTCCGTGTCTTTCTTCAAGTCCCAAGGCACAGTTTTCAGTTCTCTACTCTTTTCTTTTGTTTTCCCCTGAGGCAATTGAGGTTAAGTGACTTGCCCAGGGTCACACAGCTAGGGAATGTTAAGTGTTTGAGACCAGATTTGAACTCAGGTCCTCCTGACTTCAGGACTAGTTCTCTACTCTTTTCAATGAATATTCTCTACTTTAACGACTCATCTCTTCTTAGAGCTCCGATAAGAAACATTTCACCTTTATGTTTGTGACTCCCACATTTCAATTTCCATTTCCTACCTCTCATTTGACCCAATGTCAGCTCAAAGTCAATACAACAATAGACTCATCGTATTTAGCTCTACTAGCCCACAAGAAAGAGAGCCCATCTCTGAGATATTATTATTTCACAGAAGTCTTTCCATAGTTTTCTGATATCACTAAGATTATCATTAGTATCCCATCACAATGATGTATCACAAGTTGCTCGGTCATTCTCCGATTAATGGACATCCCTTCAATTTCCAGTTCTTTGCCACTACAAAGACTATTGCTACAAACAGTTAAGAATATATAGGTTTTTTCCCTTTTTTTCTAATAATCTTTGGAAATATACTTAGGAGTGGTATTGCTGGGTCAAAGGATGTAGGTAATTTATTAATTATAGTGTTCTCCAGAATGGGTAGACCAGGTCACAATTCCACCAATAATGAATTAATGTGCCAATTTTTCTATGTTCTCTTCAACATTTGTCATTTTCCCCTTCAACCATTTTAGCCAATCTTGTAGGTGTTAAGTGATATCTCAAGGTTTTTAAAATTTCAATATATTCTTTTTCAACATTTTTCGGAGATCTATCATTTAACTTTGCCAAAATTTTATTCAGATCCTTCATTTTTCCCCTGCTTATTTTTATTATCTATGATTAAGACAGACAAATTGGGGCCTTCTACTATTATAGTTTTATAGTCTATTTCTTTTCTTTTTTTTTATTAAAGCTTTTTATTTGCATAACATATGTATGGGTAGTTCCTCAGCATTGATCTTTACAAAGCTTTCCATTACAAATTTTATCCCCAGTCCCCTCCCCTCCTTTAGATGGCAGGAAGTCCACTGCATGTTAATAATGATAAAATGTATAGTCTATTTCTAAAAGACAATGCTTATCAATAATACTAGAACTAGGGTTCTAGACTTCCAGGAGAGTGAAGGATAGAAAGCCTAGAAGAACTGAAAAATCAGGTGATATTTTGGTGTCTTCATCTGTAAAATGAGTTGGTTGGATTCAGTGATACTGGTAGGACTTTTGACCCTTAAATTCTAGGACCAGATGACTCTATCACCTGATTCCTGACTTCAAGGTTGTTATGTTCTCATAGAGGAGTTAAAACACACAAATTAAACAACAAGAGAATAACAGCAGATGATGTGCTATGAATGCTAAAAGAGTATAGGCAAATGAAAGTAAGCAAGGTGGGTTGGAGTGGTCAGGGAAGGCTTCTTGGACAAGGAAAGATCTGTAATGAGCCTCGAATGACCGAGGAAATTTAGATTAATGATGCAAAGAAGGATGGGTTCACCAGAGCATATATGAGTTCAGTAGTGCCTGCAAGTCAATGAACATGACTGAATGAATGAATGCATTAATGCAAGGTCATTTATTAAGCGTTTAATATGTGCCCGGCACTATATAGACATATAATAAGCAAATCCAATAGCCTGTACCTTCAGTGAGCTTACTGCCTCTTAGGGGATGACAATACCTAAAGCAAAGCTAGAGTTAGAGGGGCAGTAGGGGGTCTTGATAAGGCCCACAAAGAGTGTTCCAGAGCCACTGAGAACTTTAGATGGTGCTTTAGATTTGGAAAACACTTCTCTATTTGCTTTAACTTAATTCTTATGACTCTATGGGATAATTACTGCAACTAAAATTGGTATTCCAGTTTCACAGATGAGGAAACTGAGGTCAGAGATGTGAAGGATTTTCCACAGTGATACAGCCAGGCATTTTCAGAGGCAGGATTTGAATTCAAGCCTCCCTGACTTTTTCACTAAAACACTGAAATAAAAGGTTGGTTTCTATCAAAATGTAACAATTGTTTATTCTTCCATTAATAATTTTAAAAAATTCCATCATAAATATACAATCATTACCTGGGAATGCTGAGGATGTGGACGTAGAAACTGAGGATTTCATAAAAAGCCAAGACCTCTGGGCTGAAGTGCTCAAGAGATGTGCTTTGCAATCTGATTATGATTAGCTTCTTTTTGCAGAGTCTGGTTTCTCCTTTTGGACTTCACATGGGTGATTGCTGATATCTCCTAATTTCTTATCTCAGAGGGAATATGGAGTATCTTCTCTATAAATCAGGCAATCAGAGAGGATGGGACAGTGATTCTGACTAGAACGGTAGCTTCAGAACCTCCTCTAGGTCGCCTATACAGTGGTAGCCTCAGAACCAGTACTCTATAGCCTGGATTTCACCTCCTAGATGCATTTGGGTCTTGGTTCCCTGGGATTTATTCCTTCTCTTCCTAAAGGAGCTTGTAATTTTATTTTACTGTAACAGAAACATTGGATCACGTGCCATGAGGTAAAAACAACAACAAAAACAACAACAAATCTTTTGCCTTAATCTTCTTAGTTCTCTTCTCTTTGATAGACCCTTACATTTCAGTAGAAAGAAAACCATGAGGGCAGGAAGTAGTTTTCCTTTTGATCTTTGCCAACTCTGTTCCTAACATGGTACCTTGCATATAGTAGGAGCTTAATAAATATTGGATGGGTTGGATTGAATCTTTCTTATGTGTGTCACAGGAACAGGCCACGAAGTAATATGGAACAATACTTTGTATTTAATTTTCTCAATGTGCTATTCTTGACACAGATTGGATACACAGTGTAAAGATAAATATTATCTTTAAAAAAATACTCCAAAGGAATATTCTGTTACTAAGAAACAATTCGCTGATGGCTCTGCATTGAATGAATTTCAGATGAATGAATGAAAAACATTTCTTAAGCACTTACAATGTAAACACTGTTAACACGACACTGAGCAATAGGGAGAAAAACTAAAGAATACTTCTAAGCCAGTGCCGGTAAATGTAAGAGTCTAATTCCTGAAGGGAAAACAAGTATGACATTTCTTTAAGTTTAAACTGCATTTTTCTCATTTCTGCCATCACTTTTTTTTTTAACTCTAGACAACCAACAAAACGATAAATCAAAGTCTACTTCTGAGCATTTAACAATGGGCTCCTGTGAGAGCAGGTTTAAGTTGGCTCAAGCATGCCTCTGGTTCCCTACAGCCTATGAGTAATCCCAAGAGCATGGCAGGCAGACCTTGCTTTATGGCACTTTTTCTCCCCTTAATAATATTCTATTTTTCCAATTACATGTAGTTTTCAACATTTTTTCCCCTCCTTTTCTTACCTCCTCCTAAGGCAGCAAACAATCCGACATAGGTGCTACACGTACAGTCATTTTAAATATATTTCCATATTTGTCATGCAGTGTAAGAAAAATCAAAAGAAATGGGGAAAAAACATGAAAAAAAAAGCAAACAAACAAACAAACAAAAAAGTGCAAATACTATGCCTTGATCCACACTCTGTCTCCAGAGTTCTCCCTCTGGATGGCACTTTGTTTTTTGTACTCCACAGACATTGCATTTTTAAGAATACAAATCAAAGATTTGTGAAAATCCTGCTTCAAGCAAGTCTCTCAGCACCATTTTCCCGACAGTGTGGGCTCACATTGGGTCTCTGTCACATTTTGCTAATGTTTTCTCTATTTCAGACTTCTTCATTGTTATCACATCAATGATGATGACCTGGGATCAGTGATCTTGTCATTGTCTTGGGGTACTAATAACCATGCCCATATCGGACCACTTAATAAATGTTGTGTGTATTCTGACCGCTCCACCTTTCTCCTGTCTTTTCCTCTCCTTTGGCCTTCCCTTCCCTAAAATACATTGAAATAAATATTGAAGAATGTCACATAAACTTTGTTGATAATGCAACAAAAATTTGAGAGAATTGACTTTGATTTTAAAAGAAGTTTGAAGATGAGAAAAATGTTATCAAACAACATTGCATGTGAGAGAAAGTTTTTGTGAAAGGAAAAGTCAATTGATGTAGCAAACTTTATTGTTGTCTTATTTTAAGAAATTACTACAATCACTTCAACTTTATTTAATAAACCATCACCTTTATCAATCAGCAGTTATTAACATTGAGGCAAATAATTATGACTCACTGAAGACTCAGATGATGGTTAGCAATTTTTTTAGCAATAAGTTTTTTTTTTAATTAAAGTATGTATATTTAAAACAATGCTATTACATACTTACTAGATTAAAATATAGTATAAACATAAATTTATGTGCACTGGGGAAACAAAAAAATGCATATGACTTGTTTTATTGCAGTTTTCTGGAACAGAACTCACAATGTCTCTGAGGTCTACCTATGCTGATGAGGGTTCTGATATTTGAATCATAAACTAATGATTGGCTTATAAGAGCAAGTTTATTGTATTCCCTTAGGTCTTATTCCGCTACACATTTTCTTTCCATTTTTCTTTATGTCTTCTGTAGTGCATCTTGGTGGGAAGAATGGAGCTTCTCTTTCTCTTACCCCTTAGAAGAAGTAATGGTTACTTGTGGCAAAAACACGTACGTCAGTTTTAGATATGTGCTTATGCTTTCCTAAGAGGAGACTTCAAGGACACTGTTCCTGAATCCCCAACTCTTGTGTAGAAGAAGGCAAAAACTTGAATTTCCTAGCCAGCATAATCCAAAAATCTAGCCCTCTAGCAAGAGAAAAGGGATTTCCTGGATAACAACACCTAAGCAAATTGCATTATGGGTAGTTTTAAATTCAAGATGTTCTTTAAACTGAAGAGTTCAGGCACTGGGCCTGCTAAAAAGAAATTTACTGATGATGTATGCTTGTGGGGGGGAAAAGGATCATCCACATATTAATTATGTTACATTCTATTTGGAGAACAAACTCAGTGCATTACTTGACAGGAAACATCAGATAAGATGAGATTTTCCTTTTGACTGTCCCCTAAAATTCCAGATGGAGTGTAAATGACAGGGTAGTACTATCAGTCTTGGGAAGGACTTTGTGAGAAAGAGAGATTTATATATTTATATATATTTATTTGGAGGTTTGTCCCAATAACTATCCCAAGTTTAGTTTCTTTTGGGGAAAAACAGGTGACTTATTTGTATATATGACTTTTTCATGTATCTTCATGGCACTTTTCATTTCTGTGGGGTGAAAAAAAGTTCCATACCTGTAACTCTTATTATACCCTGAGTGTCTATGTGTGAATTGGGTGGGAGGGGGTCCTGTGATACACACTTGAGGAAACTTAAATATATCCTTATTTTCACTTTATTTTGAATACTTTCCTGACTTAAATGCAGTTGTGGGACAAAGAAAGAAACTGATCATTTTAGTCAGGCTGCCAGGATTGGACCAAAATACATATGAGCCCAAATTCTCTTGGTACATCTGAATGAAGAGATAATTTTAAAGTTCTTTGTTCAGAGGTTCTCCATCATTCTTCCTCATTGTGTGCCCCCGCCCCCATTCAGAAAACACTAGGGTGAAACAGAACAAAATTCTTAGTACTATCTAGAGTTGAAATCCATTTTAAAGTTATAAACAGAAAACAAGCAAGATTTGGAATAATCAGTGCCAAAGGCATTAATAAGTTGAGGGATGGAGAAAGAATAAAGAAGCAATATATTTAAAAGGTCTTAATGTGGCAGCAGATTCTTTCCACGCAGGTCACTCCTTAAGTTGGTGGATGAGTTAGATACAGTCCCAACTGTTGATTATTATATTCGGTTCAGAATAGCATCACCCTTCACTTAGCATCTTCTCTCAGGGCTCAAAGTTTCCTGAACTTCTGTCTCCAGTGAGTCTTCAGTCCCTCCTCCAAATACCATACCCCTCAAAAACAAACAAAAAACCAAACTATGCTTTGCTTCCCAACCTTTTTGCTGACAAGTGGAGACAGATAGACAGACAGAGAGAGAGAGAGAGAGAGAGAGAGAGAGAGAGAGAGAGAGAGAGAGAGAGAGATGGAAAGACACAGAAAGAGACAGAGACAGAAAAAGATAGGGACAGACAGACAGAAAGGGGGTGGAATTCAAAGGAAGTGTACCAACCAAGTGTTAAAAATGAAGCGTACCAACATAAGCAAACCCCAGTGATAGGAATGAGGCATATCTGTGGGAGAGGAAGGTGGAATGATGAATGTATAATAAGTATCACTAACATGTATTTGGTTTACAAAGTATCCTCTGGATAAACCATCGAGTTAGTTAGGCAGAGCATGTCTTGATATCCCTAATTTAAAGATGAGGAAAACAAAGTTCTGAATGGTTAAGTGGCTAGCCCAGTCATATAACCTATCAAAGTCAGAAGGGAAAACTCAGATAAGGGTCTTTGTTCCCCACTATCCTATGTTGCTTCTCAGGGAGGAGAATGAAAGGTAATATTCTGGGGAGTGTTGGGGATCAAACTTGGTTAAATAAAGTGGGGGTCAAGCTCTGGAGTACATTAAAAACCAGATAGAAGAATTTAGACTTTGATTTCATAGAAAGCCAAGGAATTCTGAAATTGGAACAGCAATAGTTTGAGGGAGTGAGGTGATAGGGTAAAATTAATAATTTTTTCTTTATCATAAATACATTTACTCTGTGTACCAGAAAGCAATAAAAAAGCTTTCTCTTTAAAAAGTCTGTAAGGCTTCTGACCCTTCTTCTTCCTCTTCTTCGTCCTCCTTCTCTTTTCCTTCACTCTTTGCTATTGACCGAGTAAATCCTAATTTACTGATTTTAGCTATATAACAGCCCCATAAGGTAGATTCTATAGCTTTTATCATCAATCTCATTATACCGAAGCTCAGGAACCTCTGAGAGGAGCCTTGGTTCTGGCCTGTCTGACTCCAGTGCAACCCAGATCTCTAGGGTAGAAACTAGACCTAAATGCTACAACAGTGTCCTCAGGAGCAACAGGGGCCCCATTTGGCTGCAGACATCCTGCAGCCAAAATCCCTCTTTCGAGAGGGGAAAAGAAGGTAGTGTGTCCAAGGACACAGCATATGGAGCCGAAGACCTGCTGCGAGGCTCTGGAGCCTGCAATCCCTTTGTGAAGTTGGGGTCCCTACTTGCCATCTGCCCTGGGCAGCCCCCAAGCAGACGGCGCCCAGCTGGGTTCAATCCCATTTCTTTGGGCATGTATCTGTTGCCACTGCAGTGGGGAGGGGGGCTTCCAACTCCCCACTTCCCCCCAAACAAAAACACACCGAGAGGCTTTCTGAACCCCTGCCTCTCCCCTCCTGGTGCCCCTCCCCTTTTCACTGCAGGGGAGCCCCCGCTGGGAGCTGCTGGGAAATCCACAACTGCTGTCCCTCAGCGCGGGAAAGCTCAGGCCACAAACTTTATACTGCATGAATTACGTCAGTCACAGGCCCAGGGTCTCACATGACTTAATTAACTTGGCACACATTGAAAACATTAATCTCATTCTTCCAGGCACTCCCTGTTAACCCTCAGTTTCCCCCAATCCTGACCTTTGGGGGTCACTGTTCTGTTTTGCTGCTTACTTTAACTCACATTCATCCCAGCCCTAAGCTGCCTCTGTTCCCGTTCATCTGTCCATCCCCATCTCTACATGTGTCTCTCCTTTTTATACACTTCTGTCCTTCTCTTCTCTCTCTCTCTCTCCCTTTCATCTCCTCTCTCTGTTCTATTCCTCCTTCTCTCTCTAAACTTTCCTCTATTTCTTCTCTTCTTCAATGTTGTCCTTCGTTCCCAAAGAGCACCAAAATGACTGTGGCTGATCTGACCAATGCTCACCCACTGGTCGGACACAAATAGTCCCAAATGGAAATTTGGAATAGCTGCTCTAACTTTGCGCTTCTCGTCTGAGCTAATTCAATTCTGCTTCGTTCATAGAGCTCTGCCCTTTGTCTGATAAGGGCACGCCATGTTGACAGTCCTGTGCCCGGGTCTCCCACATCACGTAATCGATTTTAAAGCTGTTAAGAGATACTTTGAGAGCAATCTCGCATCATGTTTTCTGACTATCTTGTGAGCTCTTGTCCTATGTGAGTTGTCCACAAAATAATCTTTTTGGGAATCATACATTTGGCATTCAAACACCATGGTGACTTTGCTTCTATCTCTGTGTTTAGTCCCCTATTTCAGGCTAACCTCTCTTTTAATATGATCTCCAAAATCTTCTTAGTTAATATGTCCTTTGTTCAAAACAAAAAAAGCCACAGCCCATTCAGTTAACCTTGTTCTTTGCCATTTTTCTTTACATGGTTTCTGTGTCCCAGACCTGCCATCCTTCCTTTTGGTCTGTGTTCTCCTCATGATTCCTGGGACTTTTCCACTACTGGCAACTGTTTTCTCCCCCTGGGATGGCCCTTCACCTTCCTGGCCCCTCTTCTCACTCTTGCACTCCTCTCAGAAGGTCTATTTAAAGACAGAATACAGATCAGCCATCTTTTGTCATTCCAGGCTTTGCTTTTGACTCTCTGAACTTCCTCACCATGCCCTTGGGCAAGTATGCTCCCACCTTCCACCCTGCCTGTAGATACCTTGGTTTCCTCATTTCTTTTCTCATATAGTCTCCTTGACAGCAGACACTCATATTTCCATTCTATGCTCAGCATACTGCCAAGCACACAGTAAATGCTTAATTAATGCTTGTTGCTACGCTGTTGACAAAGTGTCCTGTTGGACCACTGGATGCTCACCCCGCTTCATGACCTGAATTAATGACTGTACAGCTCTCTAGGCTTTATTGTTACTATCAGGCATTTTTTGCCTACCCAAATCCCCATTTAATCAACCAAAATCACAGATTTTAGAGTTGCAAAGAATCTCACTAGCCATTTGAGCCAAACTCATTTAATGAACCACCTCACCCCACTCTACCCCCAATTTTGACATGTTCCTCCAGCTTCTGCTTGAATCTTTCAGTGAAGGGGGAGCTCACTACCTGAGGCAGCCTGCTATGGCAGTTTGAAGCATCTGTATACATACTGCCTTTCATCAAGCTTGAATTTTCCCCTTTACAAATGTACCCATTGCTCCTGGCTTTGACTTCTGGGCTACAAAAATCAAACACCTGACTTCATTTATATTAGAATGCAAAGCTTTTGCCTGAACATTATCAGGACAGCCAGGATTGATATGGGAAAATGTCAACTGGAAAAAAATCTTTACATCTGACATCTCTGATAAAACCTTGATTTCTAAGACATAGAATTCACACAAACTATAATAAGAAGACTCAGCCCTGGGGAGGAGAGGTCCAAGGAAAGGACCAAAGATTTGGTAAAGAATTCTAGACTATGAACCACCACGTGAAAGATTGTTGCCAATCACTTATTATGAGAGAAATGTAAATCAAAACACCTCGAATATTGCATCTCACCAACAAGCTGGTCAAGAGGATAGTAGATAAAAATAATTTTTGCAGAATCTATGGAGAATAAGGGTGCACTAATATAGCATTAGTGGAATTGTAAAATGACCTGACCATTCTGGAAAACAATTTAGCATAATTCTCCAAAAGTGACTCAAGTTTTCTAATGCTTCGTCTGAGACAAAGATCACTTCTAGGAATATGCTTCGAGAAGGTCAAAAGCAGAAATAAACCCTCATTTATCTATTCAAATTCACAGTAGCCATTTGTGGTAGTAGAACTGGAGAGAAATCAGATGTTCTTTAATTGGGAAATATTCATAATTGTAGGGAGATATTATTATGCTATAAGAAATTATAAATGAAAACAAGCAAGAGAAAGACTTTCATAGGCTGATATTGAGTTAAGTAAGAAGAACTACAATAACCATGTGAAAGAACCACAATAACCATGTGAATCTGAACCACAAAACTCTCTACATAAACAGCAATAAAATGAGATGAGCCTGTCTCCCTCCCAGCTTTGCAGAGGTGGAGGGAGGACTCCACGTGACGATGGTTGCTCACACTGCCACACGTGCTTGATGTGTTGGATGGTTTTTCTTGAATTACTTTTCTGTCCTTTTTCTTTGTATTCTTCCTTATAAAGGATTGTTTGATATATAGAAAAAGTAAAAAGGTAAATGCAGAAATGGCAATGATGTCAAAACAAAAGATGTCAATGGAAATACATTTAAAGAGAAAGAAAGGAAGTGGAGAAATATCCTTTGTCCACATGTGTGGAAATTTGGGCTCTAACACTACTTATGCCACCCACTAGTGAAGTGTTATGGAGAACAATGTTTTCACTCAGCGAAAAGATTGGCGCTAATTTATATGTTTGCAAACCTCTTTAATGTGTGACTTAGCAGAAGCTGACTGGATTTTCACATCTGCTCCTGCATTCAGTCTGTGGCTATGTATTAGAGAAAATCCAGCTTCTCCTGGGTGTGTATTTAGAAAGGGAGGGACTTTTTAATAGATAAATAATACATGATGATGATGATGATGATGATGATGATGATGATAATGATGAAATTCATTAGGACCTTAATTTCTAGGAGTGCATGGCCCTACCTTTGAAAATAACTTTTCTCCTTTTGCAATTCATTTGGGAGAATGAAGTCTTCCTCTTCAGAATGAACAAAAGCTTTAAAGAGGAAATAAATAAAATACAAAATCTGAAGTGAAAGAGATTAGATTCTATAACAGGAAGCAAAGAGGAGGAACAATGTGAAACAAGGTCAAAAAGAAAGACTAGTCATTAAACATTCAGAACACAAGTGGGACAGGGAAAAGGAAAATATTTTCCTTGGATTGTAAAAATCAACTTCATAACAGAAGAGGGAGGAAGCACGTTGACACAGTATTACATGTGATGGATAAAAAAAACTGGGAACAGTGACTAGATTGCTCAGTGGATAGAGCCTTGGATCTGGATGAAGACCTGAGTTCAAATCTGAATTTGTACATTTACTAGCTTTATGACTTGCCTTTACCTTGATTTGCCTTAATCTACTGGGGAAGGATGTGTTCACCACTCCAATATCTGTGCCAAGGAAATCCTATGCACAAAATAGTCCATGGTCACTAAAAGTTGAATACAACTGAATGACTGAACAATAACAACCACAATGGGCTCTAAGCTCAGTCTGACTCTGCCATGAGAGAGCTCTCCTAGATGGATCAAAAGAAATCTAATGTCCAGAAACAGGGCTGCAGGTTCTACAGAATAACTCCACATGTCCATCCTATTGCAGCCAAAGAGTGAATTGATTTCCTTGACTGCTGACTGATAGTGAACTCCAAGTCACTCAGAATTGAGATCCTTTTCAGAATAATTGCTGTCTATCCAAGACACCTCATCTTATGCTTACGAAGCTTGTTTCTTTCCTTCCTCTAATTGCAAAATGTCTGTTTATCTCTGTTGAAATTACTTGATTAGCCTAATTCTCTAACTTGTCAAAGTTCTTTTGGATCCAAAAGCATGTCAGTTCTAGCTTGATATCATTTGCAAATACAGAAACTCCACTAAACTTGAGAGAGAAGTCAGGCCCTTGACTGTTTTTTTTTTGCAAATCTTTTCAGTCGTCCCACCATTTACAGGCCTCTATCCATCTCCATCCTTCAATGTCCTTGGGGGAACTTTGATCAGTTGGGTTTTCTGTCTGGCTTGGGGCTTCTTCTGTGCAGAAGTCTATGCTTCCATTGCTATTGTAATGATGCTGATCTGTCACTGATAGGATCAAGTTTGACCCCACAGTTTCCTACATCACATGCACCGGTGTGCATCTCCCATGTTTGAATGTGCTACCTGTATCTCAATGCATTAGCATGCCATGTGAGCTCACATTCATGATCGTGTTGTGTGGATCTCACACGTATGTGTATGTTATGTATCTAAGATAAATGGAAATGTGGGAAGGGTTCACCAAGTGTCCACCATGATCCTGATTTTCTTTATGGAACCTCTTAGACTGTGTCTATAATCTCAACAGAAAAGAAAATTGCTTATCTGCCATATTGAGGGAAGAATAAAGACTGGAGGCATGATGCTGTTCTCTAGGAAACTTCCAGGTGAGAAAACTCCTTCCTCCAGTTCAGGTAGCAGCTTCTCTGTCACTTAGCATCCTGGAGAGTGTCCTAGAGCACTAAAAAGTCGATCCTTTCCAGGATCCCACAGCCTGCGGTATCAAAAGCAGTTATTGAAACAGAGTCTTCCCTGCTCCAAGATCTGCCTTTATTCTCTCTGCTGTACCAATTGTAAGAATATGGGAACATTTATTTCATGAAATAAAGCCTTCATCTGAATATCCTGAGAGTAAGACCTTCCATACCAAGGCATGGCACTAATTCGAGCAGCAAACACTCAAGTTTCCACACGTGTATTATTCATTTTGTGAATTATCCATAGAAAATGTTTAATCCCAGAGTGCCAGGCTGCTTAGCTCTGGGCACCTTCCTTGGCTGTTAGTTGCTATTTGCACAGGGAGTGCAAATCTACCTTAATTATTAGCCTAAGGAAAAAGTAATTAGGAAGGGAATTGTCTTGCCAAAGAAAAACCATGTGATTCACTCCCAAACCAATCAGAAATGATTTTTGGATTATAAATTGTATGGAATTATCCTGGCCACACCTCTTACCCATGCACAGAAAACAAGACTTGTCTGGATATGAAAACATTCTCTCCAGACATACCTGGAGAAGACAACAAAAATTGCAAAGGGATCTGAATTCTTTCCTGTTCTATTATTCTTCATGACCTCAGTAGACCTGGGAGGTTGTCTGGGTGCTGTGTGGCCTGGATCTCAATTGGTCCTGATGGAAGGTCATCTCTGCCTTCTCACTCACCCGGTGCTGCTCTTGGCCATAGATGTGAGGATCCATGAGAACTCAATCTGTGAAAGCTGCCAGGTGTAACTGATCAGTGAAATAACACATTCATAGTTACACAATCAGTGTCAGTTGAGGGCAGGATTTGAATTCGGGTCTCCAATTCATTGGCCCATGCTGTGACTGCTCTGTGCCCTTCCATAAATCCGCCATAGGGAGCCAATTCTGAATGGTGCAGCGGGAAAGAACACAACAGGGTCTTTGTACGTCCCAGGCCCTGCTCTGCTTTTCTGATGTTTATTTTCTTTATCTTCTTAAATTGGACAGGGAAGCAATTGGGCTAAATGGCTTAAGAAAGCCCTTTCAGCTCCAGAGTGGAGACTCTGCATCTTTGGCACTTCATGGACCCCAGGAGTAGACTGGCAAGATCTAGGAACCATTTCTCAGAATGTTTTTAAATATATGAAAATCATAGAACTACAAAGGAAAGCCATTACACTGAAACTCAGTTATCCATGTATTTTTAAAACCCCAAGCTTCTGCATGAGCTTCTGCTGGAAAGCTGTGATTCTCCCACCATGCTGCAGGCTGCTCTCTGAGGCTTTTTATGTTGTGTGTGTGCTTTAATATGGAGGCAGGAAAGATCAGGCAGTCAGTATGGTTGATTCAATAGTGGAAAAAGCTGCTTTTTAGGGCTCTCTAGGGAGGCACACTCCAGCCCAAATGAATTCACTCTTCATTAAATGTTCAGTCTTATATAAGACATACTCTGTGTGTGTGTGTGTGTGTGTGTGTGTGTGTGAATCAATCAATCCATCCACAAGCCCCTCTTAAGGAAGGCCTCTGGTGAAGGCACTCTGAAAGGCAGAGTCTGAATGGCCATGAAGAAGAGAGAAAACCTACGAGAGTTGGTTTCCAAAGCAAGAGGACTTAAGAACACTGCAGGAAACCAGGGACAGCCATAGTCTCCAGACCTAATCTCTCCCCAACCTCTAGAAACTCAATGAGTTCCTTTTCAAACGAAGCAGGAATAGCACAGGTGTACCTCCACTCAATTCCATTGACTAACAGTAATTAAGCCTTGACTTTGGACAAAACACTCTCATAGAGTCTGGGGGAGAACCAAAATTCAGATAAGACACGAGTTTTAGCCTCAGTATGAGGGCAAGAAGTGGAATAAGATGCTCACATCAGTAACTGCACTATACAGTGCTAAGTGAGAACATTACAAGAGGAAAAGCAAACCAAAGTTCTAGATTAGGTGGAAGGTGGGATAGCAAGTTCTACTTCCATTACGATGCTTTTTCAGCCATCATATTCCTCCCTGATACCTCAGGCTGTTCTGAGGTTCGATTGAGAGAAGGTATGGAAAAGTGCTTTGTAAGCTCTCCTATCCATCTTGTCATTAAGGAGATCTCCTTCGATCTCGCCTCTTCTAAGAAGCTTTTCTCAATGACTCTCTCTCTCTCTCTCTCTCTCTCTCTCTCTCTCTCTCTCTCTCTCTCTCTC
>JAJPUD010001769.1:277088-336301 GCA_023553655.1 Myrmecobius fasciatus
CTCTCTCTCTCTCTCTCTCTCTCTCTCTCTCTCTCTCTCTCTCTCTCATTCTACTGATCTAGAAAATGCATCTCATAGTTAATACTCTGCTCCTGTATTTCAAAATCTGGATCGTTCCCTGTCTTGATTTCTAGATTCTAGCTATTGATACGTAGAGAAGTTGGATCCACTGGAAGGAGTACTGGACTTGAGCTCAAGGAAATAGGTTCAGATCCTGCCCTTACTGTATGTGTGCTGGACAAATCACTGAAGACCCCTAAACCCCAGCTTTCCCATCTATAGAATAGAATTTTTCATACCTATTTTAAAGGTCTTTGCATGGACCTAATGAGATGTGCAAACCTTGAAGCACCTTTGAAACATGTCCTTCTCTTATTATTTGTAATTTCCCCAAGATCAGGATAAAGTCATGGCCCATCAAGGGGTTACTTTGAATGCTGTGAATCATCACTGGCCACCCAACATTCTGAACCTTCACTGCCTGAACCCTAGGAAGAATACCCCTATGTCCCAAGGGAGAAAAATGTTCAGGCATTACAAATATAGAACTTGGCAAAAGTCACATTAAACTGTCTCTTTCCATGTCATGTCCTTCACAGGGTCTGCCTTTCTTATTGCTCATCCTTATTTTTACCTTGATTAGACTACAAGCATTTAAAGACCAGAGACTTCCCAGAGAACACAGGAGAACATAGATTCAGAACTCAAATGTCATTCAGTTCAAAAAACTTTATTTTCCTGGAAAGGAACTAAGAACAAGAGAGATTAAGTAATCTGGCCAAATTTGTACATTGGATTAGAGTCAGAGTTGGAATTTGAACTCAGCTCTTGGATTCTAGACATTTGGCTCTCTCTATCTCACCCAGACATTTGGGAGTGTTGGATTGCATGGACTGGACTCCCTGCAGAGGGGTGTTAACATGGAGGATGGAGAGACTAGCCCCACCTCCTAGATTCTTTTGTTTTTTATTAAAGCTTTTTATTCACAAAACATATGCATGAGTAATTTTTCAACATGGACCTTTGCAAAGCCTTCTGTTCCAAATTTTCCCCCTGCCCCCTCCCCTAGATGGCAGGTAGTCCAATACATGTTAAAAATGTTAAAATATGTGACAAATCCAATATATGCATACATATTTATACAGGTATCTTGCTGTACAAGAAAAATCGGATCCACAAGAAAAAAAAACCTGAGAAGGAAAACAAAATGCAAGCAAAATGCTATGCTGTAGGGGCAGCTAGATGGTGCAGTGGTTAGAGCACCAGCCCTGAAGTCAGGAGGACCTGGGTTCAAATCTGATCTCAGACACTTCCTAGTTGTGTGACTCTGGGCAAGTCACTTAACCCCAATTGCCTCAGCAAAAAAAATGCTATGCTGTAGTCCACATCCAGTTCCCACAGTCCTCTCTCTGGGTGTAAATGGCTTTCTTCATCACTGAACAATTGGAACTGGTTTGAAACATTTCATTGTTGGAGAGAGCCATGTCCATCAGAATTGATCATTGTATAATCTTGTTGCCATGTATAATGATCTCCTGGTTCTGCTCGTTTCACTCAGTATCAGTTCATGCGAGTCTCTCCAGGCCTCTCTGAAATCGTCCTGCCGGTCGTTTCTTACAGAACAATAATATTCCATAACATTCATATACCATAATTTGTTCAGCCACTCTCCAATGGATGGGCATCCATTCGGTTTCCAGTTTCTAGCTACTACAAAAAGAGCTGCCACAAACATTCTTGCCCATGTGGGTCCCTTTCCCTCCTCTAAGATCTCTTTGGGATATAGGGCCAGTAGAAACACTGCTGGGTCAAATGGTATGCACAGTTTGATAACTTTTTGAGCATAGCTCCAAATTGTTCTCCAGAATGTCTGGATCCGTTCACAGTTCCACCAACAATGTATTAGTGTCCCAGCTTTCCCACATCCCCTCCAACATTCATCGTTATCTTTTCCTGTCATCTTAGCCAATCTGACAGGTGTGTAGTGGTACCTCAGAGTTGTCTTAATTTGCACTTCT
Source organism: Myrmecobius fasciatus (assembly GCA_023553655.1). NCBI lineage: Eukaryota > Metazoa > Chordata > Mammalia > Dasyuromorphia > Myrmecobiidae > Myrmecobius > Myrmecobius fasciatus. The sequence goes on from JAJPUD010001769.1 coordinate 279,107, forward strand.
CTTATCAATAGTGATTTGAAGCACCTTTTCATATGACTAGAAATAGTTTCAATTTCATCATCTGAAAATTGTCTGTTCATATCTTTTGACCATTTATCGATTGGAGAATGGCTTGAATTCTTATAAATTTGGTCAATTCTCTATATATTTTAGAAATGCACCTCATAGATTCTTAAAGAGTCAAAGGTACACTGATTCTGTGTCCTGTCATCCCTAAGCTCTCTAAACTGGGCAGCTTGATTTGACCTTTTCCTATAGGAAACATGGTGGTTCTTTGGTAGACAAAAAAAAGCTCTGCCAAATATGGACCACATCCAGAACCATGAAGTCATACCTGATGGAGTTAGATCATACACCCTAAGCTGAGGCTGAGATCCTGGGATAGTATGATCTCACAGGGGCAGCTAGATGGGCAGTGGATAGAGTGCCAGGCCTGGAGTCAGGAAGACTTATCTTCCTAAATGCAAATCTGGTCTCAGATACTTACTAGCTGTGTGACTGGACAAATCACTTATGTTTATCTCAGTTTCCTCATCTGCAAAATGAGTTGGAAAAGATGACAGATGCTCCAGTATCTTTGCCAAGAGAACCCCAAATGGGGTCATGAATAGTGGTGCATGACTCAATCACAACAAGTGGGCTATGTGTGCTGGTTTAATTTGTGTTTTAAAAAACATGAGAAACACTTGCTTTGTCAGGTGTCTCCACAGTTCCATCATCTTTCCAGAAGGTTTTCCCCTCTAATATGTTAGCCCAGAAAGAGCCTCTGAAGCCAAGGGCCCACCTCATCCTCCTAGCCACATATCCCCAGCAGAGCTATAGCTAGCAATCCTGGTGTCCAAAAGAAACCACCCACACTTGTCCAGTGTAAGGGCCAAGAGCAGTTCAGATGGGGTGAACAAACTTCAGAGGAAATGCATTGAATCTTAGGTCCATTAGAAAAGACACAAAGCCCCAGGCCATTGTGGATGGGTGCGGGGAGATCCTGAACCTACCATACAGGAGAAGAAATATAGCTCAGAACAGTAGCAAGGAAGGAAGGATCTCACTGTGCCAGGTACAGAGAAAGTGGGGGAAGAATGACCTACCACCAAGTCACTTCCTGTGCCAACTAATCATTCTTGCTAATTCAGTGATAAGCTCAGTTGTTCCTATATGCTGAAAGCACACAGGTACTTTTAGCACCCTCTAAATTTCATCCTCTTGGGAAAATGCCTGGCTACCCAACCCTAGTTCCATCTCTGGCATCCAGTGCTTTGCAGGATTCATTGAACACTTCTGGGCTCATAGCAGCACATCCTTTAGCTCTTCCCTAATTTTCTGTTTATGCTTCCAGCATTATATTTGAAACCTAAAAGCAAGAAAGGCTCCACACCCAGTATCTGAGGACATGTTTTCTGGCCAGATCATAGGGTTTATTTTGGGAAGCCCCTGGTGGAAAATGGGAACAGAAATCGAATCTGCCTTTAAGCTCATTTTCTGGAATATTGGAATTCATTCATACAGTGAAGTTTGAGGTAAAGTAGAATATTGAGTTCTGATGTGAAAGCCCCCAGGGCTTGTGGGGTGTTTGCCCTATGAAACTCACAGGATGAGGAAAAGATTCAGTTTTGTTGTCATAATAATAACGATAACAATAAGAGTAAAACCAAAGCTTTTGTGGCTTAAGAACATTTGCTTGGCTCATGACCGTTCTGCCCATGGTACCCAGACTTCCCTTTCTCTATCCTGTCCATCTGGATGAACTGTAGAAGTAGAGACAAAGACACTAGCAATGTCCCTAAAGATGGGGAGAAGACACAGACTGTTGACAGACTTTGAGGGGTTAGAAGAGCCATGAGAGGGGGCCATCAAAAGATGATAGGATACCCCAGGAAATCTCAAGTAATTGAGAAAAGGATGAGGATTTGGTTATTGGAATCAAACTGAAATCCATTTTTAACTTTATGACATGGAAGAAAGTGATTAAAGAAAATGGGATCCAGAACACTCAGTGGCAATTAGCTTTGGATTAAGAGTAGAAGCTTTTCACAGGAAGTGCCATTATTAGCTGCAATTATGCTAAATAACCTAAGAAAGATATCTGCGAAGCTGGTCATTGTTCCTCCAGTTCTAGGACCACAGTTTTTGTTCATCTTTCCGGGACATAAACAGAAGGCAGTATAGTGTCCTGTATAAGTGGGATACTTATACTCTCTGAAATCCCTTATAAGCACACCTAGGAAAAACCCAAACTATCAACTACAAGCAACCATGTGGGAGAACTCTCTAAATCACTAATAAGAAGAGAAGCATAAATCAGAATAATCCTGAGGTTAGTATGGGCTACTAGAGTACAAAGAACCCGGGGTCTTGGACTCAGGAAGCCATGAGTTCAAATTTGACCTCAGATGCATAGTAGCTGTGTGTCTCAGGAAAAGTCATTGAATTCCTGTTTGCCTTGGTTTTCTCAACTGCAAAATGGAGATAAGAACAGCACCTTTCTCATTAGGATCTAATGAGATAATGTTTGCAAAGAGCTTAGTATGGTGCCTGGCATATAGTAGGTGCTATATAGATGCTTATTGTCTTCTTCCTTCTTCCTTCTCCCTTCCCCTGAGGTTCTACCTCATACTCAACAAATTGGCAAATATTAAAAAAAAAAAAAGTAGGAATAGTCAATATTGAATGGGATGTGGACCTGCACTGCTAAAGGTTCAAAAGTCCCAGAAAACAATTTAGAATTATGTAAAGAAAGTGCCAAAAAATCCCTTCCCCTTTGACCCAGAGATCCTTGTGCTGGAGACATATGCCAAGGACATCAATGATACCAAGAGCCTGTCAGAGGCTTATGTAGGGACCATCTCATCCTTACTGGCCACGTGCATCCAGCAGAGCCATGTCTAGCAATTCTTGTGTCAGAGATAACTCAAATTCAGATAGAGTGAGAGAACCCTCAAGGAGAAACTTGAAAAGAAAGGCTTTAAAAATACCCACAGATTTATAGCAGCGCTTTTTCCCTTTCCTTTTTATTTTCTTTTTCCCTCTCTTCCTTCCTTCCTTCCTTCCTTCCTTCCTTCCTTCCTTCCTTCCTTCCTGCCTTCCTTCCTTCCTTCCTTCCTTCCTTCCTTCCTTCCTTCCTTCCTTGCTTTCTTCCTTCCTTTCTTCCTTCTTTTCTTCTTTCCTTTTTTTTTTGTTTTTTTGTTTTTTTTTTGGTAGCCAATAGCTGGAGACAATATAGCTAAGTAATTGACTAGACAATATGGCTGAGCGAATAGCAATGTGTGAATTTAATGGAATATTACTTTGTTAGGAGAAATGACGAAAATGAGAAATACAGAGAAACACGGGAAGATTTTTATTTATTTATTTATTTTTATTAAAGCTTTTTATTTACAGAACATATGAGTGATTTTTCTACATTGACCTTTGCAAAATTTTTTGTTCCAAATTTTCCCCCTCCTTTCCCCACCCCACCCCTAGATGGTCTAATACATGTTAAAATATGTTAAAATATATGATAAATCCAATATGTGTATACATATCTATATAGTTATCTTGCTGCACAAGAAAAATTGGATCTAGAAAGAGAAAAAAAAAACAACCTAAGAAGGAAAACAAAATGCAAGCAAATATGCACAGAAAGAGTTAAAATGCTATGTTGTTGTTCACACTCAGATCCCACAGGCCTCTCCCTGGGTGTACATTTCTTTCTTCATCATTGAACAATAGGAACTAGTTTGAATCACCTCATTGTTGAAGAGAACCATGTCCATCAGAATTGATCATTGTATAGTCTTATTGATGTGTAAAATGATCCCCTGGTTCTGCTCATTTCACTCAGCATCAGTTCATGCAAGTCTCTCCAGACCTATCTGAAATCATCTTGTTGGTCATTTCTTACAGACATGGGAAGATTTTTATAAGCTAATGCAGAAAGAAATAAGCAGAATCCCCCAAAATATAAAATGACTACAAAGTAAATACAAAGAATGACAAAAAATCAATCAAGAAAAGGCCATGAAATTTTACAGAGCAAGTTTAGCACCAGAAAAGAAGCCTGACAACAACCTTCCCCTTCCCTTTCTCTTTGCTGAGTTGGAGAACAATGGATATGGAAAATCTCAGAAAACATTTCAGACTTTCAATAAGCTTATTAATTTCTGATAAATTTCTTTTTTCCCCTTTATCTTTTTAACATTTTTTATATGTGATGACTCTAAAGGATAGAAAAAAAATATGTTTGAAATACAGGTGGTGGGGCAGCTAGGTGGCACAGTGGATAGAGCACCAGCCCTGAAGTCAGGAGGACCTAAGTTCAAATCTGGCCTCAGACACTTAACATATGTCCTAGCTGTGTGACCTTGGGCAAGTCACTTAATCCCAATTGCCTCAGCAAAAAGCAAAAAAAAAATACAGGTGGTATAAAACAATAGATGTAAGAAATTTTAAAAAAATCAAGATAATACATGAACTGATACTAAGCGAAATGAGTAGAACCAAGAGAACATTGTACACAGCAACAAGAAGATTATGTGATGAACAATTCTAACGGACTTGGCTCTTTTCAATAGTGAGGTGATTCAGGCCACTTCCTGAATGGAATGAGCACTTCTCTCTGCTGATAACTAATGTCTTCTCCTAGGTGATCTCTTCCTCTCAGCCTTGGCGAGCCTGCTTTTCTTTAGTTCTCTTTCTTCTGTCTGACTGTATCTTCCCAGATTCTAATGAGGAACCATGCTGCATTTTCTCTCCTGAAGTCAAGAATGTTGTAGAACCCTTGGCCTTCTCTTTTCTCTTCATGTCTTTCTTTGATGACCTCATCAGCTCCCATGACTTAAATGATCATCTCTACACAGATAACTTGGAGATTTGTAATTAGACTTACTTCTGAGCTCTAGTCTCACCAACAACTACCTGCCACTTATAAATTTGAGTCAATTCTCTATATATTTTAGAAATGAGGCCTTTATCAGAACCTTTAAATGTAAAAATGATTTTCCAATTTATTGCTTCTCCTTTGATCTTGTCTGCATTAGTTTTTCAACATTCACTTTTGTGAATCTTGTGTTCCAATTTTTTTCTCCCTTTCTTCATCCAGCCCTTACCCTAGACAGCAAGTAATCCAATATAGGTTAAACATGTGCAGTTCTTCTATACATATTTCCACAATTATCATATTGCACAAAAAAATTAGATCAAAGAGGAAAAAATGGGAAAGAAAATAAAAAGCAAAGATCAACAAAAAAGGTGAGAATCCTATGTTGTGATCCACATTCAGTCCCCACAGACTTGTCTTTAAGTGCAGATGTTTCTCTCCATCCCAAGACTATTGGAATTGACTTGAATCACGTCACTGTTGAAAAGAGCCAAGTCCAACACAATTGAGCATCACAAAATTTTGTTGTTGTTATTTCTGTGTACAGTATTCTCTTGTTCTACTCCCTTCACTTAGCAGCATTTCATCTAAGTCTCTCCAGCTCTTTCTGAAATCATCCTACTGATAATTTCTTATAAAATAATAATATTTCATAACATTTGTATACCATAACTTATTCAGCCATTCTCTAACTGATGGACAATCCATCACTTTCCAGTTCTTTGCTACTGGAAAAAAGACTTCTACAATTTGCATATGTAGGTCCTTTTCCCATTTTTATGATCTCTTTGGGATACAGACCCAATAGTGGCACTGCTGGGCCAAAGAGTATGTACAGTATGATAGCCCTTTGGACATAGTTCCATATTGCTCTTCAGAATGGTTGGATCAATTCACAACTCCACCAACAGCATATTAATGTCCTAGTCTTCCTACATCACCTCCAATATTTATAACTATCTTTTCCTGTCGTCTTAGTCAATCTGAGAAATGTGTAGTGGTACCTCAAAGTTGTCTTAATTTACATTTCTTCAATCACTAGTAATTTAGAGCATTATTTATATGACTAGAAATGGTTTTAATTTCTTCATCTGACAATTGTCTCTTCATATTCTTTGACCATTTATCAATTGGAGAATGCCTTCTATTTTTATAAATTTGACAGACCCAAACTTTTCAGTATCAGTTTACAGGTCCTGTATGATGTGACATTTATCTATCTTTCCAGGTTTATTTCCTATTGCTCTCTCAGACCGCCTAGGTCCTAGACACACTTGTCTGCTTGCTATTTTCTGTTCATAACATGCATAACAGTTCAATGCAATTACAGAATCTGAGTTCAAATTTTGCTTTTGATGCTCACTACCTTTGGGACCTAAATATGCTATCTAATTTTACTTGACCTCAGTCTAAATATCCACTAGATGAAACATTTGGACTAGATAGTTTCTGGGTTCTATTTTTAACTCTATATCTATGACAATGTGACAATATAACCCTCATGATTGATAAATATCCCAACTATCCTCAATTCTTTCAATCCCTATTTTTCTCCAAGCTCAGTTTAAGTACAATATACTATAGGAGATTTTTAAATGATTCCATCACCTAATTTATTCATTCTTCCCACTTTTTGAAATTACCTTTTATTTACTTATCTGTACAAACTCACTCTCCAGAACATTAACTCCATTAGTACAGAAGATGCTTTACTTTCCTTTTTATGTTTCCAGAGTCTGACTTTTTCCTTGCATATACATGACTTTAAAATTGAATTCTGAAAATGACAGGACAGTGAGTTTCTTTTCCTCTTATGGAAAGACACCACAACCTATGATTAAAGGGAGGCCATGAATAGAACAATGAGCCACATAATAATAATAAAAAAACCCAAAGGTTGAAGTGTAATTGATGTAGTTTAAAAATCCCATACCAGAGATCAAAAAACTCAATATCACCAAAAATTCATGTGGAGGTTCCAAGAGGCGGTAGAATCAGTACAGTGATATAACAACCAAAAGAGCCAAAGTGATAATAGAACATATTGATAAGTACAATTCCCAGAGCAATGCAAATGAACAATTTGTTTACAATGGATAGATCACACCTGGATTCTTCTAATGAGGTTTAGAAATGTTGAAGACAATCCACCAGCTGGACATCTTCCAGAGGAGGATTATTAACATGGTGAAGGGATGAAGATAATTCCATGGGTGGATTGTTTGAACAAACTACTTAGTAAGTCAACAAGTATTTATTAGCTACTTACTATCATCCCATTCCCTGAGGTTTACAAAAGCTTTCAAAGAGATCATTCTAATGGAAATCGAAGAAAATGTGGGGATACCAATAATTGTCTTCAAATATGATCCTTGAAAATACTTGAAATGAGTAAGCAACAACAACATTTATTAAGTACCTTCTATATGTCAGGTTCCATGCTAGAGCCAGGAAATACAAAGCCAGTGAAACAATCCCTATCAAAAAAGGAGCTAGGGTTCTAATGGGGGATGCAACAAGTACATGATCATTTAGAATAACTCTAAAGAGAATAAACAGAAACCAACTCAATAGAGGGTCCTAGTAAATGTGGGGATCAGCAGAGGGATCACATAGAAGGGAAGGATTGGGAGAGAAATGGGATTCTATGAAGCAAAAGACAAAAGGTATCAAGGCATGGAAGATGTCCAGTGCAACCTGTTTCAAAAGTCAGGAAGAAACAGAGTCTGGCACATAAGCCAGGTGCCAACCCAATGGAAGACCATGATGGTTCTGGGAACTCATTAAAATCGGAAAGATGTATGTGTATGATATGTGAGCATATGGGTCACTAGGTGATGCAGGGGATAAGAGCACTGGACATGGAATCAGAACCTTTATGAACTGGTGAGTTCAAATCTAGCCTTGGGGATTTCTTAGCTGTGTCACCTTGGGTGAGTCACTTAACTTTATTTAGTAGCTCAATTTTCATACCTGTAAAATGAGCTGAAGAAGAAAATGGCAAATCACCCCAGTATCTCTGCAAGAAAATCCTAAATGGGGTCATAGAGTCAGACACGACTGAACAACAACAATGATGGTGTTTTGGGAGAAGCTTTGGAGAAGAAAGAAGTAATCGTAGCAACCAATATGGGTTTATTAAGATCTGTTGTCCAATAGACCTTATTTCTTTTTTTTTTTAAATGGGACTATTGAGGTGGTAGATAAGAAGAATGCTATGGATAACAGGCATGTGAATTAGAGTTTCTCATTTGAATAAAGGCTTTCCTGCAATCCTCTGGATGGAGTGGAACAATATTGGCTGGATAATAGTGCAGACGTGGAGATTTTACCTGGGTGAATAGTGTTTACTGAGCTGTCTAGTGGGCTTAGTCTACTTCAGGCTCCACTGCCAACACAGCTGCTAAGGATTAGTCAAATTCCCAGAAGGAACAGCCTGAAGGCCCCAGAATCCTATGTATGCAACATCTCTTACTGGGATCAGCAGCTCTTGGATATTGTTTACCATTCTTCTTGTGGCTTCTTCTGTGTCTGACTTTTGATATCTAGGTTTTTATTTCTTGACTCTCCATCACTGGATAGATCCTGAACTTTATAGACTCTCTAAGTTGAAAAGGATCTCTATAGCCTTCTAATTTAATCATAAACTAGAAAGACATCTCTCTTACTTGGCTCTCCTTCTGGTTGAGGACTTCCATTGAATTAAAACCTTCTACCTTCTGAGGCAGTTCATTTCACTTTGGGGGGTAATTCTAGTTTTTAGGCTATCTTCTCCATAACTCTCTATATCTAATCAATATATCTTTTTTGAAAAACAGTATCTGGAAAAGTGAGGAATCTTACTTAAATAGTCAACAAACTAAGAAAAAGAATAGAGCAAATAAAAATGTTAAATAATTCAATGAAGCAACAAGAAATACTAAAACAAAATCAAAGGACTGAAAAGTTATAGAAAGTGAGGTATCAATAATCAAAAATGACTGATCTGGAAAATAAGAAAAAAAGAAAATCTAAGAATCATTGGACCCCTGCAAAATCCAATGAAAAACATGGATACCACATCCCAAGAAATTGTTGGTTTGTTAAAGCTGCTTAGAACTATTAAATTTTGAAGTGAAAGAAACTACCAATTATCTCCTTGGTGAAACCCTAAATCAAACACACTGAAAAATATCACAGCCAAAGATCACAGTTTTCAGGTTAAATTTAAAAGGTAGGACATGTAGTCAGGAATAAAAAGATGATATATTAAAGAACCTTAGTTAGAATCACAGAAGTTTTAAGTGTTTTCTGACCAGGGCTAAGGAGAACCCTGAAATTGTTCTAGTTTTCCTTCTCTCCATACATGCCCCAATCTCTAGGTCCCCCTGGGATGATTCAACTTTCAGTGTGGCATCTTCTCTTACTCGACTGTTGGATCCTAAACTTAGGGCTTGTCCTGAGAAGATTGCTACAGCTTACGTACTTCCTATATACATCAGTCCCCTTCACTAGACAATGCCTACTGGAAGGCATAGGATCCTACTGTAAAATCTCCTAGCCTCATAGTGCAGAATCTCAGTCTCAGCTCCAGTAGTTCCTGATGGAAATTCTTAGCCCCTGGGGTTTTTTTTTCTGGCAATCACCTAGAAAGAAAGAGATTGCTTCCTTTTGTAATTAAAGTTTCCTCCTCCCATGTTTATACTGACTCTGAAGCACAAGCCATATTTTCTGAAGAATCAGAGAATCTATCTGTACTCTGAGCCTTGAATTAATTGTCCCACTAACTTGACGCCCTCTCCCCCCATTCTTAAATTTCCAAACCAAAATTACTTTGGTAGCTTCCACACCATGAACGATAACATGAACCTTTGGAGGTTTCCATCACTTCTTCATTCTCTCTAATATTTTGGGGCATTTAAACTATATTTAGCATTCTGATGTTATGTTTCCTCATCAGCATAAAGAGCTATACAAAGGGAGATAAACAAGAGTGCCATGATGTTTTGTTTCTTTTTGCCCTTAGAGACAGATAAAATCAACTTTGGCCATCCCTTTGTTAATCTCCCTAAATGGAACCTGTGAGTGAGCCCTCCTTCTATGTGGCTCCCTTGAGTTCCATGATCATCTCTAGACGAACAATGGCCAGATCTCTAGCTTTAGCACTTAATCTCTCTCTCTTGATTTCTAGTCTTACATCAGCAACTGGTTAGTTATTTGTAACTGAATATCTCAGAGACATTTCAAATTCAACCTACGATATAATTCTTTAACTTTCTCCCATATCCTTCCTTTCTTTTAATCATTCATATTTATTGCATCCTTCCATGCAACCAGATTCAAAAGTATTAAAAAAATCCTTGATGACCAGGTCTCACCCTCCCTCCCCCACTGACAATCAGGTACCCAATCATGTTTCTATCTTTACATCTTTCCCAGCTGTTTCTTTTTTCCATTTACATGGCAGTCTCCCTGGTACTGGCCCTCATTACCTCTGGGGAACTATAATAATCTAATTGATCTCCCTGACTCAGGTTCCCCACCCTGAAATTCATCAACAAGCTGCCAAAATCCTATTCCCAAAGCACAGACAATCTAATATCACTGTTCTGTTATCTAAATGCAAGTGGCTCCCTATTACTTTCATGACCAAATACAAATTTATCTCTTTGGTATTTAAAGCTCTTTTTAATTTTTCCCAGACTATTTAGACCTTATTCTCTCTCCTTACTCTAAAACTCAGTCATGGTGGATGTCTGACTTTTCATCTAATTACTACCCTTGACCACCCCATGCTTTTTCACCTCCACCTCACAGAACATGTAGTTCCCTTCAAAACTCAGCTCAGCTTCTTTCACCACTCATCGACACAAAGTTTGGCTTGTTCTCGCTCATTGTTAGTAAATGCCCCCACCTGGCATTACCTAATACTGATTTAGGACATGTTTCTATGTATCTTGTCTCTCCTAGTGAGGATGTAAACTTTTTTTTTTTCATTTTTGCCTTTCTAGCCTAGGGCTCTGCATAGTATTTGGAACATAGTAAATGATTTATAAATGCATGTTGATTGTTAGAAATGCTTTACATCTTCCAATTTAGTGGGAAGATGTCAGTGAGAAGCTAGATACAGTCTTGGAGTGAAGAAGACTTGGATTTTAATCTTGCCTCAGTTTCTTTCTAATTGGATAACTCCTTTCAACCTCAATTGCCTCATTTATAAAATAAAGGAGTTGAACTCAGTTCTTCCACTTCCACTTCAAAATCTATGATCATATGATTTAAGATATCTGAGTTAACTTATTGTTAGTTTACTGGCTAAAACTAAGTGCCAGCAGTTAAGTTAATGTCTAAAATCTGAATGAAAATTAGTAACCTCTCCACTTTTAATCCCTGTATTCCCCTCCCCCCCCAGATTTTAGCCAATGTAATTTAATTTGGGATCATATGATTCCTTCTAGAAAATACTCAAACAAAACCCTTTATTCTCAGCATGTTTTCTCTATTTGTTTGTTTTAAGCATTTTTAAAAATTTTGAGTTCTAAATTCTCTCCCTCTGAACTACTTCTCTCCCATCCAATGAGAAGGCAAACAAAATACTATAAATTGCACATGTAAAATATAATTTCCTTGTAAGTTACATTATTATAAAAATTGAAATAAAAAATAAAAAGGGAAAATTGCACTTAACTTTAAACTCAGAGTTCAAAACTTCTACATGGGGATAATATTTTTTTTTCAATACAAATACTTTGGAATTGTCAGGGATCATTGAATTGATCAGAGTAGTCAAGTCAGTTGATTATCACTTCAACATTGCTATTACTGTGCACAATGACCTGGTTCTTCTCATTTCATTTAGCATTAGTTCACATAAGTCTTATCATTTTAAAAAAAATCCTCATTAACATCTCATTATTTCTTATGCCATGATGGTACTTGATCACAATAATATACCTCAACTTGTTCAGGCATCCCCTAGTTGATGAGTATCTCTTCAGTTTCTAATTATTTGTCACTACAAAAGAGCTGCTCCTTTTCCTTTTCCTTTTCCTTTGATTTACTTTGGGTTGTTGTTGTTTAGTAGTTTTCAGGCATGTCCATCCCTTTGTGGACACTTTTTGCAGTTTTCTTGACAAAAATATTGATGTGGTTTGCCATTTCATTCTCAAGCTCATTTTACAGATGAGGAAATTGAGGGAAACAAGCATAAATGACTTGCCCAGGATTGCATAGGTAGTAAATCCTGAAGGCCAGACTTGAATTCAGGTCTTCTTGACTTCAGGCTTGTTTCTTGATCCACTGTGCTACTTAGCTGCCCAAGTGCCTCTTTGGGCTACGTACCTAGTAACGATATTTCTGGATTAAAGGTTATACATAGTTTTATATTCCTTTGGGCACAATTCCGAATTGTTCTCTAGCACAGTTGGTCCAGTTCACAACTCCACCAACATTTCATCACTATATCTATTTTTCTCTCATCCCCTCTAGCATTTGTCATTTCTGATGGGTTATGAGGTGGTATTTCAGAGTTGTTTTAATTTCCATTTCTCTAAACAATAGTGTTTGGCAGCATTTTCATATGACTAGATAGCTTTGATTTCTTCTGAAAACTGCCTGTTCATATCCTTTCACCATTTATTAATTTGGAAATGGCTCCTATTTTTATAAATTTGTCTCAGTTCTCTATAAATTTGAAAAATGAGGTCCTTATCAGATAAACACTGTAAAATTTTTGATACTATTTTATTTTCCATAGTACCTTTTAGCAAAATATAGTTTCTTCCTATTGTTGCTTTTGTTTTGAGATCATGATTGCTGCCCTGACTTTTTTTACTTCAATCACAACAAAACAGATTTTGCTCTATCCCTTTATTTTAACTCTGTGTGCATCTTTCTATTTCAAGAGTATCTCTTGTAAACCATATATTGTTTAATTCCAGTCTAATCTATTATGCTATCCCCTTCCCTTTTATGGATGAATGCAATTCATTCATATTCAATTGTGATTACTGTGTATTTCCCTTCATCCTATTTTCTTTTGTTTATCCTTCTGTCTCTCTTTATCTGATCTGTCTCCAAAAATCTGTTTCACTTTTGAGCAGTGCCTCATCTAATTTACCGTCACTTTTTTCATCTCTTCTCCATATCTCTTATCCCCTTCCCTTCTTATTTCCCCATCGTGATTCTCCTGAACTATGTATGCTCTGGTCTCTACTCAGGAAGAGTCTCTATTTCCCTCTAAATGCAAGTATCAGCACTTCTCTTGGTTTTGGAGCTGCAACCAGGTCCCCCGCTCCTTTGTTACTTACCACAAGTACTCCTCTCCACCCTGGAACTGTGACCCAGCACTGCATATGAGCAATAGAGTTGCTAACAGTGTCATCTATACCAGATGTCAATAAAGAGTCCCTGGTAATCAGTCTTTCTGACCAATTGTTGAACTTTTTATTGCTTCTAGGTTGAGAGCTCCTGAAACTACTACTGCAGCTGCCATTGTCACATTCACCTTCAAGGTCTACTACTGATGCTGTAGGACATGATTATTAAAGTAAAAGTTCAAACTCACTCAAGAGGCAATGGAAAGGATCCAATGGGAAAGAAAAAGGCATAATAGATCTCAGAGAAATGAAATGTGCTAGGAAAGTATTGTCAAGGATAGCATTAGAGAAACTATATCTTGGGATAATGGATTTAGGGACCATTCAGATCATCTCCACTGGTTCCCTCATTTTACAGATGAAAAAATGGATATATGGAGAGGTGAACCATCTTGTGTAAAGTCACATGGTCAAAGTCAGGATTCAGTCCTAGCTCCTCTGATGCCACATTTTCAATTCTTACCATTGCTTTTCTAATTCATTTGACTCTCAACATGCTAGGTATGACAGGTATTGTAGGTATTATTTTTCTTTTTCTTTTTTAAACTTATTTTTATTGAAGTTTTTTTTTATTTTCAAAACATATGCAAGGATAATTTTTCCAACACTGATCCTTGAAAAACCTTGTTTTCCAATTTCTCCCCTTCCCCCCATCCCCTCCTCTATGTAATCCAATATATGTTAAACATGATAAAACTATATGTTAAACCCAATATAGGCATACATATTTATACAATTATCTTGCTGCACAAGAAAAATCAGATCAAAAGGTAAAATGAAAATGAAAATAAATAAAATTCAAGCAAACCACAACAAAAAGAGTGAAGATGCTATGTTGTAATCTATCCTCAGTTCCCACAGTTCTCTCTCTGGATGTAGATGGTTCTCATCATCTCAAGATCATTGGAACAGATCATTGTATAATCTTACATGTAAAATTATATGGCTCTGTTCATTTCACTTAGCTTCAGTTCATGTAAGTCTATCCAGGCCTCTCTGAAATTAGCTTGCCCATCATTTCTTATAGAACAATAATATTCCATCACATTTATATACCATAACTTATTCAGACATTCTCCAACTGATGTGCATCCACTCAATTTCCAGTTTCTTGCCACTACAAAAAGGGCTGCCACAAACATTCTTGCACATGTGGGTCCCTTTCCTTCTTTAAGATCTCTTTGGGATACAGGCCCAGTAGAGACACTGCTGGATCAAAAGATATGTACAGTTTTAGAATCCTCTGGGCATAATTCCAAATTGCTCTCCAAAATGGTTGGATACATTCACAATTCCACCAACAATGTATTAGTGTTCCAGTTTTCCCACATCCCCTCCAACAGTTATCATTATCTTTTCCTGTCATCTTAGCCAATCTGAGAAGTGTATAGTGCTAGCTCAGAGTTGTCTTAATTTGCATTTCTCTGATCAATAGTGATTTGGAGCACCTTTTCATATGACTAGAAATAGTTTCAATTTCTTCATCTGAAAATTGTCTGTTCATATCCTTTGACCTTTGACCATTTATCGATTGGAGAGTGGCTTGATTTCTTATAAATTTGAGTTAATTCTTTATATATTTTAGAAATGAGGCCTTTATAAGAACCCTTGAATGTAAAAATGCTTTCCCCAGTTTATTGCTTCCCTTCTAATCTTGTCTGCATTAGTTTTGTTTTGTACAAAAACTTTTAAACCTAATATAATCAAAATTAACTATTTTGTGTTTAATATGATCTCTAGTTTTTCTTTGGTCACAAATTCCTTCCTTCCCCACAGATCTGAGAGGTAAACTATCCTATGTTCTTCTAATTTGCTTATAATATCACTTTTTATGTTTAAATCATGAACAAATTTTGACCTTATCTTGGTATATGGTGTTAGGTGTGGTTCAGTGTCTAGTTTCTTCCATGCTAGTTTCCAATTTTCCCAGCAGTTTTTGTCAAATAGTGAGTTCTTATACCAAAAGCTGGGGTCTTTGGGTTTATCAAACACTAGATTATTATAGTCATTGACTATTTTGTCTGTGAACCTAACCTATTCCACTGATCAACTACTCTCTTTCTTAGCCAGTACCAGATGGTTTTGATGACTGCTGCTTTATAATATAGTTTTAAGCCTGCACAGCTAGGCCACCTTCATTGGCCTTTTTTTTTTATTAATTTCCTTGATATTCTTGACCTTTTGTTCTTCCAGATGAACTTTATTATTTTTTCTAGATTTGTGAAATAATTTCTTGGGAGTTTGAATGGTATGGCACTAAATAAGTAGATTAATTTAGGTAGTATTGTCATTTTTATTATATTGGCTCAGCCTACCCATGAGCACTTGATATTTTTCCAATTGATCAGATCTGAATTTATTTGTGTGAAAAGTGTTATATCATTGTGTTCATATATTTCCTGACTTTGCCTTGGCAGGTAGACTCCCAACTATTTTATATTATCAACAGTTATTTTAAATGGAATTTTTTTTGTATCTCTTGCTATTGGACTTTGTTGGTAATATGTAAAATGCTGATGATTTATGTGGCTTTATTTTGTATCCTGCAACTATAGATATTATTTCTCAAAGTTAATGTTTGATGTTTTCAAAAAATGGAATAGGCCAGCCATTAGAGACACAGCAAAATGTAATCAACATACAATGTGCTGAGAACACCAGGAAATACCCCAGCACAGAGGGTATATCCCTTTTAGTCGACTTCAGGTAAAACAAGAAGAAAAGGGACACAGATAGGTACATATGAATAGGTGAAAACCTGCATCATTGAAGTAATACTAATGCTAAAGAGTGTATAACTATTTGAATAGGAGAACTTTCTTTGGATGAGCTCTAGAGATCTGACAGTGAAAGTAATTTGTGATGGAATCATAGAACCTAGAAGGTTAAAAACTTGCTGATTATGTTATCTGTCAGTCAGCTTTGCACAGTCATCATCATCATCAATATCTTCATCTTAATTTTCTTTTTCTTGATCATTATCAGCTAGGATTTATATTGAATTTTAATATATACAAAACATGTTATATTACCTCATTTGAATCCAGGATTGCCTTGTCAGAAAGAAATATCGAAGGAGAATTTTATATTTTGGACTGATATTGCTAAAAAAAAATACAAGGGAAATTAATCATCTTTGGAACTCCCCAGGCACCAATTAGAAATATAGGTGGGGAGGAAGTGGTGGGCAAGACTTCTCTTCTTCCTTGAGGGCACTAAGTAACCAGAGTAGAAGGTGAGGGCCATGCTACAGAACAAGCTGTGGAAGATTGAGGCAGAACTTAATTATTCCCAGGGCTGGCTCAGTGTCAACACTTGATTATAGCTGGGAAATTACCATCTTTTGATTCTCATGCATTTAATAGTGCTAATGGGAAAGGTCTTGGGGTGCTATGGCTTTTATTCATAATAATAAAGATAATAATAATAATAATAGGGACTGACTTTTGTCTCATAGAATCTTTTACTGCCTTGGATAAGAAGGGAACTTGCTGATGGGCCCTTGTACTTTGGTAGGAAATTCACCTCAAATATGTTTAAAACCAGCATTTTCCTTCAGATAAAATGTTTGAAGACCAGGACATCAGTGTTCCCGTGGCTGAATTATGACCAAGACAGGGAAGGCCTCATCTGTGCTCATACTCTTCCTCTTCAGCCTTGTTGGGTATATACTTACTCCAGAGGCACTGTGGAACACTTAGAGTTTAGTCAGACAGCAAAGATGCCAAGGTATCTAGGGTCATTGCCAGTCATTGTGACTTGTCCTACCATTGGACTTCATTAATTCTGGGAGTTCTGTATATGATGTATCTTGGGATAATGGATTTAGGTACCATGTAGGTCATTTAGTCTGGTTCCCTCATTTTACAGATGAAGAAATGGAGTCATGGAGAGGTGAGCCATCTTGTGCAGGGTCACATGAATAATAAATGGGTAAAATCAAAATTCAATCCAAGCTCCTCTGATATCTAGTCCAGAATTTTTACCATTGCTTTCTGAGCTCATTTGATTCTTAAAGTTTAGGTGAGACAAATACTATAAGTATTATTATTCAAAGCTAATATTTGATGTTTGCAAAGTACTTTATTTACATACCTATTTCTTCCAGCCTTATATATAGTCCTATAAGGTAAGGGCTATTATTTTCACCAGATTATTTGTGGTATCAAAAAGGAATAGTACCTCACCTCTGGTGTGAGGGTTTACAGAGCCTTTTTCCAGGACTGCTCATCCATTTTTGGTGTCCAACTGACCCTCAACTTTGATCTATGGCTCCAAAAAGCTATATCATGTGCAGTGGATGGGCTAAACTAGGTTGAGAGTAACCAGCAGGTCTCAAACCCATTAGTGAGTTAGGGAGTATCTACCTCAAGCAGGTGAAGATTTCCCCTGGCAGACTGAGTAGATGACAACAATTTGTCCCAACGTCCATGAAGAGGGCTAAAGCAGGCACTGTGGAGCATGTAGAGTATGGTCAGACAGCAAGGATGCCAAGGTATCCTGGGTCATTGCCAGTCTTCATGACTTTTGTCCTACCACTGGACTTCACTAACTCTGGAATAAAGAGTGAGACTGATGATTTTGTGCAACTCTGATTCATTTAAATCTAATCCACACACAAGGTGAAGACATCATCTTGTGATGTCATTGGTCAGCTTCTAGAACAAAGAACAAGCAACAATTATTTTCACCATTTTACATATGAGGAACCAAGTTAAGAAAAGGTTAAGTGATGTGCCCAGAGTCACATGGGTAGTAAAAGTCCGAGTCGAGATTTGAATTCAATCTTCCTGAGTTCAAGTCTAGTGCTCTATCTACTTACACCAAGATACCTCATTATACAATTAAGGTCCACTTCATAGATAAAAGATAATACTTAATAACATAGATATTAAGTGGCAACCTGTAACACTATGTTACTTGTGGCAGCCAAGGTTGTAACTGTCAAGCGATGATGTTCCCACTTTAGCCCCTCCTAACTGACTCCAAGTTGAGCATTCTTTCCATTACATCATGCTGCCTTTGGAAGATAAAACTACTCACTATATGTCAGGAACTGTGCTGATTGCTAGGGATACAATTACAAATAAACAAGAAAGGCTCTGCCATCATGCCTCTTATATTCTAATGTTTAAAGACCATCCAGAAAGGGTAGTTGGAAGTGGGGGGGAGAAAAAGGCCACCCGAAGAAGTTAGCATGTTTGGCAAATGGCCAAAGAGTTAGGTGGAGTCCTGGATGTAGGCAAGAGAAGACAAAGCTCATGTATCAGAACTGAGGTCACTGGGACCTCAGAGGGAAGAAGCCAATTTCTGATTGGAGGGAAGGTTATGGTCCACATAGACAAAGAAATATAAATTTAGCAGCTCTGCTTTAAGGAATGACATTGATCCTATATATTTTAATATCCTAGCCTATGGCACTAACTTTATGACTTTAACCAACTTCTAGTTCCTAAAAAAGAGAAATATTCTCCTCTTTGGTGGTCAGAACCAAGGGGTATAGACTACAACTAAGAATCCCTTTTTAATGGAGTGGACGTGCCAATGAAGCAGCAGTCAGACCATTTGAATTTAAATCCAGGCTGGATTGCTTGGTAACGATTGTTGTGACTTTGGACAAGTCAATGCACAACTTTGAGACTAATCCATCAGAAAAGGGACTCATGCCAGGCAATCCTCAAGGTATTCAGCAGCTTCAAGAGTCTTAAATTCTTTTGCTGATGTAACTTTGAACTTTGACCCAAAGAAGTGAAATTGGTAAGTTTTCAAAGTTTGTCTTTGTCTTCCTTCCTTCGTGGCTTTTTATGTTCATTGCTCCTTCTTTAATTCTGTTCCTTCCTGGGTGCCCTGTGACAATAATGACTACTTTTTGGATAATGCTCAAAAGCCTGGGAAATCTGCATACAAAGAATCTCTCTGAATTTTTACAACTGCTTCTCTAGGAGTATACTGCAAAAATTATCATCCCCATCTTGGGGATGATCAAATTGTTATTGATCCAGGGTCACAAAGTTAATAGGTATTACAGGCAGGATTTGAACCCAATTTTATTTGATCATATCTGACTACTAAATCACTACTCAAGTATCAATCCGGTGTTGCCTCTCCTGGAATGGCTATCACCAAACTCATGACATTTTCCTTCTTCCTCCTACCCATCAAATTGTCACTGTTTAAAAAACTCAGAGGCTTGTTAATTAGTCTAATCTAGTAATCCAGATTTAAAGTAATAATGGATTTTAATAATTTAGTATTACTGTTTTCAAAGGGCATAGCCATCTTAACAAAAGACTCTTGGAAACAGCTTTTCATAGTAACATCTTAGATGTCAAGTTGGAATGGGCTTTAGAGGTGATGTAATGCGCCTCATCTTACAGATACACAAAATGAGATTTAGAGAGAATATGGGATCCTAGATGCAGAGCTAGAGTTGTCTCAGAGGCCATAGACTCAAACATCAAATTTTACATAAAAAGAAACTAAGGAACAGGTAAGTTAAGTGAATTATTCAAAATCTCTCACAGTAAGTAGCAATTAGATTAGGAAATTCTAAAACAAAACCAGGAAAACAACCCCAGATTTAAGCAAACAATGTCGGGTGACTGACCTAGATGGATTCCAAAGCTATCACTCATATTTCTCCACATACCCCTTTAGTCTAAGATCACTAAAAGTGGTGGAGTTTTGTGCTTATGCTTTGGTCACGTTGGGAAAGGTGAATTTTGGAGATCAATCACTTAACCTCTATGACATACAATCTGATCATCTTGAAAATGAGAGTGATAAATTTGGTATATGTTTCTGAAGAAGCAGTTGTGAAAATCAAGGGCGATTATGTTCATGAAGACTGTGCAGGAGTGTCATGGTAAGTGTCTCAATGCTTTCTCTCCAAAGGTGACTTGCCCAGGTTTGTTTTACCTGCCTTTTGACTTATCATTCTACAAAATATAATTAATGATACTTTCCACTTTCATCAATATCGTAGCATGAATATCTCAGGGCTAGTAAAGCACCGTGCTCATGATATGAAAAGTATTTTATAGCTATAGGCTATTGTTAATAAATCTAATTGTCCCTTCATCTTAATTAGGAATACAAGCACACTTTAAGATTGGATCCTTAGCTAGAAAGCACAAAATTGGCTGTCAGATAGCCACACCTATATACCAAAGAAAAGCAGGTCTCCACAATAGGAAAGAAGTGGCTTCTTCTGCCCCATTATGGCTCTGAGATCCCTTGCCTTTGACCATTGCCTCCCAGAAATAATGCAAAAATGTGAAAGAGTTCCCACTTCACGTTGGTGTTCCTAGTTTTCCTGGGTCAATGAAGCTCTTGCTTCAGTCACAATAGTACCTTTTGCTCTGTCTTGTGAGGAAAATTCAACCTAAGTCCCCTTGGGCACCTGCCAAAGAAAAACCACATTGTCCCTGGCTTGGGAAAATGCATATATACATGAGTGAATGAAAGCATGTCTGCATTCATAAATAAATGAATAAAAAAGCATGCCTCCAGAGCTTACTGAGTTTCAAGTTTAGTGATAAATATTGGAAACACAAATGTTAAATTAAGGCAGTCCCTGTGCTCAAGGACCTTATATTTGAAAAGGAAATTCAACTCATGGAGGGGAATGGAGGCTAGGAAAAGATTATTTTGGTCTGGCAGATTACAGGGCTAGGGAATGGAGTGATAGAGTAGTTCATTGACTATCATTTCCAGTTATGGTGATGTTTGATTTCATTATAGCTTGTAGGGATAGAGTTAGCCATCTGAACTTGGTGGTGGGGTAGGGATGGGAAGGCTCTGTCTAATGGCCATTAGAGGTTCAGAACTACATATAGTGATTCTGAATTGTAGATGTCTTATACATAGATTCCTGGGAAGCTAAGGAACAAAGGAAAATCTGCTCTTCAATTAAATTTAATCTCCTCCAATATAGTTTTACTAAATGTCTATTTTGTACCAGGTATTGTATTAGGCACTGGGAAAAGAGAAAAAAGTGAAACTATTCCTGCCCTCAAGAAGTTTCTTTTCAAAGCAGAAAGCTAGGAGAAAAAATTATATCCAAGGGTTCTGATAAAGGTCTCATTTCTAAACTATATAGGGAATTGACTCAAATGTATAAGAATACAAGCCATTCTCCAATTGATAAATGGTCAAAAGGATATGGATAGAAAATTTTCAGAAGTTAAAGCCATTTCTGATCATATGAAAATTGCTTTAAATCACTACTGATTAGAGAAATGCAAATTAAGACAACTTTGAGGTACTACTGCACACCTCTCAGATTGACTAAGATGACAGGAAAAGATAATGATAAATGTTAGAAAGAATGTGGGAAAACTGGGACCCTAATACATTGCTGGTGGAGTTGTGAACTGATCCAATCATTCTGAAGAGCAATATGGAACTATGCCCAAAGGGCTATCAAATTGTGAATATCTTTTTGATCCACAATGTCACTACTGGGCCTGTAGCCTAAAGAGATCATAAAGGAGAAATAGAAAAATGTATAAAAATGTTTGTGGCAGCCCTTTTTGTGGTGACAAGGAACTAGAAATTGAGTGGATGCCCATCAGCTGGAGAATGGTTGAATTAATTATGGTATATGAATATAATGGAATGTTATTGCTCTAAAAGAAACGATAAGCAGGATGTGTTCAGAGAAACCTGGAGAGACTTACAGGAACTGATGCTAAGTGAAGGGAGTAGAACCAAGAGGACATTGTAAGCAGCAACAACATTATGTGATCCCCAAAGGTGATGGAAGGAGCTCTTTTCAACAATAAGGTGATTCAGGCTATTTCCAATAGACTTGTGATGGAAAGAGCCATCTGCCTCCAGAAACAGGAGTATGGGGTCTAAATGTGGATCACAACATAGTATTTTCACCTTTTTTGTTGTTGTTCTTTATTTATTTGTTTTCTTTCCCATTTTTTCCTCTTTTAACCTGATTTTTCTTGTACATCATGATAATGTTTAGAATAATTTGTTTAACCTATATTCCTGTTGAGGGGAGGAGGAAGAGAGAGGGAGAGAGAAAAATTTGGAACCCAAAATTTTGTAAGAGTGAATGTTGAAAACTATCTTTGCATGTATTTTGAAAAATTAAAAAAAACTATTAAAAAAAGAAGCTTCCCTTCTCTTGGTGGGGCTGTGTGTGTGTGTGTGTGTGTACCTACTTTATTGTCTGTGGTTCACCAATACTTGCAAGTTAATGGCATTAAGTCACCACGGATTGCCAGGGGAGACAAGATCAATTTATTACTAGATTCTAATTCTCATGGTTTAGGGTTAGCAAAGAAAGAAACAAGAAATAGGCACCCTGGGCATAATATTACACAAGGAGATTTTTATAAACACCATAAATGTAAGCTATTATTATAAGATAGACTCATTGCTGGTTTACTCTAGATAAACAGCTGCATATTTAGCAGATTCATTCATCTCTCTTGATTTCCTTGTAATGCTTTTAAGAGTCTGCAGGCTACCTGGGAAAACCAGTCTTCAATGTTCTCTCCCACCTTTGATCTGCGTGTTCCTGGTCTAGGGGTTAGGACTTTTTCTACCTTTTATAGAAAAGCTCTTCCATAATATGTATAGAAAAATTGCACATTTTTAATGTATATTGTATTACTTGCCATCTAGGGGAAAGGGTGGGGGGAAGGGAGGGAGAAAAATTGGAATACAAGGTTTTGCAAAGGTGAGTTTTGAAAATTATCTAAGTGTATGTTTTGAAGATAAAGAACTTAAAAAAAAAAGTCCCCTATGCTGACAAAATTACAACTGGACTCTCCAATCAAAAAGAATTTTTTTCCCTGAGGCAATTGGGGTTAAGTGACTTGCCCAGGGTCACACAGCTAGGAAGTGTTAAGTATCTGAGATTGGATTTGAACTTAGGTCCTCCTGACTTCAGGGCTGGTGCTCTATCCACTGCACCACCTAGCTGCCCCAGAAAGTTTATTTTTTTTAAATATAATGCTTTACAATTATAAAATACTTCCATATATGTCCAAAACAAGAAAAGCTCTTCCATGTTAAACTGAGGCTAGGGGTCTGCTTCTGCTTGGTTTGAGGATGCGAGAACAGGATGTTTCCACTTGAAGTTTCCAGGGTGTATCTGATTTCCCCTCATCCAATCATGAGCCATCAGAGGGAAATTTTCTGAGGTTCTGAGATGTCAGATGTGAATAAGGAAATCTTCACGGAAGGAAACTGGAACAGACCTTAGGTAGGGAGCAAGAGCTCAAGCAGATCTTACTGAACAGCAAAGGGATAGGCAGGGTGTGAGTGAGTGAGTGTGTGTGTGTGTGTGTGTGTGTGTGTGTGTGTGTGTATGGACCCACCCCAGCTGAGGAGGCAAGCTCACCCCTGCCTGTTACCACTTGATGATGGACATTTGGGCCATGACGATTCAGGATCATTTCTAACTCTTCACTCGCACTTCCTTTACACATACAATCTGTCATCAAGTCTTGTTTTGATATTCATACCATCTTTCACATGGGCCTTTCTTTCCACTCACTTAGTCATCATCATAGTTCAGGGTTTCAACATCTTTGACCTGGATCGTTGCAATGGATGCTAGTTCATCTTCCTGTGTCATGTGTCTCTCTACTCTTGTCCCTCCTCCACTCACTTGCCAAAGATTTCTTCCTAAAGTTCATATATGATCATGTCTGAATGTTAATAAGATCCAGTGACTCCTTATTATGCATCCTTTGTTTGGGATTTGATATCCTTTATGACTTGGACCCTTCTCACCTTAATGGTTTTCACATACTTACCCACCTCATTTAAGATCAAGGGATATTGCCTTCCTTATTATACTTCACATAGGACACATGATCTCCCACCTTCATACTATTGCCCTTGATGTCCCCCCATACCTGGAATGCTCTTCCTGCTCACTTTTAATTACTGCCATTCCTAGCTTCTGAAAAACTCACCTCAAATTCCTTTTTTTTATGAGCAGCTTCTCTTGGTCCCCCTACTTTGTGTCTCTTCTGAGATTATCTTTCACGTATTCTATTTATTTTTTGTTCATATCTAGTTATTCATATGTTCTATCTCCTATTAAAATGAATTTCCTGAGGATAGGGACTATTTGTGGCCTTTTTTTTTCCTAGTGTCATGCACACAGCAGGTGCTTAATAAATACTTGCTAACTGGCTAATTCATCTTCCTTCCTTCTGCCATACTGTTGCTGCTACACCCTCCCAACTGGGTTGTCAATTCTTCCTAGTTAGACAAGAAAAAAAATGCAAAGATCCTTCTATTCTCTGATTTTAATTTTTAATGTAAATGAGTGCTACATTTTATCAAAGATTTTCTCCATATCCAATGCCATGATCATATCACCTTTATTTTTTCTCGTTAGTATGATTTTATATTGGCTATTTTCCTTGGAGCAAACCATTCTTGTATTCTATTCATAATCAGCTGATCGATCAATAAATCAACCAACATTGATTGAGCTCTTGCAAGGTGCTAAACTTCATGCTTGACTCTGGTGACACAGATAAAAACAAAAACAACCCTTATCTTCAAAGTGCTTTCTATCAGTGTAAATAAGGATATGTACAATAGCTACAAATATATATATATATATATATATATGTATATATCTACATATACAACTATAGTATATGTAAATAAATAACAATATATAACACACATGTGCATATGTATGTGTATATATGTATTTAATTTCCCCCCAAAGGACCATAGGAAGTAGAATTGGAAGAGACATCAGAAGCCATTTAGTCTAAACCTACATCATTTTACAAATGATGAAATTGAGTCTTGAGAAAGGTGTGTAACTAACCCAAGCCCACAGGCAAAATTTAAACCCAGGCCCTCTGACAGCAAAGCATTAATGAGCTGGCTGGATGTGAAGGGGGCTGAATCATATAAAGGCAGTCAACATCTGCTGAAATAATGCAAATAAATGATTTTGCAAATCCAAAATTATATATATGTGTCTGTTATTTTTTTCTATTTCTGGTTAAGTGAACTCAATTATTCAATTGTCCTCTGTCTAATTTGTCGATAGATGTAGTCAATGCATTGACCAAGAGTTTTCCTCTGAATTCTACTTTAGCTGTCACATGTTGAATTTTCATATGCAGTATTATTGTCGTTATATTGATTCAATTAATTTGCTGTTACAATTTCCTATTTCATCTAATCATTATTAAATCAATTACTCTCCCCATTTCCATTGAAGCTAACTTATTACATTTTTTTACTGAATTTATTGTACTTTGATAGACTGTGACCATATCCTCTAGAACCTCTGCTATTCTATATTTTCCTATTTCCTCTTTGTGCCTGGATTTGATCAAGTTTTCCCTAAATTACAAATGCTACCTTTTTGGATTTTCCATTGAATTCTTTTCATATATTCATATCCATTAAATATAGTTTTTGATTCTGTTGAGGTCTGTAATTTTCTTTTTTTTTCTTTTTTTATTAAAGCTTTTTTTATTTTCAGAACATGTGCATGGATTTTTCTTTTTTTTTATTAAAACATTTTATTTGCAAAATATATGTACGGGTAATTCTTCAACATTAACCCTTACAAAGCTTTCTGTTACAAATTTTTCCCCCCTATTCCCCACCCCTTCCCTAGATGGCAGGATATCCACTACATGTTAATTATGTTAAAATACTTGACAAATCAAATATGTATACATATACATATGTATATGTATACATATTTCCACACATCATTTTTGTGTAAGAAAAATTGTATCTACAAGAAAGAAAAATCAGAGAAAGGAAACACAATGTAAGCAAGTAAACATCAATAGAGAGCATGAAAATGTTATGTTGTGGTCCACATTTCACATCCTTCTCTCTGGGTGTATATGGCTTTCTTCACTGAACAACTGGAAGTGGTTTGAAACATTTCATTTTTGAAGAGAGCCATGATGGATAATTTTTCAACATTGATTCTTGCAAAACCTTGTGTCCAATTTTTTTTTTCCTTCCTCCCATCCCCTCCCTTAGATGGCAAGTAATCCAATATATGTTAAATATGTTAAATCCAATATATGTATACGTATTTATATAATTATCTTGCTGCATAAGAAAAATCAGATCAAAAAAAAGAAAAAAATGAGAAAGAAAACAAAATGCAAGCAAACAAAAATAAAAAGAGTGAAAATGCTATGTCGTGATCCACACTCAGTTCCCACAGTCCTCTCTCTGGGTGTAGATGGCTCTCTTCATCACAAGATCATTGGAATTGGCCTAAATCATCTCATTGTTGGAAAGAGTCACATCCATCAGAATTGATCATCATATAATCTTGTTGTTGCCATGTACAGTGATCTCCTGGCTCTGCTCATTTCACTCAGCATCAGTTCATGTAAGTCTCTCCAAGCCTCTCTGAAATCATCCTGCTGGTCATTTCTTACAGAACAATAATATTCTATAACATTCATATACCATAATTTATTCAGCCACTCTCCAACTGATGGGCATCCACTCAGTTTCCACCTCCTTACCACTACAAAAAGGGCTTCCACAAACATTTTTGCACATGTAGGTCCCTTTTCTTCCTTTAAGGAAGATATAAGCCCAGTAAAAACACCATGTAATTTTCTTTCTATTTATTTTTGCATCATTTAAAATTTGTTGGTGTTAAAATTTTGAAATTTTTCTTTTTCTTGTGTTTTGATTTTGAATTTTAAGATGCTTTTCTTCTCGGAAAACGGTGCGATTCTTTGTAAGTTTTGCTAAGGCCACTAATATGCTTAACACATTTTGTATAGAGCCTATATTAACATTTTCAAGTTTGAATTCATATTATCTTATATAATTAATGCCACTTAATTTTTTTGGTGCATATGTATGATTTGTCAGATTGATGGCATTTAATTTAGATGGTTGAGCTAATTCACTGCTTCATTAAAAACATTCACCTATCTTTCTACAACCTTCTCAGCATTGAAAATTTTTATAATTGTTATTTCTGACAATTTTCTTGGTTTGAGGTAAAACATCAGAGTTGCTTCAGTTTGTTGCTTGGTTTTTAATTTATTGATTCAGTTTATTTTTCATATGATTTTTAATAATCTATCACCTTTTCTTCTTTTAAAATTGTTTGTTTATAGAAAGGGAAATTGAACTTCATAAGTATCATTGAATATTAGTGGATGGGAGCCATTATAAGAATATGACTGTACAAAAATATACCTTACTTTTAAAAAAATGAGATAGCCACATAGTGTCTGGAACAAATTCATGTGAAGGCGGGACAGAATGGCATGAAGATTTCTGGGGCATATGGCTGTGTGGTATGAGATCAATGAGATAGGATGGGCTGAATGACCAGATTTTCCTCCTTCACTAATTGGGATAACTCGGCTTCAGGGAAGGAAGCTTTAAAGCTGAGCGAGAGCATGTACACTGAGGGTCTTCCCTGAGAGAAGAATGGTCAGTTAATTTGCTCAACTAGCATTTATTGAGAGTAGAGAGCCTCCATGTAAAAATCAAAGGGAGGAGAAACAAAAGCTATTTTTTTAAATCAGATTATGCTACAGATCACCTAGACAGAAAGAGGAAAAAGGTGAAAAGTTCAGGAACTAGATCATAAGACTGGAACAGATGTATGATAATTCTATCATGTGATGGAGATTTCAATTACCCAGGTATCTTCTGGAACTCTCATGACAAAAGCAGAGCAGCAAAGAACTTCTTGACCTGCTTTAATGCAAATTTCATTCTTCAAAAGGTGAAGGAACTAACAAGAAGAGATTCTCTTCCAAATCTGATTTTTACTAACAGGGAAGAACTGATTATTAGAGGAGAAATGATGAAAATCCTGGTGGGAGATACAGGGGGAAAGGACACATCATCTTAGGGTTTGTAATTGCAAATGACAGAAAAGTCTGACATGTACCCTTATGGAAAGGAAATGGACTTCCCAAAGGGTGCAGAGGAAAAATGGGTTGAATCCCATGGATTAAAAGGCTATAGAGGAAGTTGGCCCAAGAGACATTGGAAACTCTCAAGAAAGAAATTCATCTATTCTCCAATTAATGGGCATTCTTTTAGTGTGTGTCTTTACCACCGCAGATATGCAATGCTATAAATATTGTTTAATAAGTTTCCTTTTCCTCTTTCTTTGATCTCTTTAAAGTACAGGCCTAACTGGGGCATTGAGAAAATAAACACTTGTTTGTTTTTATGAAGACAATATTAATAGCTTTTTATTTTTCCAAATACATATAGAGATAATTTTCAACACTCACCCCTGAAAAACCCTCTGTTCCAAAGTTTTCTTCCTCCCTCCCCCCAACTCCTCCCATAGATACAAAGCAATACAATATAAGCTAAACATGTGCAATTCTTTGAAACATATTTCCATATTTGTCATACTATGCAAGGAAATCAGATCAAAAGGTGAAAGAAAAAAAATAAGAAAAAAGCAAACAAACAACAACCATCAATAAAAAGGTGAAAATCCTATACTTTGATCCACATTCAGTCTCTTTAGTTCTTTCTCTGGGTGCAGATGGCTCTTTCCATCACAAGTCTATTGGATCCCCTTGAATCGCCTCATTTTTGAAAAGAGCCAAGTCCACCACAGTTAATCATTACACAATCTTGTTGTGTATATTGTTCTCTTGGTTCTACTCAACTTTAGCATCAGTTCATGTAAATCTCTTCAAGATTTTCTGAAATCAGCTTGCCCATCATTTCTTACCAAACAATAATATTCCATTGCATTTATATGCCATAACTTATCCAGCCATTCCCCAATTGATGAGCATTCATTCAATTTCCGGTTCCTTGCCACTACAAAAAAGGACTGCTACAAATTTTTACACATGTGTGTCCTTTCCATTTTTTTAGATCTCTTTAGGATACAGACCCAATAGAGACACTGCTGGATCAAAGGGTATGCACAGTTTGATAGCCCTTTGGGAATAATTCCAAATTGAGCTCTAGAATGGTTGGATCAGTTCACAACTCCACCAACCATGCATTAGTGTCCTAGTTTTCCCACATCTCTTAACATTCATCATTTTCATTTCCTGTTATCTTAGCCAATCTGAGAGGCATATGGTGGTATCTCAGTTGTCTTAATTTGAAAAATGCTTCTTTTTATATCTGTTTATATATATATTATATACATATATATAAAACATACATACATAAATGAATAAGTGGGAAAACTATTCTGAGAAGAAGAAAAGTAAGAGTTTTCTGAAGAAACTTAAATGGATACCTTGATGAGGGATCAACAAACTTCAATTTTCAAAAGATACATTAAAGGGGGCAGCTAGGTGGTGCAGTGGATAGAGCACCAGCCCTGAAGTCAGGAGGACCTGAGTTCAAATCTGATTTCAGACACTTAACACTTCCTAGCTGTGTGACCCTGAGCAAGTCACTTAACCCCAATTGCCTCAGCAAAAAGCAAAAAAAAAAAAGATGCATTAAGTAGATGGAAATACAAAGAACAAAAATAATGAACCAAATCATCAGTCCTGGGTTTGGGGCTAAGGATACTAGCTAAAGACCCGGACATAGACGAAGACCACTTTTAGCCAGGGGACTGACCTTAGACCTAAGCTTCTTCCACAGCAGAGAAAGTGCTAGGGCTTCCTTTCATACCATTTTAAAGTTTGATTTTGTTAGGTATGGCAAGGTCTAGGAGAGATGGGAAGGAAGCTTCCAGCTGGGAGGAGCACTTGGAAGGCTCTACTTTAAAATCATGACTGAAGAAGGAAGTCATCACATTTCTAATCTTTTGGATTCTAGTAAGAAATTCATAGAAAAGAAGGGGAAAGGACCTTGTCTTAGCATTCCTTGGAGGAATGGAGATCCAGCTTTTTTTTTTTTAATCTTTATTTACATTTTGTCTGAGGCGGGCTAAATAGAAAGAAACAGATACAGAGACAGAAGCAAAGAGACAAAGAGAAGGCACAGAGACAGAGAAAGGGAGGGAAGACAGGGGATGCTTTCTAAGGACATGGATTAATACTACTTGAACACAGTTTTTCTTGGGTCAGCTTGCACCACAGATTTCTACTGCAGGATAATTCCTTAATTAAAATAATTTTTAAAAAGTTGGAAATCCTTTTTATAATAACCCAAGATTGTGTTTTGTTTTGGGGTTTGGGTTGTTTTTGTTTTCCTTTTTGTTCTGATGTTTAAAAATTAAGTTGATTTAGATGCAAAGAATGCACTGTTTATCCAACCAAATGGTGTTTTTTAGGGGGGGACCTTGCTTGTTTTCATGGCTACTCTGCTGTCTCAGCTTAAAGGACTTGTGGTTACTGCTCCCTGCTCTTTATTTTTCTTTTGTAACCTTGTAGACTTCCAGCTGTGAAGCACATATAAACCCAGCTGTGGTTAGACTCCTCCTTAAACTAGGCTACTTAGGTTTTCATTTAAAAGACAATTGGTCAGCCTTCTCCCTCTCTTAGCTATTTTTTGAGCCTCCCCTTCTCCCTCAGGACAATAATCTTTCTCCTCTAAGGAGAAATGATAATCTGATCTTCCATTCAAAACAAAATTTTGTTTTTGCTTTGAGTTTGGGGAAAGGATGGCAATGGAGAATGGAGGGGAGCAGAGTCCTAGGAACTGAGTCCCAGAGAAGCTGTTCTTGTGACAGAAAAGTCTGTTTGGTTAAATGCTCTGGTTCGGACCGCCTAGGGCTTGAAGTGCTAGAAGATACTCAGTCTAAACTGTCCATCTTTTTTTTTTTTTTTCTTTTTGCTGAGGCAATTGGGGTTAAGTGACTTGCCCAGGGTCACACAGCTAGAGATGTTAAGTTTCTGAGATCAGATTTGAACTCAGGTTCTCCTGACTGCAGGGCTGGTGCTCTATCCACTGCACCACCTAGCTGCCCCACTGTCCATCTTCTTGAGGTGACTGGTCCTCTTGAATCTTCCAAAAGTGCTGCCTAAATATAAGCAAGGTTTTTCTTCCATTCTCCCTACAAATTTCAAACACTCTTTCTTTTTTCTTTTTGCATTTCCAGGGCTTGCCCTGGTCCTTGGCACAAAGCTAGTGCATAATCAATTCATTGCTGATTGATCAACTTAATAGTGTGCTGGGAAATGTTTACCAAACAGCTCTCTGGAAAAGAAAAGACTGGAGGATGCATATTTATTTAGTTTAAGCTGCACGAATAACATTTTCTCTATCACTTTATGACAATCAAGATAATAAATCAAGCCTTGATTTCTATTGTTTTCCAATTTCTGAGAATAACTGCTTATTTGAAAATTTAATAATCAGCTCTCACCACTCAGTTGGAGCTGGCTCCAGAACAACTCTATATAGAGTCAGTAGTCTTAGTTTTTCTTGATAGTTCATAAGTCAGTTGTAAATTTATCTAAAACTTCTTGGACCAATGTCATTTTCATATTGTATCTCTTTCTGGGTAATACATTTCTCTCCAAATGCATCCTTGCAGAAAAAAAATAATGCTTTTTTTGGATTGTCTTGCTGCCCACAAACACCTCCTCTATCCCTAACACTCAGCTTTATTTTACAGGAACTTTTTCAATCTTTCAATCAATCTTTCCCCCATTTTGTATTTAGGAAGCTAAGTACTTTGGACTTCAAGTGTGGACATTGATATTTATCTCGAATTGAAGTCATTTGTTCTAGGCTAGTGGTTCTCAAAGGGTGACCTGTAAACCCATATGGGTCTATGAGATTCACAGGGTAGCTGTGAGCTCAAAACTGCTTTCATAATAGTGTTAAGATTATTTGCTCTTAAAATATCTCACTTTCTAAACTACGATCTGCTCGAGGCCAGATTTTCTTGATATACTTCGACCAAAACAACATATTGCAACAATCTGAATGAAGAAGTGGATATGAGAATCCATCTGTTATCTATCTAATAAGGAGTTTGTAAAAATGTATGAAACGATGACATTCTTCTCATTATTTTTTTGTTGTGGAAAATTCAGTTATCTTTCATAATTACAATTTGTTAACATGTAATGAGTTTGATATCTTAAATGAATTTTTACATGTGTATATAATATATTAAAATGTCAGTTTTAATTTTATTTTGGTAAATATCTACATATTTATGTACCATATGTATGTATGCATATTTGTGTGTATGTATCTAGCTCTTTATCCCACATAAATAAAAGTTCTTTGGGGCCTTTAATAACTCTCAAAAGTATAAAGGGGTACTGAGACCAAAGTGCTAAAGAACAGCTAGTCTAGCCTTGCAAAATTTTTTGGCATCTAATCTGGGCAATCCAATGTTATCTCTTTTCTTCCTAATGTGTCACATAAAAATTTGACAAATGCCAGTTATATCTTCCCAGCAAGTCATTGACAAAAATCTTGAAGAGCACAGGGCCAGGAGTAGATCCATTGAATGCTTTACTATATAAACCCCAACTTTATGTCAACTTTATTCCCTTTTTTCTCAGTATCTCTGTGATTGTGAGCTCCTTAAGGGCATGGATTATCCTATGCATTTCTTTTTATCTGTAGCACTTAGCATAGTAACTGACACACAGTAGGGTTCCATTCTCTTTTCTTTCCTTGCCTTCCCTTCTCTCCCCCCTCCCAGTTTATTTTGGATCCTAGAACCAGAATAAATAGTTGAATCCAACTCAACAAATCAGTTTCCTCCAACTATTCCATTTAATCTTCTATAGAATCAGAGAGACTGTGCCCTGCTTGAGGTTCAGCCCCTTTGACCACTTCTAAAGGAAGCTTCAAAGGAGACATTTTCACTCCACCCACTCTCGTTCCCCTTGTTTCCATAACTTGCTTCTATGGCTATTCCACAGTGGCTCACCAACAATCTTTATTGGTTACTTTTCATAACCAACTCTAGTCCATTTCTTTTCAAAGTGAACTACAATAAATAGGAGGAAGGGGGGGGGGACTGGATTGAATTTTGTAAATCCCACATTTCCAGGATCCCAGACTATTCCTTGATATAATAATCTTTCTTTTGTATATCACCATACTCTGATCACCATACATAACTAAATTATGTATCAAATAGTCAAACTGTCAAAAGTATCAAATTTAGGTGTGGCCCAAAGAGCAATGAAAAGATTAATGAGGATGTAATGATGATCCAAGTGAAAGTGACATAAGGCACATCACCAGAGAAATGTATGAGCAGAAAAGGCAATGTGAAATCCAGGGATAAGGAATGGATAGTTCAAGAGTAGTAAGACACCCATTAAATTATAAAAGGATCAGAGAATAAACCAGTAATTCATTTGTTCAAAATATGCTCTAAGTATTTGTCAACATTAACACCAAAAACTAATTTCATAGAATTATCTGTAATGACAAAAAATGGAAACATTCCATATATCCAAATAAATTAGAGATCACTGACTTAATGGAACACTCTAAAGCAATTGAGATGGTCAAGCATGCAGATTACGTAAAAATCTGGAAAGATCTGTATCAAGTACAGCAAAGTGAAAAAAGCAGAACTAGAAGAATAGGGTTCACTTTTAAGGATGATCACATTAGGAAAGGTGAATGATGGTAAATGTA
Source organism: Myrmecobius fasciatus (assembly GCA_023553655.1). Classification (NCBI taxonomy): domain Eukaryota; kingdom Metazoa; phylum Chordata; class Mammalia; order Dasyuromorphia; family Myrmecobiidae; genus Myrmecobius; species Myrmecobius fasciatus. The sequence goes on from JAJPUD010001769.1 coordinate 312,839, forward strand.
CTGGAAGTCTTGTTGCAGACAAGGAAGTAGGAACCAAAGGCAACCAGGATTCATTTAAATAAATTAATTTAAATGCAAATGGATATGACTCAAGTACAGTTACTTGGATTGATGTTGTTTCTAAAAGGATTTTTTTTAAGAGCTAGAGGAAGGATCCTTTAAGATCATTGAAGAGAGGACATGAGTGAGAAAAACAGATAAAAGGATTCAATTGCTCATGACCTACCTCAATAAAGGGAATGGCCATATGAGAACCCACAGTTCCATTGAAGTTCCGATGTTCTTTAAAATCACTTCTTTTAGGAGACAGTCATTGTATTCAAATATTTGAAGGGCACTTACATGAAAGGGAAATTGGACTTGTTCCCTTTGGCCTCAAAGAACAGAATGAGAGACAATGGATGGAAGTTACACTGAGGAAATTCTGTAGGGAGGGGGACCCCTTTCTCCTGCAGTGAAGGTTTGACTTCCATCATCTCCTGTCTAGTCTCTAGCCTTCAAAAGAATGAGGTCTTCCCATCTGAGCATGGGCCTTTCCTCTAATTTGATTCTTTTCTCCTGCCTGACCTCCAGCTTCTTCTAGGATATGGAATGGCACCTTCCAATCAATGACAAACACTCCTACATTTGGTAATGTCCTACACATCCCAGAAAATCTGAAACCCTGTAAGTCAGCATCCAACCCTCGTTCTTCATCCCTTACTACCCAATTCTTCATTTCTGTCTTCCTCAACCCTCCTGTCCCAAAGTCCCAACTGAACACTATCCATACTTCCACTGTGCTCAATGGAATGCTTATTCAATAAGTAACAAACATCCCTTAATCTTAAATCTTTTTCTCCATTTTTTCTTTTCCAAATCTTTCCATTTTCTAGCAATCACTGAAACCTAACAATTTCCTAATGACAGCCTTCCTGGCCTCCTTTTTCCTTACTGGTTTCATTTTCCCTAATTCCCCTCAGCTCCCTGATTAAGGTGGAGGAGATGGAATACTTTTTGTTTTCCATTGCCACTTCCAGATTCTTCCTCTACCTCAATCACTCATAATCTCTCTACCATTGAGGTTTACACAATCCATACCTACCACCCAATCAAAATAATAGTGGATGTTGTCAGTAGATGTCCCAGTTATTTCCCTTTTTTAATCTCAGAAAACTCAGTGCCTGGTTCAAAATTTTTCTCTTATTCCAACTTGTTCCCTTATTTTTGGGGACTTCAAAATACACCAGGGCTCTTCTTCAAATAATTTAACCATTCATTTCTTCAATCTACTCATTTCCTTTAATGTATTCCTACATTCCATAATAATGGAATATTATTGTTTTATAATAAAAGACAAGCAGGCTGATTTCAGAAAGACCTGGAGAGACTTACATAACAAGGATGGTTATACCTTTATCTTGTCATCAAATACAAGTATAGTACCTCGATGTTCAAGAATTCTGAAGTCCCTTTATCTGACTATAATCTACTGACTTTCTACTTTTCCCTCAGCCTTTTTCTACCAAACCCTATTCTTCATCCACATTAAAACTTCTATTTATTTCTTTCATAAGCCATCTCACTGTAGTGGCCAATCTTTTCTCTTTTCTCCATCTTGATATCATGGTGAACTAGTTCAACTCTATACTATCTCCTGAGTCCCTGACCCACATATTGTATCACTGATTGCATCCTGCCAAGCCTCAGCCTTGGATAATTCACACTCCCTGCCATCTTTCCTTTAAACATGTGCTACTGAATGTAGCTGGAGAAAATCATGCAAACCTATGTGAGTCCATCGCAAATTTATGTTACACAACCTGCACTAGACTCATACTGACACTAGGCAATCCTCTATCTCCCTTATCAACTCATTATCTCATATTCCATAGAGACTTTTCCAAGTATGTTCATGCCTTCTTAAGCCTTTCATGGTTACCCCTCCCCAACACATTCAGTTTAGAACCTTGCCTAATATTTCACAGAAAAAATCATGGTTATTTGCTATGAGCTCCCTCCTCACCTTAATTTCATTTTCAATCATTCAAATGCCTTCTGATATTATATCCTCCCTTATCCCTGATTTACATGAAGAAGTGGCCTTATTCCTTACTTTAGCCAAGTCCCCAACCTATACAACCCATCCCATTCTATCCTGTCTCCTTGGACACTAATGCATTGGAAATGGAGCTATAAAATGATCCAACCATTCTGGAGAGCAATTTTGAACTATGCTCAAAGGATTATCAAATTGCATACCCTGTGATCCATATCTCTACTGGCTGTGTATCCCAAATCGAACATAAAAAGAGGAATGGACCCACATGTGCAAAAATGTTTCTAGCAGCTCTTTTTGTAGTGACAAAGATCTGGAAAAGGAATAGATACCTATCAGTTGGGGAATGGCTGAATAAATTGTGGTATGTGAATATAATAATAATGGAATATTACTGTTTTATAAGAAAAGACAAGCAGGCTGATTTCAGAAAGACCTGGAGAGACTTACATAAATTGATGCTAAATGAAGTAACCAGAACCAAGAAAACATTGTACATAGCAACAAGATTATGATCAACTGTGATGGATTTGGCTCTTTTCAGCAATGGGGTATTTCAAGGCAATTGCTGTGATGGAAAGCATTAACCACATCCAGAGAGAGAACTATGGAGACTGAATGTAGATTAGGGCATAGCATCTTCACCTTTCTATTGATGTTGCTTTTTTTTCCTTTTTAATCTGTTTTTTTGTGCAGCATGAGGAATGTATAAATATATTTAGAAGAGTTGCACATGTTTAAGCTATATTAGATTGTTTGCTGTCTGGGGGGAGGGGGAGAGAAAGGGTAATTTGGAGCATAGGGTTTTGCTGGGATGAGTGTTGAAGGCTATCTTTGCATGTATTTGGAAAAATAAGATACTATTATTTTTTTTTAAAAAAAAGAGGAAAAAAAGAGAAAAAAGCAATGCTTTCTCTGTCATTTCCACTTTATTATCTACTTTCACTGGATTTTTCTCCATATTACCAATTCTGTTTTTAAGGAGTTATTTTCTTTTTCCATTTCACCATTTCAGTACATACACACATACACACACATATGTATACATATATTTTCCCTCCCCTTTTCACCAAATATATTTTTAAGAAGTTGTTTTCTTCAGACAAGTTCTATTTTCTTTTTAAGCTCTTCTGCAAAGTTCATTTCCCCCCACTTTTCTTTTATCTTTTTTTAAAGATCCATTTTGAATTCTTCCAAAAGAGCCTTTTGAGTTGGAGATCATCTTCTCTGAAACGTCATCTGGAGGTGTTTTGCCTTCAGTGTCCTCAGGGTTTGAGGTCTATACCTCTCTATCTCCATAAAAGCTATTTATGGTTAGGGCTGTTTTTGCTTTTTGCCCACTTGAGGTCTGCTCCTAGAGAAGAGGAGAGATTGTCCCAAGCACCCTCTACAGAATGAAAGGGATGTCTCACTGCCCTGTGGATGATGATGCTACAGGCTATCTTTCTTAGCTGGGTAGGCTTGGCCAAGTCCCCATCTCTTATGTTGGAGTCCAGAGACTCACTATTTGTCTTCTGTAGTTGTGTTGGAGGTCTCACAGGTAGTCTGCTGATCCACTGGCCTTCTGAACCAAAAATAGAGTAGCCATGCTGGGTTTTGGCTAAGAGTCTCTTGCTATATTTTCTACGTGGGGTCTTTCTTCCCTGGGCCTCCCTGCACACCTGTGTTGGGTTGCCTCCCCCTTTGTTTTCCCCCTTTGTTCAGTTCCTTGCCCAATTGAGACAGACTTTTCCTAGAGTCCTTCCAAGATATCTTCCATTGGAAATTTGTTGCACTCCAAATATTTGTTGGTTCAGTCATTCCAAATTCCATTCAGGTACTTGATCTGGTGTTTATTCTGAGGGAAGAACTCAGGCAAAGTCCTGTCTACTCTCTGCAATTTTGGTTCTGCCCCTATTGCTTACTTTTAACTTCTCCCTTCTACTGGTTCCTTCTCTATTGCCTTCAAAATGTACATATATCTGCCATCCTCATAAAACATTCATTTGATTCTTCTATCTCTAATAATTATTGTACCATTTCTCTTCTGCCCCTTTGGCTAAATTTGAAAAGGCCATATATACTTAATATCTCTACTTTTCTCTTCTTACTCACTTATTATCCCTCACAATTTTCTTAAAATTCAGGCCTGACCATGTCATCCCCTTCTCCTACTCAATACTTCAGCGACTCCCTATTACTTCTATGATCAAATACAAAATCCTCTGTCATTCAAAGTCTTTCATAACCAAACCCCTATATTTTCAACCTTTTTCTATCTTGCTCTTTGCCATGTATTTCATGTACTGGATTCAGTGGTACTGGCCTTCTGGCTATTCATAAAAAAGATATTCCCTCTCTTCGATTTTTTTTCCATTATCTCCCACACTTGCCATGGTCTCCCTCCTCACCTTTGCCTACTAATTTCCATGACTTTCTTCAACATCTAACTACCATTCCAGCTTCTGCAGAAAACCTTGCTGAACCCTCTTCATTACAATATCTTCCCTCTTCTAACCATGTCTTATTTGTCTTGTATAAACACTTCTTTCTATGTTTTTTTGCTTGGTGTCTCCCCATTAGATTGTGGGCTCCTTGAGGGCAAAGACTTGGTTTTGCAACTTTTTGTATTCCCAGGATTTAGTTCAGCACTTAGTAAGCACTTAATGTTTAACTTTAGAGAAACTTGAATTCAAGAGTAGCTATCCCAAGGTGGCATGGGCTGCCTGCAGTGATTGTGGACTCACTTGCAATGGAATCTCCAAGCTAAGTGAGGATGGCCATTTTCTGGATATCATAAACAGGTTCTTGGTAAGGTATAATTTGGGCTCAGGTCTCTCCCAACTCTGAGCTTCTGAAATTCTGAGTTATTTTAAAATCCAACCTCTACATCAAATTGTAATTTTTTTTGTATTTTTATTTTGTAAAAGAAGAAACTGAACAAAGGGGAAAAACATGAAAAAAAAAGTAAAAATAGTCTGCTTTGATCTGTATTTAGATTCAATCAGTTCTTTCTCTGGATATGGGATAGAATTTTCCACCATGAATCTTTTGGAATTACCTTGGGTCGTTGAATTGCTGGGAAGAGCTAAGTCAATCATAGCTGATCATTTTCCAATGTTTTGCTGTTAGTGTGCTCTGGTTCTGCTCACTTCACTTTCTGTCAGTTCATGTAAATCTTTCAGGTTTTTTCTGAAATCTATGTGATATAATTTCTTATACTAATATTCCATTACATTCCTATGCCCAGCTTATTCAATCATTCCCCAATGATGGACATCCCCTCAATTTATAATTCTTTGTCATCACAAAAAGAGCTGTTATAAATATTTTTTGTACATCTAAGTATTTCCCCCCTTTTTATTTCTTTGGGATATAGATCTAGTAATAGACTTTCTGGGTTAAAAGATACAAGCACAGTTTGATTATCTCTGTGTATAGCTTCAAATTGCCTTCCAGAATGGTTGGATCAGTTCTCAATTCCACTAACAATGCACTAGGGGACACTAATTTCTACTTTCATAGATGAAGGCAGCTAGGTGGCAGAGTGGATAGAGGACAGGAAGATGTGTTCAAATCTTGCCACAAACAGCTTCTAGTTGTGCAATCCTACCCTAGTCACTAGGACTGGGAAAGGAGCCTCAGTTTCCTCATCTATTGTCCTTTGCTGTTCCCTTATTTCCTTATTGTAAGGATCAAATGAAATTATATTGCAAAACTGAAAGTCTTAGAGAAGCAGGAAGTATTCATTTTACTGCCTCATACAGTTGTGGGGAAGGTCTGAAGGATTCTCTTCAAATCTCTTTAAACTCTCTGAAGTATAATGGGGCTCTAGGAAATTACTTAGTTTAGGTTTGGGGATCCCTTGAAAAATATAAAAGGATTCCCACATCAATAATGACTTCAGGCTTGCAACCTCCTTTGATCAAAATAAGATGAAACTGTGGATAATACAGATTATATCACCTTCACTTTATAAATGGTAGTTTATAATTGCAAAGCTAATTAACCAGCCAGGTTAAGATTTGAACCCAGGCTTTCTGCTACTCCTCTCTCTTCCCTCACGAAAGTACTATTCCACACATATAAGCCAGTCCTCATCAGATTTTAGGGCCCAACACTTTTATTGTTTGGACAGTGAATATAAATCAGAGGGAACATGTGTAAGTTCTCTTACCAGGGGCAATATAAAAGAAAATCTGAAAACTAAACCCACATCTAGACATCTCTAACAAATCACTCCAGCTCCCTGTGGTTCCTTCCTTTTGTCTGCTTATCAGATTGTTTACATTTCTAAAAATGTCCTCGGGGTCTTTGGGAATCTCAATTAAAAATGAAATTAGACATTCATCTGAGATTCTTTTTAGTATATTATCTGAAAGCCAAATTTGAGCCTAGGAGTTAAAAAAATCATAAATTATCATAGATGTCTCTTCCACTAAAGTCCTTCTTTGATGCTTTATTGTAATGTGTGGATGACCCGGCATCATCAAAAGCTACGTAAGTGGAATACAAGTTATGTTCAGTTTTATCAAGCTGGCAAGGTTTAAATCATGGGTGCTGCCTAAGGAACAGTCTACATAAGTTTGGAGAAGCTCATTATTACATGGCTTAGAAGTGAGATCATTGATCTTACAGTCAGGAAAGGCTAGGCTCAAATACTCTCTTTTAAATTTGCTGGTTATGAAACCCAGAGTAAATCATTTAACAATGCTATGCCTCACTTTCCCTAAAATGAATGGGTTGGGTTTAAAGGTTTTTAAGATCACTTCCAATCTAAAATGTATGATTCTATGATCCTAAAATTGGTTATCAGCTAACAATACTTTTCAATGAAAGCAAATCTTAAAACTATCTCCTAGGGCATGAAGGAATAAAGATTCACATCACCAAAGAGGGAAGACCAATGAAATAAGAGATTTGTTGAAGACCTTCCAGGAAGGCTTCTATCAAAAAATGTTTAGTTTAGTAACATTTGGCCAACTTAAATTGCATCGGTTGTAAATTTAACATAAAAATATAAAAATTGGCAGTTTAAACATCTTGTCCATGATCTGAGGTGGAAGTTTTTGAAGCTAGATTTGAATTCAGATGTTCTTGATTCTAGGTCCAATAGTATAACAATTATACTGCCTAGTAATTGTGCCAGTTCCATTTTTAATATGGGGATGACCATTCATCTCATCATGTGATAGTCTCCTTTGTATAACTAGGGCCATGCCCAAACAAAAGACCTATGGCATCAAACCCAGGCTCAGTTTGTTGTTCGTTAGGCTTCATGGGTCCATTCAGCCACATAACCACTCAGGTGGCAAGGGACCAGTCTATTGAACTTACTTTATCTTCCTCATCCTATCATTCCTCATTTATTTCTATGCAACCTTTTTGTCCTGGCTTTTGAGCCCTTCTAACAAATTGTCAGGATCACTTAAAAGCCTCCAAGGATGCAAATGCCCTTCATCACCTTCAATACAGTCGGATCACACCTGGAAGTTGAGGTGGGGTGAAGTTTTCCCTCCCACTGTCCAGGGTCCTGATGATAATGGTATCATTAGGTCCCAAGTGTGCTCCCTGGAGAGCACTCCTGCTATTGTCTATGACCCACTAATTAAGAAAGCAGACCCATGGAGCTTCAAAAGGAGCTTGATGACAGTTTTTCCAGGGCTTCTATAAAATGAATTATTTTGTTCAGATATGAGTAGGATGAGGTGGTCACTGAACTCCCCTTCTAACTAGGTATTTCAGTGATATTGAGTTCAGAAATAGAGATAGATTTTAATTAAATAATCCTAAATGCCTTGTTTCCTTGTACATGGTTCAAAGAAGAGTTCTTCAAGGACCAACCTCATAAATTATTAGTCTCTTTTATTTCCTTTTCTATTTCTCACTGCCAAGAATATCTCATATCTTTGATGTAAAATAAATGCTCAGTGAACTTTTGAAGTCTCCTTCCCACCTTCAGAAGAACTTTAAGATTTATTAGGTCATGAAAGCAAAACTGATGGTTTCACAATCATCCAGGGACTGGGGGACCATCAGGAGAACCAGTCTTGTTGGATCCACTAGGCCGAGAGATGGCTCTCACATTGACTTAGTTTTGCTGTTAGCAGCAAAATGAATACATGTAAAGTTTAACTTCTAAGGCTTTTCTTGAAAATCCAGAATCTCAGAGTTGGAAGGTTTCATTAGGATGCAACCCGTAACCTCTGGCTTCTGGTCTTTATTTCAAGACCTCCAGTAAGGTGACAGTTGGGCATCTATCCCATAGCTGTCCAGACTCCTACCTTCAGTGTCTGAAATTCAGTGTGCCCTCCACCTTTATTCACCATTTAATCTTAGAAGATTTTTCCATTCTGTTTTAGCCTTCTTATTTTTTCTATATCTTTTCTGAGTGGCTACTTTGTCCACCATATTTCTTTTCTCTCTGAATAGATGGTATCTATGTACCTGCCTCATTTCCCTTATTAGACTATCAAAGCCAAAAACAGGGAATTGTGTTTTCTTTGAATCCCCATAACTCAGGTGCTCAGCAACAACTCATTAGTTATCTATCACTCTAGCATCCTTTGGAAACTCAGACTTCTATTAATTTGGGGGTAACTTCAACAATCCAAGTTCTTCCTTCTTACTCTGAGGCTTCTGCCAGCTAGCTGGTGCAGTGCCCAGGAAGACATAGCTTCACATTTGACCTTAGATACTTTTTAGGTCTGTGAACCTTAGTAAGTCACTTAACCTCTATCTGCCTCAGTTTACTCATCTGTAAATAGTAATACTAGTGCCCATCTCTCATGGTAATTGTGAGGATAAAGATCAAATAATATCTCAAAGGGCTCTGCAAAACTTGAAGCTATCATTAGCTTTTTTAAGGAAAAATTTTAAAAAACCATTATGAAAAAGGGATGGTCTGGAAAGGGAGGGGGCTATTGATGGCAAATTCAATGTGTTTCAACTCTGTGATATAATCATCAAGAAAGCTCACTCCAGAAGAGGCTACATTTAGAAGCAGAGCATCCAAGACTGGCAAGGAGAAATGCTATTACAGTCTTCTCTTGTTAGACCATACCACCAGTTCTATGTCCAGTTTGGGGGCCACATTTTAGAGGCGGCTTTGAAAATTTGGAAAGTGTGCTGATGACATCAAGGAGCACAATTACTGGCCTTCAGGTCACAGTGGGACTAATTGAAGAATCTGGATAGCTTTAGTCTGAAATGTAGAAGACCCAGAAGACATGAGAACCAACTTCAAAAGTGTGGAAGTTGCCATGTGGAAGTATCCCAACTCATTCTTTTGGGCAGCAGAAGCCAGAACCAAGGACAAAGTGTCCAAGGGTCAAAGAGGCAAATTAGTTTGTGATATAAGGAGCATCTTCCATAGTCCAGCATAAGAACATTGATGCAAACAGGCAAAGGAGACTGGGAGAAAAAATGTTGGGTTGGGAGTCAAAGATTTTGGTCCAAATCCTGATTCTGCTACATGTTACCTGTCACCTTGGGTGAGCTACTTGATCTTTCTGGGCCTCAGTTTCTCCATCTGCAAAGGAGATGGTTGAACAAAGTGGTCTTGAAGATCTTTTCCAGTCCAAAATTCATAATCCCAGAATTCCATGAAAGTGATTTGGGGTGTTGTAGGCAGGTAATTGGTTCCCTCTCCTAGAAAGTCTTCAAGCAGAGACTGAATGATCACTTAGAAGATATGTTAAAGTGGGGACTTTTTTTAAGGCATGCAGTGGACTACATAATACAGATGTCCCTTTAAAGTCTGAAGTCTTGAGATTAGAATTTTTTTTAAAGATATCTTTTGGAATTGTGGCCAGGAGATTGCAAGGGAAAGATCAATGGGCAAATCAACCTAGCTCCCTCTTATTAGCTTTGTGAAAAAATCCCTTGCCTTAAATTCACTTAACTTAAGACTCAGCTTTCCTGTCTATAAAATGGAAATAAAAACACTAACATTGCTTAGTTCAAGTCTGATTGCTTTGCTCAGATTATGTACATAGTATCAGGTTGGTGATTTACAACTGTAAAGGATTATTGTAAATATAACTGACTTTATTTTCTTTTTCAAATGATCAATGGTATTAATTTAGACAACTTTGAAAAAGAAATTCATGGGGCAGCTAGGTAGCATAGTGAATAGAGTACCAACCCTGAAGTCAGGAGGACCTGAGTTCAAATGTGATTTCAGACACTTAACACTTCTGGCTGTGTGACTCTGGGCAAGTCACTTAGTCCCAATTGCCTCAGCCAAAAAAAAAAAAAAAAGCAAAAAAGAAAGAAAAGGGATCCATTTCTTATGTTGAACTTAACTGCATCTCTGACCTCATCTTCCAGAGTATTATCTATCTTCCTCTTCAGCTTTGTGGCATATATAAATATGACAATTATATAATTTATGCTCTTATCCAAATTATTGGTAAATATATCATAAGGCACAAGTCCAAAGAATGGATCTCTGGGGGCACTTTTCTAGAGCCGTTCTTCCAAAATGATTTCAACCTATTATTGTAGATTTTTAAGTACTCTATCTAGACCAGAGATTCTAATCCTGAGATTCATGGATCTATAGATAGATTTCAGGAGTCCTGTGAACTTGGATGAGAAAAAAAATCAAATTTTAATGTTCACTATTTTCTAACTGAAATTTAGCATTTCCTTCAAGTAGGGAAGCATTAGGAGAAGGGATTTTTAGTCTTCACTAGATTACCAAAAGAATCCATGATACAAATAGGTCTGGTCTAAGCTCTTTGAAATCTACTCTCCCAAAGGAAAAGGTGGCTGTCAGACTTTCTTCAGCTTTCTAGCCTGTATTACATATAGTCTATTTCATTAATCTTAATGTTCCTGTCACTTACCTTTCAGCAACATTTTTCCCTGAGATTCTACTCCATAATGGCCATTCCATTTCTTATTTTCTACAGTGTAGCTTGGAAAAACACGATTCTAAAAGAAAGCCAAAAGTTTTTTAGTTTCTCTACTTTTCCATGCATCTGGATCCAGCAGATTTGGAAAGCTGAGGTCCCCACCAGTAGCATATAATGTTACTAGATCAGACTGAAAATCTGTTTTCTGAACCCTTTATTTATATCTTCCTTCTGGCCTGTTGGTGTGTAGCATATTCCTATTAAACAACTGTTAATGTTTCTGCCTCACTAAAATGTTCCCGTCTCTTTTTTCCTCGTAAATGGATTTCCTTACATATTGCATGTTAATATACAATGCTCCTCTACAACTGTATAAAAATAAATAAAATAATATAAACAAATAACATGTCAGCTATTTTGTCTGTGTATTCTGTTATTTTTGAGTAGATTTATCTTCTTTCAGAGACATTATTCTTGTCAAGAATATCATCCTACTAAGAGTCAGTGAGAATTACAGGGACCAATTTGCCTCTGTATACTAAGAACTTAATTTGCTTCATCTTGCACATCCTGTGCATTAATATAGAGACATAAGCCATAGGCTTTGTTCTTTTATTTCCTAGAACGTTTTCTTTCCTGGAACATTGTCTTATTTGAATTACTGGCCCTTTCTATGGATGTTTTTCTTTTACTGTATCTGATACTATCTCTGTGTGGACTCTGGTAGGAGCAGATCTGGGGAGGGGACAGCTTTCTTCTCCTTTCCCCTTGAAGTGAAACCCTCTTGATCAGATTCTAAAAAGACTGCAGGGAAATGCCTTTTTGCCTCCCCTGATTAGTTATTCTCTCTTGGAGGCAAAGAGCCGATCAATCCTACACTTAAAATTGAGATCCGGTAATGAAATTACATTGATAACAGCATCTTCTCAGTCACCTGAATTCCTATTTGTATTTTTACCTCCTAAACTTTTGCTTTCATATAACAGTAGTAAAGAAAATACCACTTTTGTCTTCCAGGTTTTCAATTTCATGACTAGGATTTAATGATTTTTAATGATCCTTTCTACATTCTATTATTTTCTAAATCCTATTACTTTTCTATATACTACTACTACTATTACCACCACTACCACCACCACCACCACCACCACCACCACTACTACTACTACTACTACTGTTTCTACTACTTACTACTATTAATACTACTACTACTACACTACTACTATTACACTATTACTACTACTACTACTACTACTACTACTACTACTACTACTACTACTACTACTTACTACTACTACTATTAATACTACTACTACTACTACCACTACTATTACACTACTACTACTACTACTACTATTAATACTACTACTACACTACTACTATTACACTACTACTACTACTACTACTATTAATACTACTACTACACTACTACTATTACACTACTACTACTAACTACTACTACTACTACTACTTACTACTACTACTTCCACTACTGTAGTTCTATTATAACTACAACTATAACACTCTTTCTGTCAAGACTATTCTCCAACAATCACTGGGAGTGAACTGCTGTTGTGTGACTTGATAATTCTGGAGAAATCCTTGACCTCTACAGATACATGCCTTGAGAAGACAAGATTTTACCTTTAGAAAATTAATTAAATGTAAGTGTTTTTTTCACTTACCATCCAGACAGTTCAACGTCTAAAGAAATCAGACTTTATGATAGGAATAGGAAGTTTTTTAAACTGTCTGAACTTTCAGAAAGTAGAATCCTGCAACTGCTGTGATCTTGTTGCTTGGGGTATGTGTGTGTGTGTGTGTGTGTGTGTATACACACACACACACCCCTCAGGGGAGAATTCCAGTTCAAGTTGCTGAGTTTTTTCCCTTTCATAAACTGAGTGAATTTGCTCTATTATGGTGTTATAAACCAGAACCCTCTTGCTAACTCCCCTGTCTCTGTAACCATTAGTCTCCAACTGAAGGATTCCATGGGGATCCAAAGCAACACAAGGCAGCATTCGTGGTTTATTGCTGTGGAAATAATCAAGGGCCAGCTACTCAAGAGTTGCTCTGTGGTCTGAGTCGAGGACACTCCAGGGCTCTTTAAAATGCAAATGTGATGACATGGCAAAGCATGAATTTTAAGTCTGGTCTGTGCAAAGGACTGAATTGGGGCTGGAGCAGCTGCTTTTACCAAGGCATTTTGAGCTCCAAGCCCTTAACTATTTAATCCTGATAGAAAACAAAACAAAACAAAACAAAACAAAACCCTCTTTGAGATATAAGGTTTCCTGAAAGAAGATGAGAACAAGAGGAAAAAGGAGACAGTGTGTGGACCTTTGAGACACGGCAAGCCTGAGATGCTTGACCATGAAGCAGGGGAGCAGGGACTTCCGCTTTTCTTCTGATACTTACTGGAAGCCCATTGTATCTTAAACATCTCCTTCTGTGGACTGACTTCATTATCCTCATTAGGAGTTTATGAGAACATTTACTCAGTTTTAAATTCTTGTCTTTCATTCCCCTCAAGACTCATCAAATGCTGAAATAATAGGGAAGGGGGAAGAATATGGTAAAAGGAATTATCCTTTCCTGCATCATTGGTGAGGGGGGAGAGCTTACAAAATGATTCCTTGGAGATGAAAGGTCTCCTCACAGTGGTAACGCTTCATATTAAGATGAAAAATATGCATTTAATTAACATTCCATATGACAATCATAGTATAGTATTTAAATACCAAATGATTATTAAAAACACATTTAATTGAGGTCGCACGATATAACGGCTATGGATGCATGGAGCAGCTGTGAAGCCTGTCCCAGACTCCCCTGATCAGCGTGAGATCAGGAGCTTTTCCCAATTCACTCCCAAACCTGCCTTGATTTTAAGATTGCACACACGCCTGGATGTGATGACAGGAAGTTTTGCTGAAGCAAAATGCAATACTTTTAGAGAGTAATTGTGATTTTTCCCCCAAGAAACCAGAAGAAAAAAAAAGGGTTACCATTGTTTCCCTTTCCCCCTCTCCTCACCCCTATTTCATCTAGGGAGACTGGGGAAAAAATGGTGCAGGGCAGGTCACAAATGAGCTGTGTGACTGTGGACAGATCACTTCATCTCTCAGATAGTCTTAATTTTCATTCCTGTGAAATGAGGGCATTGAATTTGATGGCTTTTAGGGTTTATTCCAAACTTTGTGTATGATCCTGTGAATCAATTTTGGGGTATCACGGTATTTTGGAAATTACATGGTGCTTTCAATCAATCTAAGCTGTTCTCCGAAACAAATCCAAAACTTTCTAATCATTCCCTCCTGCTGATGTTATATGGATTTAGATTATGGAAAACTAACATCTCTGAAAGATCTGAACCACAGATGACCAGAGGGTAACAGAGGGCAGATGGTGATGGTACCATTAACAGGATGCAGCAATGACTGGTGCAGATAAAGTGGTGGAAATGAAGCCGATCTGGGCCAGCTGCATGGTGAGACCATGTGGCTCTTGTGTGATGTGAAGAGAATAAAGGAAGGCTCCAGCATGTGGGTGAGCTTCCTCTGGAGACCTTCTGGAAAACCTGGCAAAAAGGCCTTGAGGATGAAAAGATGTGGTCAGGTAGGGAGTCTGATGCATGAGAAGGACAGGTCCCATTGACGGGGTGTCGTGGAGCTATTGAAGAAGAAAACAGGTGCAGGTGAATCAGTGATGGGATGGGAAGCCAAGTGCCCTCACTGAAGCTTTAGACTTCACTGATGAAAGGGCAGTGTACAGAATGAGGGTGATCCTAATTAATCCGTCCTCTCCCTTGGTTAGATCACATCTGGAGTCTTGGGGAGGGCAGCTAAATCATGCAGTAGATAAAGTGCCAGGCCTGGAGTCAGAAGGACTTACCTTCCTGGGTGCAAATCCAGTCTCAGATACTTCCTAGCTGTGTGACTCTTTGAAACTCACTTAACCCTGTTTGTAAATGGAAAATGAGCCTGAGAGGAAAATGGCAAACTATTCTAGCATCTTTGCCAACAAAACTTCAAATGCGGTCACGAAGAATTGGACATGACTGAAAAAGGACAGAACAACAATCAAAGGAGGCTTTGAGTCAGTTCCTTGTCAGGAAGGATATCCACACTTTGGAATATATTGAGAGGGAGGAACTGAGAACCAGTAAATAGATTGGGAAACAAGTCATGTAGCAGTCAAATGAAAAAAAAAACCTAGGGATCTTTGGCTTGGACAAGAGTAGACTTTAAGAGAACATGGTAACTGCCTTCAAGCCTTTGAAGAGCTGTCATGTAAAGGAGAGATTAGACCTGTTCTGCTGGGCCCCAGAGGGCAGAATTAGTGACAATTAGAGTCTTTGGGCTTGAAATCAGGGACAACTTGCTAACACTTGGAGCTGCCCCAATGGATCAGGAGCTCTTTATGCTCAGAGACTTATAGCTCAAAGGTGAATGCATGTGGTCAGAGCTGGTGAGGAGAGAGATCAGATTAAAAGATTTGAAGAACAAAGTTGCATGTTATCTAGTGCTTTGAGATTTCCCCAAAGCTCTTCTTACAGGAGCACTGAGGATCTTGGCAAGTCACAGCTTCCACAATTCCTTGATTTTGCAACATCCTTCTCCAGTATTCTTTGGAAAGGGGAGGGAAACACAATTAGTCTTTCTTTGGCATGGACAAAAATGAGGAAAGCCATAATCCAATAGATGCAGTCAAAGAACAAGAACAAACACTTTTCAAAAGAAAAAATTGTATCTAGTCAACAGTCATATACAATGTGCTCCAAATCACTAGAAATTAGGGAGATGAAAAACAGGATAAATCTGAAGTTTCCTTCATATCTAGCAAACAGATCATGATTTTTAAAAAAAAGATGGGGGGAAGCAAGTAATATTGAAGGGGCAATGGGAAGGTCAACATACCAAGGAAAATGATTTGTAACCAGGTAAGGAAAATGACGAAACTGCCCAGGCCCTTTGCCCCAAAGATATCCTTACCAATCCAGCAATGGGATCTAGAAATGCATGTCGTTCCCAGGCAGTGTATTAGGTACAGGGATTACAAAGACAAAAGTCAAATAATCCTTGCCTTTGAAGAGTTTACATTCTAATAGCCAAGACAATATATGCAACTGTAGATATATTCAGAATATATACAAGAGAAACACAAGTAATTGGAGGAAAACCAAAGAAAACCTCTTTGAAAAATACACTAAGGGAACAAATTGACAGTACTGAGCAGCTAGTTTCACAGCACTGGAATCAGTTACTCTGAGCAGGCAAACAAAAGCACTAGGATTGGGATAACCTGGGAGGAAATGCAAAGGAGAATATGGGGCTTGAGCTCAATATTGAAGGAAAAAAGGGATTATAAGAAGTGGTGTTGAGGAGAGAGGCCTTTTCAGGCAGTAGGGATAGCCAAGACAAAGGCATAGAAATGGGTGTAGAGGAACATGTATAAGGAACATAAAACCAGTTTGACTGAACCTTAGTGTGCAGAAAGGGCAATAACATAACAAGGCTGGGAAGGCAGAGAAGATCTAGGTTGTAAAGGACTTGAAATGGTGAATGGAGGAATTTATATTTGATCCTAGAGGGAATCTGAGTTTTATTGAGTAGGAGACATGATCAGATCCATGCTTCAGGAAAGTCACTTTTGCAATGATGCAAAAGGTAGACTGAGAATTAAATAGCATTCTGGGATTCTGAGTCCATGGCTACAAGCATTCAATCGTAGACTTACTTTAAGGGAAGTTCCATCTTTTTCATTCCTCTTCTTGCTCCTCTCTTGACTCTCTGGACTTTCCCCTCTGGAGCCTCACCAGGGTGTCTTCCTCGTTCTTCCCATTCCCTTATTCAGCTTTCTGAAGGAAAGCTTGAAGTTGAATGGGACTGTTTATCTCCTATGAGAATGTAAGCTCCTTGAGGAAGGGCACTTTCTGCTTATACTTGTATTCCTAGAATTTAGCACAGTTCCTGGGATGTTTTGTTGTTATTATCTAGTTGTTTCTTTAATGTCTGACTCAACAGTGCTTCCATTTGGGGTTTTCTTGGCAAAGATACTGGGGTGGTTTGCTATTTCTTCAAATAATTTTACACATGAGAAAACTGAGGCAAACAGGGTTAAGTGACTTGGCAAGATCACATAGCCATTAAGTGGCTGAGTACAAATTTGAACTCAGGTTTTCTTGATTCCAGATCTAGTGCTCTAGTCACTGAATCACCTCATCACCCTACATGAGATACAGCAAATGTTTAGTAAACTCTTGTTGTCTGAGTGACTCCGTGATTGTGTCTGAGAGTGATCTCCAATCCAGAAGGCAGACTTGAGTCAAGGCACAGAATTTTAAAAATGATGTGCCCAGTCTGTGGGCTATAAATTGACAGAAAAGAGCTGAGAAAATGTGTTGGCAGTGGGAGAGATGGTGTTCTGAGTCTTGCCTAGGCAACTCATTGATTCAACACATTTCTCTATTGAGAGAGGCAATACAGAGGCAAAAGATGAAGAGAGAGAAATGAGAACTGAGTGGGTTCAGAGAAGGAAGAAATTGAGGTGGACTACTGGGTGGCCTCTGGGAAAAAAGGATTCAGACTGTAGTTCCCAATAATACTTACCTCTTCAAGGCTGAACAGAGTTCCAAAGGTTGCTCTTTCCTAGATAAATTTCCAAATTTATTTGAGAAACCTGGAGCAACACCCACCTGGCGTCATTCATCCCAATTTGAGATCAGATTTGCTTGATTTCCTTAGAAGATAATGACTACCAATCCATGGCTTTGGGTACAATCTTGAGGCAAAAGCGTAGTCGCTCCAAAGACCCATTAATGTGCCTCTTAATAGTGATCAGTCAGGTGAGCTGGCTAGTTTTTAGCAAAGGCATTTAGTAAGAAGGTATAAAAGAAAAATTGGTCCAAACATTATCCCCCTCCCCCAAAAATAATCCTGGGCATTCAATGCCCTATATACATAGTGATCTATGGAAAAACTTAAGAGTACAAACATAGTGATTCAAACTTGTAGAATAGGTGAATAGCATGTGTAACAACTCTTGGGGTTTTATGATCTGAAAGTCTTTTTTGCCTTGTTCCAGTAAGCAAAACCTACAATTCTCTCAAATTCGCTAATGTCTTGTTAACAAGTTGGGAAATACAGGGAAAAATTTTATTGTAGATCGATAGATTTGATTTAGGTGCTTGGACCTTTTCTAATTATATTAATCCAGATAAGAGTTCATCTGAACCTGAACAGGAAAGATTGCTTCATAGAGATAAAGAATCGGATACGAGAAATGTGGATATCCAAAGAGCATGATTCAGAAACAAAATGGATCTCTGAGGTGAGACAGAGTGACAGGTCAAGGATAATTCTGAAGTTGTGAACAAGGAACACCAGAAGAATGGGGTTGTCTTTGCCAGAAATAGGAAAGTTTAGAAGAAGGTTGATTTGAGGGAAAGATAATGAGCTCCATTTTGGACATATTAAGTTTCATATGCTGATAGTACATTTAGGGAGAGATGACCAAGAGGAACTTAGTGATGAGGGAATTGGGAGAAGAAGAGAAAATGGAGTTGGATATCCAGGTTTGTGAGTCAGTACATAAATAATAATTGAATCTCTGAAAGCTGATGGAATCATTATCAAAGGGAATAAAAAAAGAGAAGAAAAGAGGACATACAGGCTGCCCAAAAAAGTCAAGTAAATAGTTAGTTTCATATTCATCAATAAATTCAAAACAGTCCTCCCTTGTGGTAACAAAAACTGGAACCAAAGTTTGTTGGTTTTGTGTTGTATAGTCTTTTTTCGTCATGTCTAACTCTTTATGACTCCATTTGTTTTTGTTTTTTGGGGTTTTTTTTTGGCAAAGATACTAGAATGGTTTACCATTTCTTTTACAAGCTCATTTCACAGATAAGGAAATTGAGGTAAAGTGTTAAGTGACTTACCCCAGAATCACTTAGCTAGGAAGTGAATGAGGCCACATTTGAGCTCAGAAACATGAGTCTTCTTCATTCTAATCCCAATACTCTCTCCACTGTGTGAGCTATCCAAAAATCAAATTAAGTGTCCATTAATCAGGGAATGACTGAAGAAATTTTATCATATGAATTCAGAAAGTATTATTACATCATAAGAAACCTGAGAGTTTAAGGAGCTCAGAGAAATGTAAGAAAATTTCTAAGGAGTGATACAGACCAAAGAAGGCCAGACCAGGAGAGCAACAGTCATTACTATAACAATGGAAAAGGCAACCATGCTGACAGGTGGCTACTCTCAAATTTAATGCAATAAACAATAGAGTTAGAGCTAAGGCAAGTTGACAAGGACTTTACCTCAGAGAGCAGACCATTTGCCCTAGGGTGGGAGAGTTAAGTGGTTGGTGACAAAATGGTTGCATTTCTCTAATGAGGAAGGGGGTTTGAGGGTGGAATTGGAGCTGTGGCAAAGCAGAGTCCAGTGAGAGGAGATATGGCTACTGTTGGGGGAGTAACTTGTTTCAAGAGATCTTTGGACAGAGACAAGTGTTGTTGGCCCTAGGGGTGAGGAAGGAGACCAGGCCTGGTCCACTAAGAGATTACCTCAGAGACATCAGAGGACATTTATCAGGGGTCTCTTCACAGCCTGGCTTGTACCTCAAGGAGGTAGAACTACAAGCATCCTGGAAAAGGTCCGTCCTAATGCCTGATCAGCTGCAGAGAGGTGGGTTCTTGGGTGGTTGGGGGAAGAGCAAAAATAGGAAATGGATTCAGCAATTCAGCCTTTCCTGGAGGATTGGACCTTCCTGGGCCTATTTGCTTTTCCAATTCCAGGAAACTGAGGCAAATGAAGTTAAGGGAGCTGTTCAGTCAGGGTCACATATATGGTAAGCATCTGAGACAGTATTTGAGCTCAGATATTCCTTCTTTGAAGTCTTGGCCATGCTGCCTCTTATGAGTTTAAGAGTTCAAATCTCTACTTGATTCTACTGATTCCAAATGGGAGCATCTCTCTGAAGAACAACCTGGCAGTCTGTATTTCTCAAATAATTGTACCCTTTGATTCTAATTCTATTGTTGGGAAAGGAATCGGAAAGTGTTAGTAATGGTTAGTTACCACAACAAACAACAATAATGATAAAACACATCTCTGTAATTACAACCCAACCTAACTAAACAGGAAGCAATTGAAATGTCCAGCAATAGAGGAAGTGGTGAATCAGCTGTTCAGATGGATACCACAGAACGCCATGATGCTCAGAAGATGCACAGATGCTCTGAATGCTGAGAAGTTAGGACGGCCCCGGGCAAAATAATGCCAAAGGAAAAATGAAACCCACAAAAGACTAAAACAAATGGAACAAATACACCAGGTCTGCTCTTATGAGGAACAGGAAACTGAAGAAAGAACAAAGACACTGGGAGGGAGGGACTGAGATGGGGGTAAGACACTTTATTTATCAAAATGAGTTCATTTGAATGCAAAATATGCTGACTTGTTTGTATTTAGAAATATCATTTCCTTTTCTCTGTTGAGTCAAGATGGTCTCCAAGGTCCTTGTTAGCTCTAACATAACATTTTGAATTTTTTGGTGGGGAGGGCGTTTCAAATCTTTTAATCTTCCCACTAAAATATCTGTATTTTTTCTTTAGGAAAATCAGGTACCTTGGATAACAAATGTGAGAACACATCTGGCATTGGGTTATCCAGAGCTGGTTTAAATAGGGAGCCACCAAATTTCTTGATTGCTTTGGGAATGGGAGAGGGGTGGGGTATGAGCTTGGGGTAGTCTGTATTTTCCACCTTCCCAATTGATGGGGATGTCTCCACTGACAAACTGAAGGCTCCTTTTATCTTTGTTACCAAAGGCATATTTTGTAGTTCTTGTCCTAAGACCATGGATTCTTTGTGAAGGATATTCTTGAGGACAAAGCATGAAATACATGCTCCGAAGAGGTGGATGGCTAGAGGTGGAGTTTTGCAATTCAGTTAGACATGGTCTCTTATTGACTGGTTAGTTGAATCCCTCCCTTAGAGGTCTGTCCTTCTTCCTCATGTTTTTGTCCACAAACATTCTCTGGCCCAAAGGGGATTCAGTTGCTGTCCTTGCCAGTTCCTAAGTCTTCCTTTGGTTGATTCATTTCTTCCCACCCTAGCTTTCAAGGGAAGGGGGCCATGTATTTACCAACATGAAAGTTGGCTGGGTCACTGGGCTACCCTTGGTTGAGACCTGTGTCTGACCTCCAAATGACCGTGGACAAGGGTAAAATCATAATCCTAAATATGCATTTAGTAAGAATTCTGCTTTCCATATGTGAAAGCCCCACCTGTGGTGACATAAGCCACTAAAAAGAAGAGATGTGGTTGAATGGGTCATCTGGGCCATAATATCTCTTCCCATATTTTGATACCTCACCCTTTTTCCTGCTTGCACTCATTTGCACTCAGCTAGAACCCAAACTGAAAGCCATCCAAAGGGACATAGACAGACCAATCTCAAAACAGGAGATAGGAAAGAGCTCAACGAGAATTCAGTTGGAGGTGCTCTTCCCCTGTCCCTCTACTGTGGAGAGTCTCCCTAGAAATGGCTTTCCAGGAGACCTCCAGAGGAGGGAGAGTTTATGGGTCTTGAGTATCTTGTAAGGAGAAGCTTAGCAAAGTTTGGCCCTGTGGTAGAATAAGCATGAGATGCAAGTCAGGAACCCAAGGGGTTGAGAAATAGGAGTGCTAAGGGATACTGGAAACTCTCCTTCACCTAAACTTTGGACTCTTTTCTGTAGCTGGCTGTTCATTCTGCTTATTTGACTCTTAAGTAACATATGGCCTTGTATTGTGAATTGTACTTAATATATCCCTGACCTGAACTGTTAGTTCCACTATAAGTTCTTTGAGAGCAGAAGTGTTGTTCCATTTTCAACCTCTCTCCTAGCCATCTTCTTTCCTCCACTCATACAACTTAACACCTTTAAAGTGCTATTTTAATGTCAGTAGTTCAATTATCTCATTCTCATATTTTATATTAATCTTATCATGATAATCTTTGCTATTATTACTAATATCATTACAGGTAATCTGATATAGGGTTTAGGATTTTGAAGAGTCAGGAAAACCTGAGTTCAAGTCTCATCTTGCTCAAATCTTGAATGTTAGGTCACTTTACTTTTCAGTGTCTTAGACAATTTTCTAGGACAGTAAGATGCAGAGAATATGCTGACCTCCATTAGTAAATTAAGTTCCTGACCAGGATCCCCTTAGGTTAATTAAATACCAAATTAATTTTCTCTCTGAAATAGTTGTTACCCAATCTTTTCTTTCAGAGAGAGCAAATTCACTATTTTCCAAAGCAACTGATTTCATTTTTGAAAAGTTACAAAATTTTAAATATTTCTTCTTTTGTGCTTGCTTGGGGATTATTAAGGAGTTAGCTTTCTGTTTTTAATTGCATGCTCATTTAATTAGTTCACTTTCCCCTTCTTTTGTTAATATAAGGTTTTGGAGGTATATTTTTACTGTTTAGATAAATTTCATAAATTTTATGTTGTCTCACTATTATAATTCTCTCTAATATAATTTTTTGTTTCCACAATTTTGTCTTTGACCAATCAATTATTTAGGTTATTGCTGTTTTTATGTTTTTAGCTTCCAATTAGATCCCTACTTCTTTTTGGTTCCCACTTCTTTTATCTATTACAATTTGATTACATTACATTATGATCTATATGGGACACTAACTTTCTACCTATATGCATTTGTTTATGACATGCTTATTTCCTAGCTTCTTTTACTCCTGAGATCAATTTTTGTAAAGCTCTTGTGTGATTGTCAGATTGTCCCACAACTTGTTAGTAAGGAGGATTCTTTTGTGTGTTGGGGAAACATTAAGCATGAAAAGCAAAAACAAAACACAAAGTTCTGTGTGAAAATGAAAAATAGGTATATTCCTTAAGATTCCTATTTAATAGTCTCCATAGTTCTATAGCAAATCTAATTTTCTCCCAACATTCTTTCAAGTCTTAATTTGCTTCTTGTTATATTTGGCAAGTTATCAAGGAAGAATATTGAAGTCTCCAGTTATTGTACTATGATCGAGGATTGTTGTTGTTGTTTTAACTAGCCTTTCTTTAAGTGCTAGGCTTTCCCCTAACCAGTATTTTGTAACAGAGTTGTAGGCCAATCTCCCTACTTGGATCTTGATTCAATATTCTCCCAATTCAGAACATTTCCTCTGGGAACTTGTCCCATTGATCATTTTTTTTTCTTTATATCTCATTTTCACTTATTTTCTATCCATCGATTTCTTCCTGCTTACATAAACAATCAGTTCTCCTCTGCCATTAAATAATAATAATAAAAAAACCTAAAGCCTTCATATGACTCTGCCATCTTCAAAAGTTATTACTTCTTATTTTCTGTTCACTGCTTACTTTCATAATGAATGGTCTGTAGTAGCCTCTACTTCCTTATCTCCTACTCTTTTTCTATCCTTTGCTAATGCTACTGTGCTCTGAGATTTTACCAGATTCTTCAGGCTTCATTCCTCTCCCATGAAAGTGCTCACTTGTGCGCTCTCTCTCTCTCTCTCTCTCTCTCTCTCTCTCTCTCTCTCTCTCTC
>JAJPUD010001769.1:342366-353904 GCA_023553655.1 Myrmecobius fasciatus
TTGTCTCTGTCTATATGTCTGTCTCTCCTATTCTCTGTCTCTCTGCCTGTTTCTGTCTCTGTGCCTCCTTCCCTCCCTTTCTCTGTCTCTCTGTCTCTGTTTCTGTCTTTGTCTCTTTGTCTCTGTCTCTCTTTGTCCCTCCTTCCTTCCCTTTCTCTTGCTCCTCTCTGTCTGTCTTGCTTTTTTTCTGTTTCTGTCTCTTTCTCCATCTTGAGGTTAAAGCCTCCAAGCCCCAATGATACACCCTAGCTGTGCTCCCCCCCCCCAGCAACAGATGCAGACATCACATGCTCACGTAGCTCTCTTGCATATGGTTCCTTTTATAAGAAAATAACAAAAAATTAATAATTAATAAACACCAATAACGAATGCCTTGGGCTCCGATAACACAGGATTTTTCAAAGTCCTCTTGCATTCCCTTATTCTAGCGCTTGATGAAAACCAGGGGCGTCAGCTGAAATTCCCCACCTCCGCTCTTTGGCAAAGGGGCCCCTCCAGGCCGGGGCTGCCAGAAATAGCCAGGCCTTGCATCTTGGGTAATGTTTCCTGTCCTGAGCCCCAGAGAAGGCTGCCTTGGGTGGCGGTCCAGCATCCCGAGGCACCGTGCGGAGGATGCTCGGTGGGGATGGCTCCCACTCCATCTCCCTGCCAAGTTTGGCAGCCCGTGGAAAGCAGAGAGAAGGCAGCCCCGCTGGCCTCCTGTGTGTGCTCTGGGGCTGGCCCGGCCTGTCTGTGCATTGTTAAGCAGCTGCTGCTGGCCCCCCAGAGACCGCCGCCTTTCCGAGCCCGCTGATGTCAGAGGGATGCTGGGCCCGAGCGAAGCTTGTAAAAGTGCTCAGGGAATCTCTGGAATGAGAGGAACGGGGCAGACCCACAGTTCATTTCCCCTTCTCTGTCTGAGGTAGGCCCACAGCCGGGAACAGGCTGGGGGAGGAGACCTCCCTCCCCTAAAGATGACTCCTTCTCTCTATGGACTCCATTACATCTTTTGGGGAAAAAAAAAATGTGACTTTTGGAATCAAAGGACCTGAGATCAAATCTGGGCTTTGCTACCTGGGCAAGAGATTCCTCATCCCGAAGCTTCAGTTTCCTCATCTGTAAAATGGATTAGACAAATATTCCAACGCTAAATCTAGGATGGCTCTGTCCACTCCCATCTTGATCCACTCCTCTATGCTCTCCCTGTTTTCTTCCTCTCTGTCCTTTTATGTGGCTGCCCACCACAATTTCAGAAAGCCCTTTCAGAGGCTTGCTCTCTCTAATCTTTCTTTTATACATTTTCCCTTGGTGAATCCCATCCTCTCCACGACTTCCTCTGTTACCTCTCTGAAGATGAGCCCCGAGTGGATATTGCTGCCCTTAGGTTTTCTTTAGAGATCTGATTACATTTTCGGAGAGTCTAGCTACTCTCCTACAGAGTAGACTGCCCCTCCTCCTTAGTCTTCCTCTTCCTCTAACTTTCTCTCAGTTTTTTATCTTTGATGTTAGTTTAGATTCCCCCCCTTAACCCCAACGTGACAAGTCTTGCCAACTTGACGCCCATATGTTATCTGTGCCCTCTGCTCTGCTCCCACTGAGACCATCTTCCTGAGGACCCTGATTCTTCTTTCCTTACATGCTACATTAGTCTCCCAGGATGTCCTCTCCTCTCTCCAATAGACCCTTTAGTTACTCTCAAACACACTTCTTGGACCACATCATTCCTCCACTCTTCTCTTAAGCCATCAATTTACACACTATCACCTATTTAATAAAATCCATAGCTCTGATTCTAGGATCTAATAATATGTCTTTAAATTGCCTTTTTATTGTTTTTTCTAACTTTCTCTCAAGCTGCTTCTCTCATATGGTAGCCTGCATTCTCCCATCAGCATGTCATTGCTTACCTCATCCCACTGTTTACAGTAAATGTCCTCTTGTGTCTGGTTCATGAAGCCTTTCCATCCTTTGGAGAGTATTTTTTCTCAAAGAGCTTTCCTTGAATACAGAGAGGAAAGTGATCTTACTCCCCCTGAAGGACTCAGAAATTTCCCCTGATTTAAGCCATTTATTCACTCAGCATTCATTAAGCTCCTACAATACTCCAGGCTTTGTGTTAGGAGCTGGGCATTCAAAAGCAAAAGAGTCCCTGCCCTCAAGGGACTTACATTCCACTGAGGATCAAGACTCTTTTGCAGTTAGTCAATCTTCTTTAAGAACATTGGACTTTCAGGGGCAGCTAGGTGGCACAGTGGATAGAGCACCAGTCCTGAAGTCAGGAAGACCTGAGTTCAAATCTGGTCTCAGACACTTAACACTTCCTAGCTGTGTGACCCTGGGCAAGTCACTTAACCCCAATTGCCTCAGCAAAAAAAAAAAAAAAGCCCCCCCCCAAAAAAAAAAAAGAACATTGGACTTTCACTGCTAAAAGGCAGTCTGATCCACCAAAATTCCACTGTTCACTTGAAGACCAATTAGTGAGGGAAACCGTCTCCACTTTCCCCAGGTAATCCTATTCCCTTGGGGTCAGCTCTAACTGGTAGTCTGTTTTTCTAGACCTCAACTTGAAATCTGCCTCTCTTGCAACTACCACCCAGTCTTTTTGGTTTGGTCTTCTCCAGTCAAATAGAGCAACATAATCCCCCCTCAAGAAGGATCATTTTTCTCCAAGTCTTTTCTTCTCCAGGCTAACTCAGCCTAGTTCTTTCACCTGATCCTCATATACCCTCACCTACCCAGAAGTCCCTCACTATTCTGTTTGCCACCTACCCCACTCTACAACTTGCTTGTGACCCAAATGAAAGTTGGTGCCCCAAACTTCTCTGAATAAGGTTGATCTGACCCAAGCTGAGAACAGTGGGATCCATGTCTTCATCTTGCTTGATTTTTATGTTCTCACAAATCCATCCAGAGGCTGAACAATGCACCATTAACGTGATCATAATGGATGAGATTCATACATCACTTTAAGGATTACAAAGCATTAGTGTCCTTTGAGGAGGCAGTTAGGTGATCTTGCAGTGAATAAAGTTCTGGGCTTGGAATCAGAAAGACTCCATGAGTTCAAATCTGACCTCAGATACTTACTAGCTGGGTGACTTGGGTGAGTCATTTAACGCTGTTTGCCTCAGTTTTCTCAAATGTAAAAATGAGCAGAAGGAAGAAATGACAAACTACTCCAATATCTTTGCCAAGAAAACCTAAATGGGCTCATGAAGAGTATGACTGAAAAACAGCTAAGTGCTAGGCATAGTGCCAAGTGCTAAGGATACAAAAAGAGGCAAAAGACAGTTCCAATCTTCCAGGCGCTCACAATCTAAGGAGGGAGGGGGCTGACAGTATATAAATGAATACATACAAAGCAAGTGATACAATAAGTGGTCTTCAAATTATTGAATGAAAACACGTCATTCATTCTAATTCTTGTTGAAGCATGGCCTTTTGGCCTTTCTGGTTATGAACTCCACTTATCTCTATTTGTGAAGTTTATTCCTTTAAGATGAGTTTCCAACTAAAATTTAACTTGCTTGGACTAAGTAATACTGTGTTTTCTTTTCTTTCTTTCTTTCTATCTTTCTTTCCTTTTTATAGTACTAGTGACTGCAAGGTAATGGGAGGTAGCAGTGTGATATAGTATGCAGAAAAACCAAATGACTTTGGGCTTCATTAAGAGAGAGTCATTGTTGCATAAATAAGGAAGTGATGGTTCCCTCAGCCTCTGTCCAGTCAGACTCCATATGCTGGGTGCTATCCAATTCTTTAAGAAGGTCATTGATCAATTAATGACCACCCATGGAAGGGCAGTCATCATGGAGATATATCAAAAGATGATAAATTTAGATACAGAATAGGCCTTCTGGACCATCTAATCCAAACCCCTCATCTTCCACGTGAGGAAAATGAGCCATAAGGAAATTAGTTAACTTGCCCAAAGTGATATAAGTGATTGGCAGAGCCAGTCTGTGATTTCCTGTTCAGAACTTGCTATAGCACTCCAGTAAGAAGACTCTGGTTTGATCAGAGCACATCTAAAGGAGTGCCTTAAACTCTAGGATTTACATTTGAAGAAGGATACTCATGAATGAGAGAACGTCCAAAGAACGAAAACCAAGGACAGTGGAGCCTACCGATTTCATGTCATAGGAGGATTGAGTGAAAGAACTAGGGATATTATTCTGAAGAAGTAAAATCAATGGGCCATGACAGTTGTCTTCATGTATTTGTTATCACAGGGAATGTTAGAATCTGTACATTTGGCCCAGAGGGCAAACCAGGATAGGTGGAAGTTACAGTTAAGTATATTTGGGCTTGACTTCCTAGAATCTACAATTTGACCTCCTCCAATATGGAATAGGCTATTTTGAGAGGTAGTGTCTTCCCCCTCACTGGAAAAGTTCCGAAAGAAGCTGGATTTCCATTTTTTAAGGGAGAATATAGAAGAAATCCTTGTTCAGTAGGTATATGTTGCATTAAGTAGCTGTTGTAGTTACAAAGATTTTTCTATAACATTTTTATAGAATCTATATGGGATTTTGGGAAGATGCTCAGAGAAATCGAGTCTATTGTAGGACTTACTTTCATTTGTTTCTTAATATTTCCTAAATGTGTAATGCTACTATTTCTCTTCATTTCAGAATTCCTCTGCAAAAGCCGTGTCTGCTACTTTAAAGTTCTCCAGCACAAATAACAGCAGCTGGTAGACCTCAAGCATGTCAAGATTGTACCAAGTATTTCCCTTCTAGCTACTCTGAGGTTAAGTCTATTATTGTGCTGTTACAAAGGTTTGGAGACTAGGACTCTGAGGTGATAGGTTATTTGGTCAAGGTAGCCTAGTTAGGAAACACTGGAATAGGAGATTCATCCCCAAGCCTTTCTTCTTCCTGTAAAATACCCTTTTACTGCATGTCTTGCATGGGCACTCTTAAGTGAAAGCAGACACAGTCAAGTAAACCCTTTCCAAGAATCAAACTGATCAGACCGTGCTGAAAACACGACTGAAAACAATTGTGTTATCCATCCCCCTCCAAGTCTTGGGATAAACAGAGAGTACCCAGGCCAATCACTGCTGGAATTAGAAAATGAAAAAAAGTGTTCCTAAAAATTGGGAGAAAAAGTCCTTAGATATCTCATGTGTTGGGGGGGCTTCATGATGGGGACATCCTTGGTAATGCTCCAAGCCTGGTCTGCTGGGCTCACATAAGCCTTGATCTTGTAACCCTCAAAGGCACTGAGGCAGGATTGGTTAGTAGGCCCATTGGTGCCTTGGGTAGTGCTCTGCAAACATAGAGAACCAAGATTTGGAATTCTAAGGGTCCTTAGAGGTCCAGTCTTATTCCTTCCAGTAAAATCAAAGAAAATGATGGGCCCACTGCCATACAAGTAGCAAGTATTAAAGCCAGATTTTAAACTTCAATCCATCACTCCCAATACCAAATTCATTGATTTGGCCATTTAGTTTAAGCCCCTAATTTTAAGAATGAGGAAAAAAAAGCTCATGAAGATGAAATATCACACAGGTAAAAAGAACCAATATTTGAACTGAGACCCTCTCTTCCTTAACATATTCTCCAAAGCTGCACCAGTCCATTTGCTGACCTTGGCAATAGTACTGACTCCGATACTTATTTCCCATCTCCAAGCCTTTGCACTGCTTGTTTCCCATTCCTGTAAAGCTCTCCCTTCTTATTTTCATGTCTTAGTATCTCTTTAATTCTCATCTTAGGCATTATCTTCCACATGAAATCTTTCCTTATTTTCCCAATGTGCATCAGGGCCTTGCTCTCTAAGACTACTTAATAACTCTTGTTACTTGTTTGATTGACCAATATTTCAATAATTCATTGAAAGGACAGCCTCTCTAACCATTTTCCTCTTGAGGGATTTTTGTTTACATCCTCTCATTAATACTTCACCAAAAATATCTTCCCAATTTGCTGAAAGCCTTCCTCTAGGTCTATTTCTGTTTTATGGGAACTAGGGTGACCTTTGGGCTGACCACTTTTTTGTTACTCATCTGGTTGATCACCTTTTCCATTAAAGTGCTTCCCAGCAAAGACCCCCTTGTACCACTTTTGGAGTATCAGCTGTCAATGGAAACATGGCACGTAACCTGTTCAGACGATCCATGTATCTCTCCAGCAATCTTTGGATCCTTGGCAACTTTGCTGTTTTGAAAAATATAGCGATCCAAGATTTGTAATCAATGTAAATTGAGTTGAATTGAATGAATTCGAATTAGTTGGGGGCAGCATCTCTGCTATCTTGCATTTGGCAAGTACAGTTGCTTACGAGCTGAGACGCTGAACCACCGGGATGCCATAAGATGTTTGGTAATACAAACACCCGGGGGCAATCGACTACACAGGAAAAGGGAACATCTCAGGAAATATTGAGTGATTTTACTGTAGAATTAGAAGGGGACTCTTGAAGGAGGAAGTAAAGGGCAGAGATTTTTAATTTTTATTTATATTTCAAACACATGTAGTAATCATATCTCAGTGCAAGGATGGCAAAACGATCCTGCAACTGGAAAGAGGCCAGAAGAGATGATTTCACTTCAAATATAAATTATGTATTTATCATGACTTGAGACTGCTATAAGACTTTAGAGCAAGGGAACAAAAAAGGGGGGATGATTCAGTTTCAAATTTATTTATTAAATAGTAACTCAAAACAGAAGTTGGTTGGAAAGTAGCAGCTGGAAGTGATTGGTAGGCAGGAGGAAAGGATGTCTCACTGTTTTATCAGCATGTATTCATTTGGGCCAAGAGCAGGGCTAGTGAGGGCATCTGATACATTGTGAGGAGCCTAGAATGTAGAGAAAAAAAACATTTGTTTTCCCTACAGAATTCCAGGCTGAAGTCAGTGCTTCAAACTTTAATGAATTTTGCTTTTAGATGTCTGAATGACCTTGGGTAAAATATCTGACCTTGCTGATACTCAATTTTCTTCTGAGTGCTGAATTTCTAAGGTTCCTTTCAATTTTAAAACATAATGAGTCCATGGTTTTTAAAGGCTTAGAGAGCAGAGCCTTCTACAAGGTTATAGGACTATAGCTTGAAACCTGGAAAGGACCTCAAAGGCCATCTAGAACAGCTCCCTCCTTTGAGAGAAGATGAAAAAACTTAAGGAAAATAAAATGACTTGGTTAAGGCCATGCATCTTTTAAGCATCAGTGGTAAGATTTGAATCCTTGGTACTTGAACTCTGGGACTAGTGTCATTTCCATTAACCAAACTTCCTCCCATGCTGCCCCACCATGTGCCACCCCAGGCTGTTTTGTGGCCGGGAGAATGAGAAGAGTAAAATCAACAACTGTTGTTCTCTGGGCTGATCCCACCATCAAGATAACAATGGAGATTGGGTCTGAAGTATTCCCGGCTGACTCAACAATTATACATGCCTTTCAGATAAACATTGCCCTTTGTTAGGCTGCATTGGGAAAGTGGAGGGATATATTTATTATTATGTTAATTACCCCAAAATGCTTGTAAATGAAAATAAAATGAAAAATAAAAAGTGACCACTCTCACAATTATATGACAATATGTTTTCATGTGAGTGTATGTGTATGTATGTATACATCAGGAAATTACAACCCAACATGATACAACAGACACTAGTATGATGCAACAGAAAATACAATACAGATATAATACACAACACAACAGAACACAGAACAATACACTATAATATACAACACAATACACTACACTATAATATGATGTATATTCATCATACACTTATAATGAGATACACAGAGAAGTCAACTAGACATTAGGGAAAATCAAGGCTTAGATGAGATTTCTCTCTGTCCTCAAGAAGTTTGCAATCTAGGAAAGAAGCCAATGTAATGCACAGTGTCACATAATAAATTAAATATGATTGACAAGAGAGTAATAGAGTCAGCAATGTGCTGTAGCAGCCAAAAAACTAATGCAGTGCTAATCCTATTTTCTTCATTTATAACAATTCACCTAAAATTGACCCACAGTGTCCCACACAGAGACATACAGGATTACTCTAGGATTCAATAAAATTTCTTAAAGCTCTGTGGAAGCCACAAAGTGCCATCAAAATTTCAAATATTTTAATTATTATTAGATAATTTTAAAAGTACACTGTGACTCCCTAATTCAGTTCTGTACCAATCAGAGTACCAAAAGATTATTTTGTAGAACTGGAAGAATAATGAAATTATTATGAAGGAAAAGAAAATCAAGAATCTGAAGAGAAATAATGGGGGGAAGAGTGAGAAGGAAGGGAATCTAGCAATGTCAGTTCTCAAACTATGTTATAAAGCAGTATTCATCAAAACAATTTGGTTCTGATTAAGATTAGTGGAACAGATTAGGAACACAACATGTGGTAGCAAAACAAAACAAAACAAAACGTCCAGTAGCTTAGCATTCAATAAGTCCAAACATATTAACTATTTGGCTGAGGACTCAATACCTAGCAAAAACTACTGGGAAAACTGGAGATCAGTTTGGCAAAAATTGAGTTTAGAGCAGCATCTCACACCATCTCCCAAAATAAAATCCAAATGAAAATGTGACTTTGACATAAAAAGTAACATCATAAGGAACTTTGAGGAGCAAGAAAGAAATTACCTCTTAAATCTTTTTATAGGGGAAGTATTCATGAATAACCAAGATCTAAATAGACTCAGAAAAGAGAAAACAGATCATTTCAATTGTACAAAATTACAAGTTTTTGCAAAAGCAAAATAATTTAAGTAAAAATCAAAAGGGAAAGAGGCAACTGGAGGGGAAATTTTTTTTTTTACAACAAGTGTCTATTATAAAGTTCTAATATCCTATATATATGTGTGCGTATATACA
Source organism: Myrmecobius fasciatus (assembly GCA_023553655.1). NCBI lineage: Eukaryota > Metazoa > Chordata > Mammalia > Dasyuromorphia > Myrmecobiidae > Myrmecobius > Myrmecobius fasciatus. Next base: position 351,189 of record JAJPUD010001769.1, read on the forward strand.
CGTATGTATATACACATATATGTATGTATATTCATAGACACACACACATATGAAATGATTCACACGCAAAAGAGTGAAAGCCATTCTTTGATTGATAGTCATAGGATACAGACAACAGTTTTCAGGGAAGATATCCAAGCTCCCAATAACCAAGCTAGCCAGAATGCTCTAAATCACTAATAATTATAGAAATACAATTTAAAACAATTCTGAGTTTCCCCTCACACCCATCAGATTATCAAAAATCTCAAAAAGAAAAATGACAAATATTGGAAGGATTGTGGGAAAATACATGCATTGGTTCACCATTGTTGCATCTGTCAAATGATCCAGTCTTTCTGAAAAGCAATTTAGAACTGTGTCTTCAAAAATCCTCAACTGCACATATCACATAGCTTTTGAGGCAAAAAATCCCCAAACTGGAAACCAGGAGTGTCAATCAATTGGGAAAATGGCTAGACAAACTATGATATCTGATTGAAATGTCTTTGAATAGTGTGTCTCAAGAAATGATGAAATGGAGTAAATTGGGAAGATCTTAATGAACTGATAGAGGGTGAAATGAGTCAAACAAGGAAAACAATTTAGGCTAAGTGAGCTTTTATAGAACAACCACTTGGAAAGACTGCAGAACTCTGGTCAACACATTGTTGGTAAGCTACCATGATTCAAAAGGCCTACAGATTAAGCTACTCCCCACCTTCTGCTGGAGTGGTTGAGGATTCAGAAAGAAATTTCCTAGACATGGAAATTTCCTTGGCTAAGCATATTTGTTTGAGATTTTTCCCCTTTGTTTCAGGTTTTTATTTGGAAAGGGAAATAAGGGAGAGAGAAAATAAATGTTTGCTCATCAGAAAAAATAATAACATTAAATTTGAAAAAAGGCAAAAATGTATAGTAGAAAAAAGGTGTCCAGTAGAAAAGCAATATAGGATAATGGACAGAGAATCAGACTTGGGGCAGAAAGATATGGGTTGAAGTGCTTTTTTTGTGATGCATAAGGGCTGTGTAACCCTTGGCAAGTCATTCTGAGCCTCAAATTCTGCAGATTCAGTAATCCTTTCTGAAAATGAAACTACTGGGTAGAGCAATTATTGTGAGAGCCAAAGGAAAGTTGTTGTTCAGTCACTTCAGTCATGTCTGACTCTCTGTGACCTTTTTGGCAAAGATACTGGAATGGCTTGCTCTATTCTTCCCCAGCTCATTTTACAGATGAAGAAACTGAGGCAAACAAGGTTGAATGACTTGCCCTGGGTCACAGTACTAGAAAGTGTCTGAAGCCAGATTTGAACTTTGGAAGATGAATCTTCTTGATTCCAGGCCTGACACTTTATACTCTGTACCACCTAACTGCCCTGCCTGGCACTTAATACATGTTTCTTGATTTATCGATTATCTTGTAAGCACTCTTCAAGGCACTAGGGATAAGAAGAAAACAAATAAGCTTCTTCTGGTCTCAGGAGCAGATACCAGATGAGTTTACCTTATTAACCAGTTTATAAGTGTAGACTTAATGAATTCAGACTTTGATTGATCTCTATTTATGATGATCAGGATGACTAAAATATAGGAAGGCAGGTATTGCAAACATTATGAGTCTAATGTGATAAATGAGCAACTGATGTTGCTGTCTTCAGTGCACCCTACAGCTTTTGTCAAAGGCAAGAGGAGGATGTTGGTCCTGGCTAGTGTGAGAACACACCTTCTATTACATTTCCTGTTTCATTGTTCTTGGGAGCCTGCCAAATCCTAAGCAGAGAAGGAATTTAGAGATGTAAAAACTGATGTAAATAGCAGCTTCACCAAGCTGTTCATATGAAATGACCCAGAGGCTTCTGTAAGAACTGAGAAAGTAAGAGCTGAGGGAACTGTGAGCCCTGCCCAGTGGGCATGGCAGAGAGTGGCTTCAGGGGAGCCTATTTCTACCACCAGGAAAAAAAGAGACTTAGGGCAGAATCCCGCTTCGAGATGTTTGCCCAAATAATAACAGAATCACAGAGTTCAATTATGAGGAATAGAGAGCTCAAGAGCATTTCCAGGGGTCAATGTCAGCTATAAAGTCAGACCTGGAATTGTCCGGGTGGTGCTGGTCCATCCCGTCTGGCTGTGGTGTACCCTGCTCACGTTCTCCAATCTGGACACTTGATGATGCCAGTGACAGAGGATTTGGTTTCCCTAGATTCAACTGATGACCGTAGTCCACTGTTGGGTGACGGGAGCAGGAGATGACCTATTTTGAGAGAAGAATAAAATCCTCTGGGAAACTCGAATGCTAACAGAATCCCAGTCTCCTAGTCCAAGTAATGCACAAAAAGAATCCTCATGATTACAGACCTGAGAAATAGCTGTCCAGTTTCTGTTTGGAAGCTTCCAAGGCAGGATACCCCATTACCCCTTAAAACAGACAATTAGGACTCTTCCATTTTGTGAATAGAAAAAAATGAAAAGTTTCTCAAGTGCCACAGTTTACCTCTTATTTTTTTAATTAAGCATTTGTTTTCTCTCCCACTTACTCTCGTCATGGAATATCCCTCCACTGTACCAGTCTTCTCTTATCCATGAGTTTTTCCCAGGACCTCCATTTTGTGCAAAGACCCACACTATCTGACCTTCATTCTCCTCCTCCTCTTCCTCCTCCTCTTCCTCCTCCTCCTCCTCCTCCTCCTCCTCCTCCTCCTCCTCCTCCTCCTCCTCCTCCTCCTCCTCCTTCTTCTTC
>JAJPUD010001769.1:362844-373951 GCA_023553655.1 Myrmecobius fasciatus
ATTGCAGAGGCAATTGGGGTTAAGTAACTTGCCCCGGGTCACACAGCTAGGAAATGTTAAGCATATAAGGGCAGATTTGAACTCAGGTCCTGCTGACTTTCAGGGCTGGTGTTCCATCACTGCACCACTTAGCTGTCCCTTCTCCAAAATTTTAAATTTCTCACAAAAGACCATGCTTACTCTACAAAAGGGGTTTCAGGTAATGAGATATTTTCTATTATGGGTGGAGTGATGGAAAAGCTGTCCCTTTGCTCTTAAAATGAAACTAAGTTAAAAACTGGTCTTTTGGGTAATTGTTGGGTAACTATTATAAAAGAACTTGTGGGATACATTGGGTGGCCCTTTCTCCCTTAACCCTGACTTTCTATCTCCCATCCCACTGGTGCAAGAATGTTCATGCTAGAGATCCAGAGGCTTAGGCTCACTGTACCTTCCCACTAACTTAGGTCTTTCTCTTCTTCACAAAGAGTAATCAGGCTACAACTTTAATGTCTCAAATCAAATTCTGGAGTGACCGAGCCAACAGAAATTTGGGGTAAAACAATTTTCCAATCCAAGATGACTTAGAAGTCAGCAGGAAAAGTCTGTCACATCAGGATGATGCTCAGGCCCAGAGCATAGCACAGGTCATGTTGTGACAATGCTAGCAGTAGCCCTTAAAGAGAGCTCTTGCAGCAACAAGTGCTTTGTAAGCTCACAGATAGGAAGGGGGTCAGACAATTGCCCAGAAAGAGATTAAAGGAGAACTTTGCTGGCATTTGGTTCAGGATTCTGCTGCATTGCCCACCCACCGTGCTGGATTGCAGTCCCTAGGTAAAGAGGAGCACTAATGCTTGTGTCCAGAGAGGTGCAGGAGTCCTGGTCACAGTTCCAGGTCAAGAGGAGAAATAATACTTGTGCGTGTGCGGAAGCAGGATGCTGGGTCATAGTTTTAATGCAAAGAAAAGTGTTAGCAATCACTCACAAAGGAATAAGGGCCTCCTCTCAGTTCCAAGGCCAAAAGGAGTATTTGACCTTAGTGCTGCAGGAGATCAGGGAACCTGGTCACAGTTCCAGGTCAAGAAGAGCACTATCATTTGTGGTTACAGGGGAACAACATTCTTTCCTGGGTAAAGACTAGGGCATAGGCTAGGAGAACAATGACCACATTTCTCCATAAATCATGCCATTTTGGAAATGTAGTAAACTTACAGACCCCCAGAAACATCTCTGAAAACTCTTGCACCCGAAAAATTGTACTCCTTGAAGTCTAAGACAGTGCACCTTTCACTTTGGGAGCAGAGCCCAACTTTAAAAATAGAGTTAAAATCAAGTTAAAAGTCAAGAAATAGACTGGAAAATGAACAAACAGAAAAAGAATCAGACCACAAAGTATTACTATGGTGACAAAAATGATTAAGACAAACCTAGAAGACAGTAATACTAAAATAGCTACAAGCAAAATTGCAAAGATAAAAATGTGAATGGACCCACACTCAATAATAATAATTCTGGAAAGAGCTCAAAAAAACTGGGTTTTAAAGATTAAATAAGAGAAATAGAAGAAAAATGGGAGGAAAGTTAAAATACAAGAAAATTATGTAAAAAGGAAGTCAACAAGTAAAAGAGGCACAAAAATTCTGAAGAAAATAATATCTTAAAAAACAGAATTGACCAAATGGTAAAACAAAAGGGACAAAAATCAACAAAAGAAAAGCATTCCTTAAGAAACACAATTGGGTAAATGGAAAATGAGGCACAAAAATTCATTGACCGAAAGAACTTTTTAAAAAGTTGAATTAGCCAAATTGGGAATGAGAGAATAGTACAAAAGCTAATTGAAGAAAATAATTTCTTACAAATTAGAACATGGCAAGTGGAAACTAATGACCCCAAGAGATATCAAGGGACAATAAAACAAAGTCAAAAGAATGAAAAATAAAACATAATCTCATCTGAAAGCAACTGATCTGGAAAACAAATCAAAGAGATATCATTTTAAAATTATTGGGCTACCTAAAAGTCATGATAAAAAAGAGCCTAAATATCATCTTTCAAGAAATTATCAAGGAAAACTAGATATCCTAAAACCAAAGGAGAAATTAGAAATTAAAAGTATCCACCAATCACCTCATGAAAGAGATCCTAAAATTAAAATTCTCAAGAATATTATAAGCAAAATCTAGCCTTCCCAGGTCATGGAGAAAATATTGCAAGCAACCAGAAAGAAACCATCTAAATAGCTGAGATTCATAGTCAGGATTATACAGATTTTAGGAGTTTCCACATTAGAGTGGAGGAATAGGGAAGAGGAAAGGAATAAGGAAGGCTGGGTAAATTTATCTCACATAAAAGATTTACAAAAGAAGAGCTTTTACAGTAGAAGAGAAAATGGGTGGGGGAAATAGTCAACACTTTAACTTTACTCTTATCAGAATTAGCTCAAAGCATGTATGATTAGCATACGTTCTCACATATAGAAGTCTGTTTTACCCTACAAAGAAGGAGGGGATGGGCACAAGAAAAGTAGAAAGGAGAGGCTGATAGAAGGCAAAGCAGATTAAGGAAAGCAGTAGTCAGAAGTAAAACATTTGAGGAGTGATAGGATTAAAAAAAGAAGGATAAACAGGAGGAAAATAAGATGCATGAACATACACAGTCATTGTAACTGTGAAAGTGAATGGGATGAACTCACTCATAATATAGAAGCAGATAGCAAAAGAAATTAAAAACGAGAATCCAACAATATGTTGTTTACAAGACACTCACTTGAAACAGAGATATACGAACATGCACAAAGTAAAAATAAGGGACTAAAGCAGATTTTATTATGCTTTAACTGAGATTAAAAAAACCAAAAAGCACACCTAGTGATCATGATCTCAGCCAAAGCAAAAGAAAAAATTCTTGTTCAGTCTTTTCCATTGTGTCTAACTGAAATCTCACATGAGATTTTCTGGGCAAACATCCTGAAATGGTTTGTCATTTCTTTCTCCAGTTCTTTTTACTGATATGGACATTGAGGCCAGCAGGGTTCAGAGACTAGCCCAAGATCATACAGCTAGTAAGTGTCTGAGGCTGTATTTGAACTGAGATTTTCCTGACTTCAGGCTTAGTGTTCTATCCATTATACCATCTGGCTTCCCTAAAAGTAAAAACAGATCTAATTAAAGGAGATAAATAAGGAACTATATTACAAAGTGTTAAAGATAATGAAGTAATATCAGTGCCAAACATATATACACCAAATGACATATGATATAAAATATTAAAGGAAAAATTATAGGAGAAAATAAAGTAAAACTATACTAGTGGAGGACCTCAAATTTACCCTCTCATAACAAGATATATTTAACCACAAGGTAAATAAGAAAGAAAGGAAGACAAGAAATAGAATTTTTTTTTAAGTGAAACATGCTCGACCTCTAGATAAAATTGAAGGAGAATAGAAAGGAGTATACTTTTTTTTTTTCCTCAGATGTACAAAGCACCTTCACAAAAACTGGCCATGTATCTTAGGTCATAAAAATCTCACAATAAAATGAAGACATCCTTTGAAAATTATAATGCAATAAAAATTATATTCAATCAAAGACCATGTTAACATAAGATAAAAATTAATTGGCAACTAAATAATCTTAAAAAACGAATAGGTCTAAGAACAGATCATAAAAACAATCAATAATTTCATTAAAGAGAATGACATTAAAACAACATATAAAAGTTTGTGGGATGAAGCCAGAGCAATACTTAGAGAAAAATTTTTTGTCTCTAAAACATTACATCAATGAAATAGAAAAAGAGCAGATTATCAAATTGGGTATGCAATTAAAAAAAAAAGAGAGAAAAAAATTCAAAATTCTCCACTAAATGCCAAATTGCAAAATGTAAAAATCAAAGAGGAGATCAATAAAATTAAAGTAAGAAAGTAATCAGACTAATAAATAAAACCAAGAACTGATTATATGGGGAAAAACCAATGTAATAAATAAATCACTAGGTAATTTTATTTAAAATAAAACCTAATTACCAGAATTAAAAATAAAAGGGTGAATTCACCACCAATGAAGATGAAATTAAAGCAATTTTAGGTGCTATTTTGCCCAATTATAAATCAATACACCTAATAGTTTAAATGAAATAGATGTATATTTACAAATATATATATATATATATAAAATTCCCAGATTAACAGAAGAGGAATTAGTATATTTAAATAACTCTTTCTTAGAAAAAGAAATCAAACAAGCAATAAATAAACTCCCTAACAATAATCTCTAAGACTGTATTGATTCCCAAGCAAAGTCTTTCAGATATTGAAAGAATAATTAATTTCAATACTATATAAATAGAATAAGTAAAAAAGCAGTCTTATCAAATGTCTTCTATGGCATAAATATGGGGGTGATACATAAACAAAGAAGAACAAAAGCAGAGAAAGATACACACCAATTTCCTTATTGAATATTGATGCAAAAAATGAAAATTAAATCATAGCAGAGAGATTACAGAAATATGTCATAGCAATGATACATTATGACCAAGTGAGATTTATGTCAGAAATTTAGGGCCAATTCAATATTAGGAAAACTATTAGCATAATTGATCACATCAATAATAAAACGAACAAAGATCATATAATCTCAATAGGTTAAAAAAATTTTTTTAAAATAAAATACAACATTTACCCCCTTTTAAAAACTCTGGAAAGCATAGGAGTAAATGGAGCTTAAAAAAAAAAGACAAATAATATCTAACTAAAACCATCAGCAAGTATTTGTAATAGAAATAATCTAGAAGTCTTCACAATAAGATCAGGGGTAAAGCATGGATGCCCATTGTCATTACTTTTATTCAATAATGTACTAGAAATGCTGGCTATAGCAATAAGAGAAGAAAAAGAAATGAAAGACTTAGGAAAGACAGTGAAGAAACAAAACTATCCCTCTTTTTTTTTAGATAATATGATGGTATACTTAGAGAATCCTGTAAAATCAACTACAAAAGTAGTTGAAAATTAATACCTTCAACAGTTACAAATATAAAATAACCCACATAAACTATATGTTACCAACAAAGGACAGCAGTAAGTAGAAAGAGAAATCCCATTCAAAATGACTGCAAACAATCAAAAATGTGTGGGAGTTTTCTTGTCAAGAAAAACCCAAGGATTTAAAGAATACAATTACAAAATATTTTTCACACAAATAAAGTCAGATGTAAACAATTGGGAAAATATTAATTGTTCATGGGTAAGTCAAACCAATATGATAAAAATGACAATTCTACATAAATTAATTTATTCAATGTTATACCAATCAAAGTACTAAAAACACTATAGAGTTAGGGAAAAAATAAAATTCTAATCTGAAAGACTAAAAAGTTCAAGAATATCAAGGGAATCAGTGAAAAAAAAAGAAAGATGAATTAAAATAGCTTAGCAATGTCAGATCTCAAACTATTTTACAAAGTGGTAATCATCAGAACAATCTGCTAGCAGATGAGAAATAGAGTGGTGGATTAGTAGAATAGATTAGGTACCAAATATATGATAGTAAAGGCCAGGTAGGAGGTGCAATGGATAGAACATTGGGCCTGAATTCAAGAAGACTCATCATTGTGAATTCAAATCTGGCCACAGATATTTACTAGTTGTGTGATCCTGGCCAAATCACTTAACCTCATTTGCCTCAATTTTCTCTTTTGTAAAAAATAAGCTGAAAACAAAAAAGAAAGAAAGAAAGAAAGAAAATGGTATCATTCCAAATGACCACAGTAACCTAGTCTTTGATAATATCAAATGTCCAGGCTTTTGGGACAAGAAATTATTTGGGAAAAAAATGCTGGGAAACAGTTTGGCAGAAACTAGGTATAGATCAACATCTCATACCACATACCATGATAAGGTCAGAATGAGTATACGATTTAGACATAAAGTGTGATACCACAAGTAACTTAGGAGAGCATGGAAAATTTAACCTTTCAGATCTATGAATTAAGGAAAAAGTTATGACTAAATAAGAAATAAAGAGTATTATGGGATATAAAATAAATAATTTGGTTTATATTAAATTTAAAAGCTTTCACATAAACAAAACAAATGCAGCCAAGATTACAAGAAAGGCAGGAAACTGAGGGGAAATTACAATTTCAGTTTTCAAATATATATAGAGCTGAGTCAAAGTTGTAAGAATACAAGTCATTCCTTAATTAATAAATGGTCAAAGGATAGAAACACTTTTCAGATGAAAATATCAAAGTTTTGTTATAGTCATATTAATAATGCTCTAAATCATTATCAATTAGAAAAATGCAAATCAAAACAACTCTGAAGTACCAATTCACATCTGTCAGATGGTTAATGACATCTTGGAAAAGGAAAATGACAAATCTTGTAGGGGATATGCACCCTTGGTGGAGTTGTGAAATGATCCACCCATTCTGGAAAATAATTTGCAATCATGTCCAGAGGGCTATAAAACTGCACATCGTTTGATGCAGCAGTGCCACTACTGGGTTTGTGTCCCAAAGAGATAAAAGGAAAAGGAGAAAAAAAAACTTATAGTATGCACAAAAATATTTATAGCAGCTCTTTTTGTGGTGGTAAAGAAGTAGAAATTAAGGGGATACCCATCAATTGGATTATGAATGATCAAATTATGATATATAATTGTGATGGAATACTATTGTGTTATAAGAATTGAAAGAGCAGTCCTTTTTGTAATGGCAAGAAATGGGAAAGTAAGTGGATATCCAACAGTTGGGGAATGGCTGAATAAATTATGGTATTTGCATATTATGGAATATTATTGCTCTATAAGAAACAACCAGCAGGATGATTTCAGAAAGGCCTGAAGAGACTTATATGAATTGATTCTAAGTGAAGTGAGTAGAACCAAGAGAACATTGTATACAGTAACAACAAGATTAAATGATGATCAACTGTGATAGACTTGGCTCTTTTAAATAATCAGGTGATTCAGGTCAATTCCAATACCTCTATGATAAGAGAGTACCATCTACATCTAGAAAGAGGACTATCCTACTGAATGTGGATCTCAACATAGTATTTTCACTTTTTATTGTTGTTTTCTTTTTTTTTCTTTCTCTTTTTTTTCCTTCTTGATCTGATTTTTCTTGTGCAGCATGATGAAGGTGAAAATGTGTATATAAGAATTGCACAGGTTTAAGATGTATTGAATTATTTGTTGTATAGGGGACAAAAAAGGGGGGAAAGGAGGGAGAAAATTTTGGAAGACAGGGTTTTACAAGGGTGAGTGCTGAAAATTAGCATTGCATATATATATATATATATATATTTTTTTTTTTAATGAGAATGATTTTTATGCATTTATTTCAAATTCAGTCAGACTCTTGCTGTATCTCATTTGTGGTAAGAAATTTTGTAATATATCTTTTTTTAAAAATTTTATTTGCATAACATATGTGTGGGTAATTCTTCAACAATAACCCTTACATAGCTTTCTGTTACAAATTTTTCTCCCCAATTCCCCACCCCTCCCCTAGATGGCAGGATATCCACTACATGTTAATTATGTTAAAATATTGGCAAATCGAATATATGTATACATATTTCCAAACTTATCGTTGTTGTTCAAGAAAAATCTTATCTACACAAAAGATATATCAGATAAAGGAAAAACAATGTAAGCAAACATCAGTCAAGGAGTATGAGAATGTTATGTTGTGGTCCACATTTCACATCCCTCTCTCTGGGTGTATATGGCTTTCTTCAGTGAACAATTGGAGGTGGTGTGAAGCATTTCATTGTTGAAGAGAGCCACCATCAGAATTGATCATCATATAGTACTGTTGTTGCCGTGTATAATGATCTCCTGGTTCTGCTCATTTCACTCAGCATCAGTTCATGTAAGTCTCTCCAAGCCTCTCTGAAATCATCTTCCTGGTCATTTCTTACAGAACAATAATATTCCATAATATTCATATACCATAATTTATTCAGCCATTCTCCAATTGAAGGGTATCTATTCAATTTCCAGTTTCTAGCCACTACAAAAAGGGCTGCCACAAACATTCTTGCACATGTGGGGCCCTTTCCTTCCTTTATGATTTCTTTGGGATATAAGCCCAATAGAAATGCTGCTGGGTCAAAGGGTATGCACAGTTTGATAACTTTTTGAGCGTAGCTCCAAATTGTTCTCCAGAATGGCTGTATCCGTTCACAGCTCCACCAACAATGCATCAGTGTCCCAGCCCTCCCACATCCCCTCCAACATTCATCCATTGCATATATTTTGAAAATAAAAAGCTATTTTCAAAAAAAGAACTGACCAATAGGATAGTTTCAGAAAAATCTGGGAAGACATATGAATCAATGAAAAGTAGAGTGAGTACAATAAGAATAATATTGTACACAATAACTGCAATGTTGTATAATGATCAAGTGTGAATTATATCACTATAAATGATACAATGATCCAAGACAATTCTACAGCAATTATGATGAAAAATATTATTCACCTTCAATAAAAGAACCAACGGAGTCTAGATGCAGATAGAAGCATGCTTCAAATCATTTATTTATTTTGTTTTATTTTTTTCTTTGTGCTTTCTTTTGCATCATGGTTAATATGGAAATGTTTTGCATGACTTGTCATGTATACTCTCTCTCTTTTTTTTTTGTTATTCCAAATATTTTAATAAGAATTCTCTGCAAGGATTTAAAACACCAGTTTGTGAGGATAAACTCCATTGGAGAGAGAAAATACAGACCGCAGGTAGCCACGGAGCTGAGGAATTTTCTTGATTTTGGGCAGGATCTGAGAGTCTACTGCTTTCTGATCAGTCTTGCGCTGCTCTGTAATTTCGTATTTCTCTTTTTCCGTGTCAAAAATCTCTCCTTCTTGGTGTCGAGGTTTGCGGAGCCTCTTCTTCTTGAAGTAGGCATCAGTAAGATGGTTTGGAATTTTTACACCAGAAAGATTAACCCTGGTAGAGGTGGCAATGACAAATTTCTGATGGGTCCTTCGCAGAGGAACACGGTTGATGGTCAGAGGTCCAGTCACGAGTAGCAAGCCACTAGCCAGCTGCTTCAGGAAAACCACTCGCTTGCCCCTGTGTCGGCCAGTGAGCATGATCAGAACAGTGCCAGGGGTGATGCTAGATCGAAGTCTCCTCACATGTTGGCTGAAGGGCTTTTTGCCATGACTTAGCAGCTTCCTAGGCACATCCTCAGTAGGGTAATACCTAGGCATTTTGCGAATCTTTACCACACGGGTTCCTCCATTCTTATCACCGCCAACTGGTTTTGAGATAGTTGCAGGCACCCTCTCTCTCTTTTTCCTTTCAATTCGGGTTTTTGGTGCAGCATATTTCCGCTTGTACATGGCTCGCCGGGAATACATAGCAGATCTGGAGTATTTACCGATTCCTCCGGCCAGAACTGGGTTCCGACTGCAATGCTTTCCAGGCTTTTTCACTACTTTTTCACCAGCATCTTCCTTTTTGTTTTTCCTTTCCTTTTTTTCCTTTTTGATTTTCTTTTCCTTTGGTACCTTTTGGGGTTTTTTGTCCGCCATCTTGAGAGAAGGGAAAGAGCGTCATGTATACTCTCTATCAAATTGTAAAGGGGTGGACAGGAAAGAGAAGAAGGAGAATTTTGAAGTCAAAATTTATTTTAAAATTTAAACATTTACATATAATTGAGAAATAGTTAATGAAATAAATAAAATATATTGGAAAAATATATCAAAAATAACTTGTTCAATCAATCAGCAATCAATCAATCTAACTATATGTTAGGCAGTGTGCTAGGTGCTGAGAATGCAAAGACAAACACAAAACTGTTGTTTCCTTCAATTTTTAAAAATTTTAACTGGTATATATGAAGGACATGCAAAATAGATGCAAGATAAGTTGGGAGGTGAAGACCCGGCCATGCGTGAGTAGGCAGGTCAGGAAAGGTTATACACAGAAGCCAGCCACATCTTCAAAGAAACTAGAAATGCAAATAGTTGTTAAAGAAGGAGAGTATCAGTCATGGGAGAGAGCTAACAAAAATGACCAGAGGCAAGACTTAAAACATCATGTATGAAAACTGGGAGCTTGTTTTTATAGCTGAATTGTAGAGCACATGGCTAGAATGGTAGGAGGGGGCTTGATTATGAACAGCCAAGTAGAGGAATTTACTGGAGCTTAATAGGAAGTCACTGACATTTGGGGTGTGGAAGGATGTGGAAGGAGGTAGGAAGGATGGCAATCCTTTCAAGAAATAGGGAAATCTGGAAGACGGGTGAGTTTGGGGGTAACGATCATGACTGGTTTTAAACAAGCAGAGTTGGAAATGTGTATGGGAATTTGAATTGGAAGTAGTCAATAGGCAGCTGTTTTCCATTTTTTTTAAAAGCCAAGTATGAGAACATTACTCCCAAGGCAAGACACAGCTGATGAGAAATCCTGGTCTGATCTCTAAAATATAAGGCTTAATTTGTTTTGGTTTACCATTGGGTGAACAAGGGACACATCACTTGCCAACTAGTCAATCATCTGCTCTTTGAGAAGTAGTTTGTGAATCTCATGTGTGAATAACTAGCACCATTTAGTTAACATCTTCAATGGCAGCCAAACAATTTGTCCTTTACCCCAGCCTAATGGGTGAGGGAACAAGTTGGAAGTGGAGACCAGTGGGAAAGAATCTTCTTTCTGAGTCTGAAGAACAAGGGAGGCAGGAAGACCCCCAAATTAGCATCAGTACAGTTAAAGGGAGAGTTGAGACTAACAAACAGTGATGAAGGCCAGGTCCATTTATGTCTCCTTCGGATATGTTAAAGGGCCTCCAGTTATTGTCAGAATGGGATGGAGCCATAGACAGATTATGACACACATATCAATGAACTTCACTTTCCATTTAAAGGAATGATTGGATGAAAGGATGAAGGAAGATAATAATACATACTCTGGCAGTTTTACTTATTTTTGCCCCATGGAGGGAAAGATGTTTAGTGTTCTCTAAAAAAATTCCAAATATACTTACTTATTTACAAGGAGGTAACAAAGAAAAGTCACTGGGGAAAAAATGACTTTTCATCTCCCTCCTACCTTCTCTCTCTCTCTCTCTCTCTCTCTCTCTCTCTCTCTCTCTCTCTCT
>JAJPUD010001769.1:373961-391722 GCA_023553655.1 Myrmecobius fasciatus
TCCCTTCCTCCCTCATTCTCTTCCTCCCTCCCTAACATCTATAGCTTTATCTTTTTTACCTATGAATATCCATATTTATATACATATCCATACTCTTCTCCCTATATCTCTCTTCCCCTCCCTCTCCCTGTTCTCTTTCTTACTCCCTCCTACTCTCCTTCTCTCTCTCTCTGTTCCTCTGCTTCTGTCTGTCCATCTCTGTCTTTCTCCCTTTGTCTCTGTCTCTCTATCTGTCTGTCTCTCTGTGTGTGTCTCTCTGGCATGGTCTCTGATTTTCTTTTTTTTTTTATTGAAGCTTTTTATTTGTATAACATATGTATGGGTAGTTCCCCAATGTTGATCTTTACAAAGCTTTCCATTACAAATTTTACCCCCAGTCCCCTCCCCTCCCCTAGATGGCAGGAAGTCCACTACATGCTAATAATGTTGAAATGCTTGAGAAGTTATGCAAGAAAAATCCTATCTACAAGAAAAAAAAAAAGAATCAGAGAAAGGCAACACAATGCAAACAAATGTCAGTAGAGATCATGAAAATGTTACATTGTGGTCCATATTTCATTTCCCTCTCTCTGGGTGTATATGGTTTTCTTCAGTGAACAACTGGAGGTTTGAGACAATTCTTTGTTGCAGAGAGCCATGTCCATCAGAATTGATCATCATGTAATACTGTTGTTGCTGTGTATGATGATCTCCTGGTTCTGCTCATTTCACTCAGCATCAGTTCATGCAAGTCTCTCCAGGCCTCTCTGAAATCATCCTGCTGGTCGTTTCTTACAGAGCAATAATATTCCATAACATTCATATACCATAACTTATTCAGCCACTCTCCAATTGATGGGCATCCCTTCAGTTTCCAGTTTCTAGCCACCACAAAAAGGGCCGCCACAAACATTCTTGCACATTTGGGGCCCTTTCACTCCTCTAAGATCTCTTTGGGATATAGGCCCAGTAGAAACACTGCTGGGTCAAAGGGTATGCACAGTTTGACAACTTTTTGGGCATAGTTCCAAGTTGCTCTCCAGAATGGTTGGATCCGTTCACAGTTCCACCAACAATGCATCAGTGTCCCAGTTTTCCCACATCCCCTCCAACATTCGTCGTTATCTTTTCCTGTCATTTTAGCCAATCTGACAGGTGTGTAGTGGTATCTCAGAGTTGTCTTAATTTGCATTTCTCTGATCAATAGTGATTTGGAGCAACTTTTCATATGACTAGAGATGGTTTTAATTTCATCATCTGAAAATTGTTTGTTCATATCCCTTGACCACTTATCTATTGAAGAGTGGTTTGAATTCTTATATATATGAGACAATTCTCTATAAATTTTAGAAATGAGGCCTTTATCAGAACCATTAAATGTAAAGATGATTTCCCAATTTGATGCCTCCCTCCTAATCTTGTCTGCATTTGTTTTGTTTGTACAGAAACTTTTTAACTTAAAATAATCAAAATTATCCATCTGGTGTTCAATTAGGAGTTCCAGGTCTTCTTTGGACATAAATTTATTCCATCTCCACAGGTCTGAGAGATAAATTATATTACGTTCCTCTAACTTGCTTACAAAGTCCCTCTTTATATCTAGATCATGAACCCATTTAGATCTTATCTTGGTATGTGGTGTTAGGTATGGGTCGGTCTCTGATTTTCTCTCTCTGTTCCTCTCCATATTTATACCGGGAACATGACAAAGTGCCCATTTAGCTTGGAGCCACTCAGAGTCTTCAGACAGAGCTCCAAACACCTATGACTACACGCTCCACCAGGTACAGTGAATCCATTAGCAAGAATGATATTTACAACTGTCCTACAACAGGATAAGTAGATTTTAGGTGTTGATGGCAAACCAAGAAAATAAGGGAAGCAGAGAAACATTCTAAGAAGGCATATGGATCAAACCGAGGAACTGGACTTAGCCTGTTTAATAAATCCTTCTCTTGTTTGTATGGCTGGCAAGATGTGGGCCAACACTTGGGGCTCTGGACAACAAGGGCATTTTCCTAAAGAGAGCAGCTCAGCTGATGAGTTCCCAGCAGTGGATTGGCAGGATACATTGTGTGCCCATTGGCAGACTTTGAATGACCTTTGTGGTACTCTAAAATATGGTTTGGCCAGGTCTCATGCATCTGCTTTTGGGTATGTATATGTATATGTATGTATATATATATATGTATATATACATATAATTATGCATTTGTATAGATATAAATATAGATATGCACAAATATACATATCTGTCTGGGTGTGTATTTATTTAGTTATTTATTATTCTCAAATATTTCAAGTATAAAGAATAGCTCTTATAAGGACACATACACAAGTACACACACACACACACACACACACACACATCATGGGTTGGGAGGAAGGTGTAAAGGATGAGCAAACATCAGATTTATTTCCAGCTGTTTCCCACAACTAGCCAGAGGTCAAGGTCCCCAGGCAGCTTCTCTCCTACTCCCATTGGTCTATTCATTTCCTAGAAAATTCTCTTGAAGCCTATCTAACATAAGGTGATATGGAATAGGAAGTAGCTTGTGTGCTTCAGCATTCACAGACTTCCTTTTCACCTGCACAGAGATTGATGGAGCAGCCCGGAGAGTCTTGTGTTTGGAGGCTGAAAGACCTGAATTCAAGTCCCAACTTTGGAATTTATTAGCTTTTACACTCTGCACAGATCTCTTACACCCCAATTCTCAGTTTTCTTATCTGCAAAATGGGGATAGCCAGGTTTAGTAGTTCTACCTCATAGTGTTGTCGTGAGGCTCAAATAAGATAATGCTGTGAGATGCTTTGGGAAGTCCAAAACCAACACCTCTTATCTCCCACTAAGTTGAGTAAGCCCTAAATGAGTTTTTGACCTTGGTATAAAACATCACTTCAGAACAAATTTAAAAAACACAGGAAAAATGATTATCAGATCTATGAATAGGAAAAAAGTTCATAACCAAGCAAGGAATAGAGAGGACCACATAAAATGAATAATTTTGATTACATATTTTTTAAGTTGCACAAACAAATTCAATAAAGCTAATCTTAAAAGAGTAATAATTTACGGGGAGGGGGAGTCTGTTGCAAGTTTCCCTGATGAAGATCTTCTTTACAAAACATATAAAGAGGTGATTCAAATATATGTAAATAAGAATGATTCCCCAATTGACATGTGGTCAAAGGCTGTGGTGTCAGACTCAAATAACCCATCTGCGGAGACAGTTTTACTGCCCATGCAACAGCTTCTTGGAGCTACAGATCAGAGTTGGGTGGTAAATGGACACCAAAAATGGATGAGAAGCCATGAAAAGGGCTTGGAAAGCCCTCGCACCACTGAGAAGCACAAAGGGGACACTTCAATGTTTCTTGATCAGTTGACCAGGGAAGTCTTCACGGTAGGCTCGGCATTTGAGTTCAGCCTTGAAGGCAAATAAGAATTTTGAAAGATGAAGATGTGTCCCAGGCTAGCTTACCTGAATGCATGGAGGCAGAAGAATTGTGATTAAACTTGGGAAACTACTGATAGTCTAGTTTGATTGCAAAATAAATACTTTAAAGAGAGGAATGTGAAATTAAATTGAAGGAAGGTGGGAGCTAGAGTATGTAGGATCTCAGAACTCAAGCTGAGGAGCTGGTGTTTTATGTGAGAATCCACAGGCAATAAATGATGGCATTTGAATTGGGACCAAGCATGATCAGACTTGTGCTACAGGAAGATAATTTGGGCAGTTATAGAGAGGGTGCAGTAGAGTTGTGAAAGCTCTGGCCTCTCTCTTGAACTAATGCCTGTTGCAAAGGATGGAGTGGTAGAGAAATTCTATGATGAATATAACAAGCCCCTACAAATTCAATTGAGAAAAACTTGAAAATTCTGAATGACTTCAAAGTAAAATAGAGAATTGATGAGGGTAATGAGAAATACTCTGCAGCTTTCTCTGTACCATTCTACAATCATTTTAGTACAAATTAATTTGATCTTTGATAGCCATTTGGGAAGTCAATTAGGCCTTTGCTGATGATTTTAGACTCTTTGGGTCACCCTAACATGATGACTGATTTCCACTATTTTTTCCCTGAAATTATTCCAATTGATATAATTGATGGCCATATCCTTTTCTTTCTACATCCTATTTTTGGAGTTTTAAAATTATTTACTCTAACTTTTATTTCTCTTTTTTATTCTTTTCCCCAGCTTTGTCTTAGTTTTAATATTTGCCCTAATGAGCTGGTGGTCCATGACAGCTGATTTAGGAGTGACTGCCACCCTCCAATAAGGAGCCATTTCCATTCTCTCAAACCTTATTAATTTCTTTTGTTTGGTATAATCTGGCACTTACCACGGAAGTCCTCTGTGATCACCATCTTTGGTTACTTATCACCAAGAAAGAATTTCTGGTGTATGAGGGCTAAAGTTTCTCTTTGATCTCTGGCCTCTGACCTCCCTCTTTCCTTATTTATCCACCTGTGTGCTTTTTTCTTTTCTAATCATCCTTACTTATTTTAGTCATTGAGCATAAAAATTTGTTGATTTAATTTATAGAGTCTTAGCCATTTCATCAGAGAATTTCTCTACCTCTTTATTCTCTTTAATAAGTATTGGTGCATAAAGCACAAAGATGTTGTTGGCTGTCTGCAAATATTTATCACGACACTAGAAATAAAAGATAGGGGTGGACAGGGGAATGGGCATTTATTAAGTACTTACTATGAGTCAGGCTGAACATTTTACAAACATTATTTTATCTGATTCTCACAGCAACCCTTTGAGGTAGGTACTGAATTTTATGGATGAAGAAACTGAGGCATCTAAAAATTAAGTGGCTTGCCAAGGATCACATAGCTAGGGACTAAAGCAAATTCCCATTCCGGTTTTCTTGACTCCAGGAGAAGCACTCTATTTCCTATCCTACAGGGCTGAGAGGCCATGAATTTATTTTTTGTTACTTTGAGACACATATTGAAATTTATTCTAAGGAGAAACTGTGAGCTTTTCTTCCATTTTGATGTATTCCCCCCCCCCCCTTTTTTTTGGCTTCTTCTGCCTGCTAGGAGCTCTATTAGAGCTCTGGGCTTGATGTTTGGAAGATCTGAATGCAAATCCCGCCTCAGATAGTACTCCCTGAACACAGTGCCTGGAACATAGTCAGCACTTGATAAATAGTTCTTCCATGATTCATCGGTAGCCTGTTAGCAATGTTTGGATCCCAAGGCAGGTTCCCACATCTGGAGGTTGCTCAATATTGTGACAAATCCCAAGGATGGCCAAGAACTCAAGGCTCTGACAAGGAAGGCTTGCACATTTTTTTCCTAATCACTGAAGGCTAGTCCCAGGAAGTGCTTTTTAACAAGGTTGAGTCTGGGATCTCCTAGAGAGGATTACACCTGCACTTTGCAGGGAAGTGCTTTTGAGAAGCCGGTCCCCAATTCATTTTGTATCTCCTTCAATCTGAGAGACCCAGAGGACTTTGGTCTGAAAAGGCAAACACATGTTTCCAAAGTGTTTGACTCTAGAGTCTCACTTGTACACAATATGGCTACAATGTCTACACTACAAACCACTACAAAGAAGGCAGCTGTATAATGAAGCTATTTCTGTGTGCCAGCAGATGGCCTGCAGTGACAGAGGCTCATTGATCCCATTACAATGAACTCTTACACAAACAATCCCATCCACCAGGGACTTTTTCTGGTCCCTGTCCTTCACCATAGGAACTTGATTGCAGGCTGTTGAACTTACAGGGAGGGAGGGGAGGAGAACAGCTGAGCTCTAATAGTTTCTTAGAGGGTCTTGTTCCTGTCCTAAGTCACAGTTTACCTTTCAGTCTATCGACCACTTAAGTCCATCTTTCTCCAATACATCCGTGAAAATATAACCTAACTTCCAAAGAGCCGAGAGTGGAGGATTAGACAATTCAATTGGACAAAGAGCTTATTAAGTACTTTGGATTTATTCATTCATTCCCTTTCCTCCCTTTTTCCATATCCTAAAGAGTTTTTGTCCATTGTTCTTTTTCTGCTTTTTTCCACTTTAATTACATTTTACATAAGATTTTCCCAGATTTTTTTTTTGGGGGGGGTAATAGTCTTTTATACTTGTCTTTTATAATTACAATATAATATTCCATGAATAAATAAAGGCAAAATATTTCTGCCATAGTTCAAATACTCATTTCTCGATTGCCTTTCTAAGGCAAGCATGCAAAACTGGTTCCATATCAGCATGATTAAAAACCTAACCTAAGAAAATATATAAACCAAAAATATATATATTTTTTAAATTATATCAATAGATGAAGGAAAAGACTTTAGATATAAATGGAATATTCCCCTCCCTCGAGAAGTTTACGCTTGCTGAAGAAGAAAGCACGTTGTGTTTTGAGTGCAGTCAGCAAATCATGCACATGTCTTTTCACTTTTTAATTCCCTACTGAGTGAACATAAATTCTGTTTTCTCTTTGGGGCTGCTGAAAAGAATAATTGTTTACAGTAATATACTGCTTTCAAACTTGCAAAGTTCTCTAGCTCTCTCTAAATATATATAATATGTATATAGATATATACATCTGCATAAACACACATATTTGTATATATGTATACATACTCATATGTAATGTATATGTATACATAATATACATATTCTCACATTTGATTCTCTGAGCTAAGTACTAATCTTCTCCCTGTATCATTAAGAATATAAAGATAAAATGTCCTCAAGGAGCTTCCCTTCTACTGGGGGAAATTCTACATGTAAACAGAACAATGTCTTAGTAATCACTGGAGGAACCGATGTCTGATCCTGATCACTAAAAGAATCGGGTATGGCTCACTATAGACGATGTGTATAAGAGGGAATTAGCATCTAGTTTTGGTAGACTTAAAAGTATGTCTGTCTATACCTTTACTATTATTTAGATGTAAGATAGGAACTATCTGGAATGCCCGATTTAGAAAGAGACTCAGGAAATCTGGGGGAAGCAGTTGTGGAGCAAGGGGGCCCAGAGTCAGGGCTTTGCTCAGCCTATGTGAGTTGCACTCCTCATGATTAAGGAAGAAGAACCAATTTTCCTACCATGCAGTAAATGATCTCAATAAATAAATAATAAATTACAGAGTCAGCCTCAGATTAACTATCAGAAGAAAAGAATTCCTTTAGTTTGAACCTATATCATTCTTTCTTCCTTACAAATCTATGTCAGAGATAAGGCCTAATGGAGAAGACATTACACCCTTTTGGAGGGTCATTTGTTTTCCATTGAGTTACAACTCTATTAATATTAAAAAAAAAAGCTAGTTCCAAAGTCATTCACAAGTCCTAATGCTGCCTAATGCAAAGAGTTTGCTGGGTAACTTATTACTAATGATAACAACTTGACAAAACAAATAGAAATCATGATAATCTGAATAGGTGAAGGAAAAGTTTTTGACAAAATATAGCACTCATTCCTATTAAAAATTCTAGAAAGAATAAGAATAAATGGAGTTTTCTTTAAAATAATAAGCAGCATCTATCTGAGACCATCAACAAGCATTATTTGTAATGGAGAGAAACTGAAGGCATTCCCAATAAGATCAGGATAAAATGAGGATGTCCATTATCACTACTATTATTCAAAATTGTTGTAAAAATATTGGCTTTAACAGCAAGAAAATGAAATCAAAGGAATTAGAATAGACAATGAGGAGATAAAACTATCCTATGGCGACATGCTTAGAGAATCCTAGAAAATCATCCAAAAACCTACTTGAAATAATTAACAGCTTTAGTATAAAATAAATCCACCAAAATCAGCATTTCTATATATCATTGATGAAGTTCAGCATCGAGATAGAAAGAGAATGCCCATTTAAAATAAGTATAGACAAAATAAAATATGTGAGTTTCTACCTGCAGAGACAAAGTCAGGAACTATATGAATACAATTACAAAACACTTCCCACACAAATAAAGTCACATCTAAACAATTGGGAAAATATCAGTTGCTCATGGATAGACTGAGCTAATGTAATAAAAATGACAATTCTACCTAAATTGGTCTACTTATTCAGTGTCATACCAATCAAACTTCCAAAAACTTATTTTATAGAGCTAGAAAAAAAGAACAAAATTCATCTGGAAGAACAAAAGGGAAAGACTATCAAGGGAATTAATGAAAAAAAAAAATACAAAGAATGGTGGCCTAGCAGTACCAGATCTAAAACTCTATTATAAAATAGCAGTTATCAAAACCATTTGGTACTGGCTAAGAAACAGAGTGGTGGATCATTGGAATAAATTAGATACATATGACACAATGATCAATGACTATAGTAATCTAGGATTTGATAAACCCCAAAAGTCCATTTTCTGGGATAAGAGCTCGCTATTTCACAAGAATTGCTGGGGAAACTGGTAAATAGTATGAGAAATTTGGCATAGACCTACATCTCACACCCCATACCAAAACAAAATCAAAATAGATACATTATTTAGGCATAAAGAGTGATACCATAAGCAAATTAGGAAAGCAGGGGATAATTTATCTGTCAGATCTTTGGAGAAGGGAGGCATTTATGACTGAAGAAGAACTAGAGAAATTATGAAAAGCAAAATAGACAACTTAGATTACATTAAATTAAAACATTTTTGCACAAGCAAAACCACCAGAAACAAGATTAAAAGGGAAGTATAAAGATGGGGGAAAGTTTTACAACCCATGTTTTTGATAAGGGTCTTATTTCTAAAACATATAAAAAACTTTGTCAAATTTATAAGAATACAAGTCATTCTCCAACTAATAAATAGTCAAAGGATATGAATACTATTCTGATGGTGAAATTAAGCCATCTATAGTCATATAAAATGTTCTAAATCACTATAAATTAGAGAAATGAAAATTAAAATTAATAACTTATTTTACATAGTTATTTAAAAATTATAATACATTTCTTAAATATTATTATTCTCATTTTTCAGTTGAGAAAACTGAGGTCTATGTCACTCAGTGTCAGAGACAGGATTTCACCACAGATCGCTTTCTTCCAAATTCAGCCCCTTTTTCACTATATCCTTCTACCTAAATATTTTCCATAGCTAGACACTTGGCAAAGTTTAGAAAGGTTCACTGCCAGGATGTGGTCACTGGGTAATGATTTTCTTTGGCCACAGAAGAAGAAAGCTCTATTAAGGTGCAGCTTTGCTGCTTTGATATCACCCAAGACAACTAAGCTTGCAGCAAGTGGGCTGGTATATCCCAGATTGTCTCACTCCGTTTTCTGAATTAATGACTGGCATTGTTTGGCCTAGCATGAAATGTCCCTAGTCCTGAGTTCATTACTCTGAAAACACAATTGACCATTCTCCTTTAAAAGAAGAAAAAAGAAAAGAAAAAGCTTGAGGGACTTCCTGGACATCAAAGAGGGCTGAGCAAAAACAAGACTTTGGGGAGTTCATGGCAAATGACTAAAACGATATGGATTTAATTTTCCTTAAAATGCTCATGAGCTTAGGCTTTAAAGCAAACAATGTGTGGCTTTACTTGAATCTTGGGCTTCTGACTCAGCAGGCCAGTGAGGGAGGGATCCCCCCCCCCCCCGGGAACAATGCGTTTGCTGCAGGCTGGTCCCCATGATGCTACCCTTGGACAAATCATCTTGCTGAACAGTCCCTCATTAACTGGCTGCTTTTTCTCCAGGATCACTAGAGTTTGCTAATTGGCCCATGCTCTCAAGCTCATTTTGTTGTTTTTCTAAGATCCCTTTCACTTTGACAACAGAGGAATTTACTTTCCCATTCTCTGGGTCTCTTTGCCTCCCACTGTCCCCTCCAAAAGTGGGAGATTAAGGCTTGGGAAATCTCCCCATCCCCCTTTTCCTCTTATTTCCACATAGCTCAACTCTAAGTTGATGGTGAGAGGATCCAGGAGCCTCTTGTTAGAAAGGAATTTCCCATCTGCTTCCATTCCTCCAGCCACAACCAACTGCTTTGGGAGTTGACAACACATTTGACAGGCAGCCTGGTTACCATTTTACTTACTGGGGTTCATAATTTAAGCCAGGGTAATAGGACCAACTGTTTGTGCCAAGCCCCTATGGGGTATTCAAGGTGACCTTGGGGTCTGAACACCTTTGAGTGCAAATCAATCGATCAGTCAATTCATCACCCATCAACAAAGTGACATTCTGCTCTCCTATAGGCACTGTGTTAGGTACAAGTCACACAAAGACCCAAAGGAACCTTGAGGATCTTCCACTTCTTCATGAAGAGTCCATGGACACATACATGCAGGATACCTACAGCATGATGCCCTAGTAACATGGGGATGGAGGAATTGGGAAAGGCCTCCCTCAGCAGCTGCTACTGAAGCTGAGCCTTGAAGGGAACACAGGATTCTGAGGAGCAGAGTGGGGGAGGGAGAGCATCCCAGGCATAGAGGATAGCTGGCAAAGGCAAAGTTTTTCTTCAAGACTAAAGAAGAACATGGAGGGGAGTGATGTCTAAAACTCCTGGAAATGGAGAACAAGGTTGGATTGTGATGAGCTTTAGATGCCAAAAAGAGATGTTGTACCCTTAACCTGAGAGGTAACTGA
This sequence comes from Myrmecobius fasciatus, assembly GCA_023553655.1. NCBI lineage: Eukaryota > Metazoa > Chordata > Mammalia > Dasyuromorphia > Myrmecobiidae > Myrmecobius > Myrmecobius fasciatus. The sequence goes on from JAJPUD010001769.1 coordinate 384,516, forward strand.
GTATATTAAGGAAGGGCAGTGGTAACATGATCAGACTAACCCTTTAGGAAAATTCTTGTGGCTGTGCAGAGCCCAGATTGAGGACAGGAGAGATCTAAGGCAAGGAGGCTAAATAGAAGGTAAAGGAAGGAGCCGTGGCAGAAAAGAGGGATGAAGACAGAATCTGGCAGGATCAGAAAAACTGGGAAGACTCTGATGGTGGAAACTCCTTGAGGATAGCCGGGACATTCTCTTTTTCTCATCTTGGAATCCTGAAGGTTTAGCACAGTGCCTGCCTCTTTTAAGGGGCTTATTTTTCTACTTTCATTTAGATCTAATTTTACCATTAGAAGGAGTTCCTGTGTGAAAACTCCTTCCATTGCTGCAGCTGTCTATTCAACTTTTAGTTCAAAAGGTCATAGATTTAGAAATGAAAAGGCTCTTAGAGGTTCTTTGGTACAGCTTCCTTGTTTTATACATGAAGATCCTGAGACCCAGAAAGGTGAATGAATATCACTGAATTTCTAGGGATGACAAATCCAGCACTTCATCCCTGTGGCAGCTAGGCCCGAAGGCAGGAAGGTCTCAGTTCAGATCCTGTCTCAGACATTTATTAGCTATGGATGTGATTGTAACCATCATTTAACCTGCATCATCCTTCGTTTCCTCATTTGTAAAATGGGGATAATAGTAGTACTTATATCTCAGGGTTTCCAGAGGGATCAATTGAGAGGGCATTTATAAAGCACTTTACAAAGTGCTATATAAATCATGTCTATCTAGCCAACTATCCATCGGTCATTTTATACAGCCATCTGTCTCCTAGGTATCATCTAATCTATCTATTTATCTATGTATGTATCTATCTGTCTGTTTTTTCTTTACTTATTTACCATCTATCTATCTATTCATCTATGTAACCATTTATCTAATATCCATCTATCCATCTATCTTCATCTATCTAATTATCTATCTGCCTTTCCATTAAGAGACTAAGGGAATTTTGGTCTTTCCTATGTGGATAGTTTGACCAAACTCCTTTAAGTGTTTATTGATTTTTTTCCCTCAGGATATTTTTACAGTACCACAAAAGTTCTATGCAATCAACAAAATATAATTTGCAAAATGGATCCCCCAGAGGGCTCCATTATTCAAAGAGGTTTTCTTTAACTAGAACTCTGGGCTGAGGATTCTCCATCTGAGTGATGAATATTATTGGTAAATCTCCTATTTTATGCCTCCCTTAATATTTATAACCAGACTATTGTTAAAGAGGATATGTTTAATTGTTAGAGATTTTAAAGGATCTTAAATTGTTGTGATGTACAGGTGAAAGATATCTTGTTGAAAAAGAGCCTGTAGTTAGATCAAAGATGGCGGAAGAGAGGCAGTAATCCAGACAAACTTTCTCAACATTTCCCTCTAAACAATGTTTAAAAAAAAAACAACCTTTGAAATTAGTTCTGGAACGGCAGAGCCAAGAAAATGTCAGGATGAGAAAATTTTCCAGCCTAAGACAACTCAGAAGGTTGGGAAAGAGGTATGTGACAACAGAGTGAGGGTCAGTCTGAGTACAAATGACAGCAACACTAGCTTAGGACTTGGAGGCAACCACTAGCAGCAACAACAACAACAACAGCTTTTAGAGTTTTCAGCACAGAGATGGTAAGGGGGTGAGAATGCTTGTCAGAAAGAGATTACTGGGGACCCTTTGTTGGCATTGGATTACGATTTAAGGTTGTTTGACAACTGCATTGTCCATACATAGTTCTAAAGTGCAGTTCCAGGGGAGAGAGGAACATTTGTGGTCAGTCACAAAAAAGTCAGGGCCCTGGTCTTAGTTCCAAGGCAAAGAAGGAAAAAAGTACTGCACTACTCCCAGAATCACACTGTGTTGGAAGCACCAAAAGCTTGCAGATGCCCAGGATGAGCTTTGAAAACATAGCATAAAAAAGTCTGAAATCTGGAACCATGCCTTCCTACTCCTAGAATAGTAGAATTCAACTTTAACATGAAGTTCAAATTAAAAGAAAATAGGCTAGCAACAAAAACAAGAACTTGATCTTAAAAAGATACTAGATAGGGGTAGCTAGATGGTACAGTGGATAGAGCACCAGCCCTGAAGTCAGGAGGACCTGAGTTCAAATCTGGTCTCAGTCACTTAACGCTTCCTAGCTGTGTGACCCTGGGCAAGTCACTTAACCCCAATTGCCCCAGCCAAAAAAAAAAAAAAAAAAAAAAAAAGGATATTAGATAACACTGAAGAACAATACACCATCTCAGAAGCAGGCAACAATGTATAAATAACTACAAATAAAGCCTCAAAGAAAACTGCTGATTGGACACCCCTCAAACAAACAAGAATTCCTGGAAGTATTAAAGAAAGAGAAAAGTGGTAGAGAAAATATTAGGAAAAGAAATGAGAGTAGTACAAGAAAATTATGAAAAAAAGAATTTACAGCTCGGCAAAAGAGACACCAAAAAAATTAAAGAAAATCACACCTTAAAAAAACAAAGCAAAACAGATTTGGCTTAATGGCAAAAGAGGTACAAAAATTCACTAAAGGGAACAGTTTTTTAAAAAATATAATAGGTCAAATGGAAAAAAGAGGTAGAAAAGCTCATTGAAGAAAAATATTCCTTAAAAATTAGAATTGGAAAGGTAGAAATTAATTACTCTATGGCACATAAAGAAACAATAAAACAAAATCTAAAGAATGAAAAAAAGAAGAAAATATAAAACATCTTATTGGGAAAAGAACTGATAGGAAAATAGATTGAAGAAAGATAATGTAGGGATCAATGAACTGCCTAAAAGCCTTTAAAATGAGCTTAGCCATCATATTTCAAGAAATTATGATGGTAAACTGCTCCAATATCTTAGAAGATAAAATGTAAGAATCTATTAATCACCTCCCGAAAGATATCTCAAAATGAAAACTCCAAGCAAAAGTACAGTCAAATTGCAGAGTCCCCGGTCAAGGAGGAAAAAAATTGCAAGTAGACAGAAATTAACCATTCAAATATTATGGATCCACAGTCAAGATCACATGAGATTTAGTCATTTCCAAGGTAAAGGAGTTGATGATTTGGACTGTGATATTCTAGGTGGAAAAGGAACCAGGATTACAAATAATCTATCTGGCAAAATTGAATGTAATCCTTCAGGGAGGAAATGGATAATAAAGGATAGGAACAAGCAGTTTTCTGATGAAAAAATGAAAACAATTTGTGATTATATAAAAATGATCTAAGTAATTATTGATTAGAGAAATGCAAATTAAAACAACCTTGCTCTATAATATTATACTCTCCAGATTGGCTGAGATGATAGAAAAAAAGCTGGAAATGTGGAAAAATTGGAATGGTAATTCATTGTTGGTGGAATTGTGAACTAATCCATCCATTTTGGAGGGTGATCTGGAATTATCCCCAAAGAATTATTAAACTATCTATACCCTTTGACCCATTGGGTCTATTTCTGAAGATGATTAGGGAAAAATGAAAAGGACCTATATATTCTAAAATATTTAGAGCAGCTCTCTTGGTGGTGGCAAAAGACTGGAAATTGCCAGGATGTTCATCAATAGGGGAATAATTGAACAAGTTATAGCATATGATTGTGATGAAATAGTGCTGTGTTATAAGAAATGATGAGCTCAATGGTTTTAGAAAAATATGGAAAGACATGAAATAATAGTTAAATGAGCAGAACCAAGACAGAATTATATACAGTAAAAGAAATAGTGTTTCAATCATGACTTTGAATAAGTTATTTTGACTATTAAAAATAACCAAGTTAATTATAAAGGGCATACGAAGAAAGATGTTTTCTGCATCCAGAGAAAGAATGGATAGATAAAAGTATGTAAGAAATAATATATACGTACACATATATATGTATGTGTATGTGTGTATATGCACACACACCTACCTATTTATGTCTAATTATAACTATCTCTAAGACAGAGGGAAAGAAGAAAAAAAGAAATATGATAATTTTGTATCTACTTGAAAGGAATGGCAAGATATGCATAGTAGATTTGCAAGTTCATGTGTGATCGTTGTTTTATTGTACTATGTCAGAGAAATGCTTATTTTATTCCATAAATTAAACATAAAATTTTAAAAATCAAATAGAAGACTTTAAAGCATTTTTGGAGAAAAGAGCAGAATTCAATAAAAATTTGGTATTCAAATACAGGACTGAAGAAAAAATTAAAAAGTAAACATGAAAGAGGAATCATAAAAGACTCAATAAGGCTAAACTACATATATTCCTATATGGAAAATCATACATACATGCATATACATACACATATATAGTAATAGCATTACTGTACTGATAATTGACTGTGAAAGATTTAACTACTCTGATCAATATAGTGATTCTAGACAATTGGTAAGAACTTATGATGAAAATGTTATATATCTCCAAAGAGAAAACTGATGAGCTCTGAGTGCAAATTAAAGTATCATTTTCTCACTCTATTTTTCTTGGTTTCTTGTAACATAGCTAATATGGAAATAGGTTTTGCATGATTTCATGTGTATAATGGGCTGATGCCATTATTGCTTGCTTCCCCAGTGAGTGGAGGAGGTGCTGAAGGGAAGAAGAGAACTGGGAAGTCAAAATTTTTTTCTAGTAAAAATAAATAGTTTGAAGAAAAAGAGGTTGTAATAATACTTTGTTTTATCTAATGAATCAAACCCTTTTTAATAATCAACAAATGAGAAGCGCAGTGGGATCTTACATGTAGTTCACTGTTGAATATTGTGACTATCTTGAAACAGAAGTTGAATCCAGAAAGTAAAAAACTTTGAACACCAAAAAAGGTGTTTCCATTTCCTCCTAGAAGAAAAGGAAAACTACTAGAGCTTTCTGAAAGAGATTTGCTTTAGGAAAATTCATTTGGTACTGCCAGATTACAGAGGGGAGAAAAAAAATTCTTACTAAGTAAGAAGGTATTACGCTGACAGTAGAGAGGTATGAACCTCCCACCCCTAATTGAGGGCAGAGACCAAGTAAAAAGATAAAGGGACAAATGAATATACATATGTATGTGTTAATGCATGTGTACACACATATACACACGTATATACACATATACACATGTGTATCTATACATAGAGATACACATAAAAATATATAAAGATATCTGCCTAGGGAAAACTGGCCATATCCTACCAATATCAGATTAAAATCCTTTTGCTTGAGCTAAAAACCAGGCCATAACAAGGGTCTTAGTGTGAGAAATTTTCACAGCAAAGATTTATACTACATAAGCATGCTTTCACCTGATAATGAATATGGTAAGACTTTCTATGTATTTCCTAGAATTATGAATGTAAAATTAAATGCATCTCTATTGTGAAACTTGGTAATACCAACATAATTAGAAAAATAGATCCTTTGATAATTTGGATGCTGTGTAAAGTAATTTAGAGGTGCAGTTAGCTGAACTGAGGTAATCTAACTAGAAATGGCTTTTGGTTCATGTTTTGGATCCAGCATAATATTGTTTATGATATTATACAAATATGCTTTTAAGAAAACAGTTTCTTTTCTAATCTGGATATTGCTATATTATGAGCTGAACTATTAACGGGAAAGAAAATGTTTGCAAATATTCAGAAATACTTTCCTATAATAAAGAGGAAATTAGGCTTGGCTTGAGTGATAGCTTGGCTATCACTTAAAAATTGTAAAATTATTGGTTATTAGGGGTTATTTTAACAAGGCCAATCTAATTAATATAAAAATACAAGACTATAGGAATTGTAAGTAAAACCAAAACTTGTTCTTTGAAAAGAAAAAGAAAATGTATATCTTTCTCCAACTTGATTTTTGAAATGAACAAAAAATTTTAAAAAGATAAACAAGGTGAAATCACAACCAAAAAAGAGTTATTATGAAAGACTATGAAACATTAATGTCAACAAAACTGAGGACCCAAAAGAAATGGAGCATCATTTTCAAAAAATAAAATTTCCAAACTAACAGAATACCAGATACATATCTAAACCAATCTCAGAAAAAGGAAATAGAACTATCTATAAAAGTAAACAAACTGATGGGATCTGTGGTCTGTTTCTAGGTATTTTGTGGATCAGAATCCTCTATAACCATAGTTTACAAGTTGTTCATTAAAGAATTTATTTTCATGAGTCAGTCCCTGTTTTCTCAGTATGCTTATCTCTAGTAGGACTGATATGCCAGTCATAAGAGTGATAGAAAAAAAAAGAGAGAAGATAACTTCATTATATGTTACGTCATAATCCTGAAAGTAGCAATCATTGTCATCATCATTATCATATGTCTTTTTCTAAGTTGTTATAAATATATTCATCAGGACAGGACCAATCACAGATCCACTGGACACTCCATTGAAGACCGCCTTTCAAAATGTTCAAAATAAAGCTCCCGAGGCATAGAGAGAAACCTATCTTATGTTCATAAATTGTTAAATAAGGTAGAGAAGTGGATAATAAATCAAAATTTTCCAAATGCTTTGAAGATTAAAGAGATAATCTGAAAGTATCCAAATAAAATCTCATATATAGAATGACTAGTTTCTAAATGGTGACAAGATAAATCAGGATTATTGCTTGATATTTTAAGGCAGAAAAGGTTTCTTCCTAAGGCATTCCTCTTAGGAGAGAGAGAAAGAAGAATTTGGTGGAGTATAAGACTCATGGGAGCAAAGACCAGAACTCAAGATCTTAAACAACCTAGTCACCAAAAAATGTAATTTAGGAAGCTACAAGGTTGCTCTTGTCCACCAAGTAGTGCCTAAGTTCCTTCCAGAAAGAAGTTGGGGAGTATAAATAGAGAATGATCTTACCCTAGGGAATCATTGTGCCTGCTTAGAGAGTAGGATGTTATGGTACTGATACCTAAACCAGGTAGGACGAAAACAGAGAAAGAACAATCTCCCTAATGAATATTGATGCAAAAATCTTTTTTTTTTTTTTTTTGTTAAAGCTTTTTATTTGTATAACATATGTATGGGTAGTTCCCCAACATTGATCTTTACAAAGCTTTCCATTACAAATTTTACCCCCAGTCCCCTCCCCTCCCCTAGATGGCAGGAAGTCCACTACATGCTAATAATGTTGAAATGCTTGAGAAGTTATGCAAGAAAAATCCTATCTACAAGAAAAAAAAAAGAATCAGAGAAAGGCAACACAATGCAAACAAATGTCAGTAGAGATCATGAAAATGTTA
>JAJPUD010001770.1:12475-26216 GCA_023553655.1 Myrmecobius fasciatus
GGCGGGGGCAGCGGCGGGGGCGGCGGGGGAGGCGGCCCGGCCGCACTGGGCCTCAAGCTAGCCTCGCTCAGCCTCATCCTGTGCATCAGCCTGGCGGGCAACGTGCTCTTCGTGCTGCTCATCCTCCGGGATCGGCACCTGCACCGGGCGCCCTACTACCTGCTGCTCGACCTGTGCCTGGCCGACGGGCTGCGCTCGCTCGCCTGCTTCCCGGCGGTACTGCTGTCCGTGCGCCGGGGCGCGGGCACCGCTGGGGGGGCGCCGCCGCCCGGAGCTCTCGGGTGCAAGCTGCTCGCCTTCCTAGCCGTGCTCTTCTGCTTCCACGCCGCCTTCCTGCTGCTGGGCGTGGGCGTCACCCGCTACCTGGCCATAGCCCACCACCGCTTCTACGCCAAGCGCCTGACGGGCTGGCCGTGCGCTGCGGTGGTGTGCGTGGCGTGGGTGCTGGCCCTGGCAATGGCCTTCCCGCCCGTCCTGGACGTGGGCACCTACCGCTTCGTCCGGGAGGAGGCGCAGTGCACCTTCGAACACCGCCACGTCGGGGCCAATGACACGCTGGGCTTCATGCTCATGCTGGCGGCCGTGGTGGGAGCCACCCACCTGGTTTACCTTCGCCTCCTCTTCTTCATCTACGACCGCCGGAAGATGAAGCCCGCCCAGTTGGTGCCCGCCGTCAGCCAGAACTGGACCTTCCACGGGCCCGGCGCCACGGGCCAGGCGGCCTCCAACTGGACAGCGGGCTTCGGCAGGGGTCCCACGCCACCCACTCTGGTGGGCATCCGCCCGGCCGGCCCGGGTCCCGGAGGGCAGGCCCGCCGCCTCCTCGTGCTGGAGGAGTTCAAGACCGAGAAGAGGCTTTGCAAGATGTTTTACATGATCACTCTGCTCTTCCTCCTCCTCTGGGGCCCCTACATCGTGGCTTGCTACCTGAGGGTCTTCATCAAGGCCGGCGCCGTGCCCCAGGGCTACCTGACCACGTCAGTGTGGCTCACCTTTGCCCAGGCCGGAGTGAACCCCATTCTGTGTTTCATCTTTAACAAGGAACTCCGAGTCTGCTTTCGAGCCCATTTTCCCTGCGGCCAGAGCCCCCAGACCACTCAGGGAACTCTGCTTTGCGATTTGAAAAGCATTGGCATATAACAGCGCCCATGCCCTCCTGCCCCTCCCCTTCCTCATGGGCTGTTTTCCTGTTCTCCCTCCCGGGGAGGGGGTGGGGAATCAAGTCTTTTCTGCCCTTTTTCTAGATTGTCTTTTATAAGGAGACTACAAACTGTAAATGGGGACAGAATCTACATTTAGACTGGTGAAAAGTAATTTTTGTGAATTGATCTTTGCTTTTGAACAGGGCACTTCTCCCTCCCTCTTTCCTAACAGTCTTGGCTCACATTTATCTTCTAAACTAGATTTTGATCTGGACAATAAGCCCTAAGACATTTTGTATAGCACTGACATTCTCTCTCTCTCTCTCTCTCTCTCTCTCTCTCTCTCTCTCTCACACACACACACACACACACACACACACACACACACACACTAAAGCTTAAACTAATTTTATTTGTGCAAGGCCAAGACCAATTTTCTACAGAAACTATTTTTGACAACCTTAAGTGGTATTATATTTTGAAATGAAGTAAAAGAGAATGGAACTTTTGACGATTTCATGGGTTAGATTTCTTGAGGGTCTTCTGTGAGAACCAGGCTAACGGACCAAAATATTAAATTTGAAGTTGCTGGTTAAACAACTGCTGTTGATATTGTAGATACATTATAACAATAAATGGGAGTAAGGATACTTATTGCACTATTCCTTCAGAAATAATTAAGAACTTTGTGCGAAATTGGATTTAAAATTGGAGAGTTTAATTCAGCAGCAGTAATGCAGTAATTTTTAAGCAGTGAAATTTACTAACTTCATCACTTCTGGAAAATACTTGTAAAACACGACTGTTTTATATATTAAAATCACTGTTTTCTATAACAGAGATAACATTTCTGTACAATAACTTTTAAAATATAAAAAAGTGTTCTGATTAATTGTGTAAAGAAAATATTGCATGGCTTTTTATGTACTGGATATAAGATACAGGCTGGTATAGCATTGTCAAGGGTATCAATTAAAATTGCTTTTAAATGTTTTTGACAATAAAGATCAGTTGAAATAATTTTATGGAAAGAATTTGCACACTGAATAGCTTAGGTTTTTTTTTCCTGTGTTATACAACCATTTCCATTTAGTAAATTGCTCTTCTGTCAATAATATGAATGGATGGATAATTATGGTACACTACTTTTGAGAGACAAAATTTTTTTTTGGCTAGATTTATGCTGTGCTGTTATATTGATGGTTACTTTAAATTAATAATAAGAACTATAATTTTAAAGAATGCTTCTTTGTAAGACTTGTAATCTTAAAATGAAATGTAAAAATCTCTAAGTGCTGTCTATAATGCTCCATTTTTATTAACATAACTTCCATTTAAAAATGTATATGTTTTTCTCATTTGCATTACACAAACTGAAATATAACAATATTTTTATCCTTGGGTGACCTCTTTTATTAATGTTAGTTTCTAGAGAAGACACTAACACTAGTTTTAAGACTAGCAATGTTAGATCAGGCCTCTAGTATATTTTGTCATGTTGCAGCTTTTTTGATATGATCTGTGGCACTAAATAGCACTTGAAAGTAAATGATACTTGGTAACTGTCCTTTAGGAGTTCACCAAATAATGAGAGTTAAAGAAAAAATGATCTTTCATGTAAAATTTTAAACTCAACAAACTCAACAAATAAATATCTACTATGTACCAGATGTGTGAAACCATTTACATAGTAAATACATATTTTAAATATCTGTGTCTGTATTGCAATATTTGTATATGACACATCTATAGAAATTGGTTCATCTAAAGATAGGTGAAGATAGAGATAGTGCCATTTAAGATAAGATATTTAGAATCATTCAAAAATTTTAGATGTGCTAGCTCTGACAATCAATGAACAAGCATTTGTTGAATGTTGGCTATGTGCCCAGGATTGGCCTGAGCTTGTTGGGAGAGGGACATAAGGGAAGTATGAGAGATTATGCCTGCAAGGAGTTTTAATCTAGTTGAAGAGAAAAGAAAGTGCACAATCATTATTAAGTGGCATATTGTACTGAGTCTTCATGTAACAGGAGATTGGAGAAAGGAGAGCTCTCTGGGAAATCAGAACCCTGAACTAAAGGTGGTGCTTGAAGGGGAACTATATTTTGCCAAACGTTAGATAGGTAGGATACATAAATCACTGCCCTAGTGGAAAGTAGTTGGGCTAATTCTTAGAGCATGCAAATTCTAAAACTTCTTAGTTTTTTCTCCTTAAGGAATATTTTTCTTAATGAGTTTATCCTGGGGGAAAACTAATGGAATGACATTTTCAGTAGCAAAAGATAGGAGCATAGTGGTCTTGCACCTTTGCTTAGAGTCTATTTAGACACGAAGATTTTCTACCTTCTTGTTTAGAATCCATTTAGCAAAATTCTAACAAGCTTTATTATTATACCCAAAACCTAATGAGTTGTCAAGTCCTTATAATTTTTACCTTGTAACATCTCCTATTCATCCCCTTATCTACACGAATATGGCTATAACTCTTGTTGAAACCCTTCTGATCATTAAACCAGACTATTGCAAGAACCTCCTGATTTGATTCACTGCTTCCAGATCCTCTCCTTTCCAATCCAGCCTCCAAATAGCCGCCAAAATAAACTAACTAAATCAAGGGTCTGTGTCTTTTCACTGTTCCAAAATCTTTAGCGACTCCCTTGTGTCTCCATACTCAAGTAGGAATTCCTCAAAATAGCATTCAAAAACTTTTCACAATCTGTTTCCATTCTCCATTTCCAGACCTACTTTATACTGTTCCCCATTTCAGCCAAACTAATTTTCTTTCTGCTTCTCAAATTTGTTACTTTTCCTGTCTTACCTCTGAGCCTTTGTGAAGACTGGTTCTTCCTAGAATGTCTTTTCTCTACTCCTATGAATCTTTAGCTTCTTTCAAGTTCATTTCAGGCAGACATCTGTTCTGGACCTTTTTCCTGGTTCCCCTAATTGTCCATGCTTCCATCCTTCTCAAATTATTTTGTCTTTATTTATTGCTTTACAAATTGCATCCCTCAGTAGAGAGTAAGCTCTAGGAGGGAAGGGGCCGTTTGCCATTTTTCTTCTCTTTGTACTACTTGCCCCTAACTTTGCTGATATTAGGCTCTTAAAATGTTGCTTAAATTGAACATACTTTCCCCCAGCCAATAATAAATTAGCAGAAATCCGTGTAAGTTTATATATAAGTTGTTGTTTAGTCATTCAGTGCTATCTGACTCTTCATGACCCCATGGACCATAACATATCAGTCCCTTCTATTCTCCACTACCTCTCAAAATCTGTTCAAGTTCATGTTCATTATTTCCACAACACTAGCTATCTATCTCATCTTCTGCCATTTCCTTTTCCTTTGACCTTCAATCTTTTCTAACAACAGGGACTTTTCCAGTGAGTTCTCTCTTCTCATTTTGTAGTCAGACTCTTTTATCTAATTTTCCACCATATATAATGTTCTTGAACACATATTCTTTTAAAAATAAATTATATATTGGTTATCTTTAAAAATAGTGAGACTACAAACTCACTATTTTTAATTTTCCTTCCCTGGATACCCATCAGTTGAGCAATAACTGAACAGGTTGTATTGTATGATTATGCTATTGTGCAGTAAGAAATAATGAGCAAGACACTCAAAAAACCTGGGAAGATTCATATGAACTTATGCAAAATGGAGTGAGCAGAACCAGGAGAACATTGTATACAGAAATAGCAATATTGTTAGTACTATACAATGATCAATTTTGAATGACTTGGGTTTTTCACAATATAATGATCTAAGACAATTCCAAAGGACTCACAAAAATATTATCCAGAAAAAAAAATCTGATTGAGTCTGAATGCAGATTGAAGCATACTTTAAAAAGAAATTAAAAAAAACCAAAAACTTATTTTTGTATTATTTGGTGGGGTTTTTTTGGTCTGTGTTTTTTTTTTTACAACATGATTTGTATGACTGCATTTGTACAATCTATCAAATTGCTTGCCATTTCAAGGGATGAAGGAAAGAGGAAAATTTGGAACTCAAAAATTAAAAAAAAATTAAATTTTAATTTACATGTAATTGAAAAAAAATAAATGTAAAAAAATTTCCTTCACCCCCCCCAAAAAACAGTTTGTTCCCATTTTTGACCCTTTCTACTTTTTCCCTGATTAAGAAGTATCTTCCAATCAGGTGGACTTCCATCCAATTATAGTTCACTCTTAACACATGCTAGAGCATCTCTTTTTCCAAACACATAATCTCTGTGATGAACCTTTATTGTTCCTCTCCTTATAATTCTTCATTTAAAAAATAAATTATACATTTTCTCTAAGATTATACTTACATGAAATGGAATAAATATTCCATGAAGAAATATATGTGAATGATCCTATGCACTCAGAGCCATCTAAGTAAGGCAACATTCCTAGAAGATTTGGAGAGACTGTTCTACTAGGAGTCCACAGGGAGGTTCTAATTGCCATCTTTGAGGGACAACAAGCAAACAATAGCAGTTCTGAGCTGGGCAGAGAGTTGAAATACTCATATAAACTATTTATAATTTCCAGTCTCAATACTGATTTCTCAAATCTTTCCATAAGAGACTATATAGTGCAGATTCAGAAAAGCCAAACATTTAGAACCCCAAACACACAGGTTCTTGATGTATTCATATTAACTTTTCCATATACAATAAACAGCTATAAGGTTCTCTTCTTAAGCATAACATCACCCCAGAACTTAAACAAGCCATTGGGATTCAGAGAGATGTGTCATAGGAAGAGATGGAAGATGTTGAGTATTGCCTTGCTTCCATGCTCCTCTGCCTCTACTTCCCTCCTTCCTTCCTTCCCTCCCTCCTTCCTTCCTTCCCTCTTTCCTTCCTTCCCTCCTTCCTGCCTTCCCTCCTTCCCTCCTTCCATCCCTCCTTCCTTCCTTCCCTCCTTCCTTCCTTCCTTCCCTCCTTCATTCCTTCCTTTCCTCCCTCCTTTCTTCCTTCCTTTCTTCCTTCCTTCCTTTCTTCCTTCCTACTTCCCTCCCTCCCTTCCTTCCTTCCTTCCTTGCTTCCTTCCTTCCTTCCTTCCTTCCTTCCTTCCTTCCTTCCTTCCTTCCTTTCTTCCTTTCTTTTCTTTTCTTTTTTCTTTCTTTCTTTTCTTTTCTTTTTTCTTTCTTTTCTTTTCTTTCTTTCTTTCTCTTTCTTTCTTTCTTTCTTTCTTTCTTTCTTTCTTTCTTTCTTTCTTTCTTTCTTTCTTTCTTTCTCTTCCTTTCTTTCATTTTCTTCCTTCCTTTCTTTTTCTTTCTTTCTTTTTTTGTCTTTCTTGTCTTTCCTTCTTTCTTCCTTGTTTTTCCTTCTTCTTTCAAATAAAAAAGGTGAAATACAGTTACCTGTAGAATGATTTTTGAGGCAAGTCTCTCTGTTAAGCCCTCATTTCTCAAACATAGAGGGAGCTGAGTCAAATTTATAAAAAACTAAGAATTATGCTGCAATTGATAAATAATCAAAAGATATGTGTTCCCAAAGGGCTATAAATTCACGTATATCCTTTGATCAAACAATACTAGTACTTGCCATGAATATCAAAAGAAATTTTTTTAAAAAGGGAAAATGATCTATAAGTACAAAAATATTTCTAGCAACTCTCTTCTCTGGACAAAAAAATTGGAAAATTAGGGGATGCCCAACAATTGGGGAATGATTTAATAAACTATGGTGTGTGTTTATGATGGGATATTATTGTTCTCTGGGAAATGACCAGCAGGATGCTCTCAGGAACAAAAAAAAACCTGGAAAGTCCTCTATTAACTCAAGCAAAGTGAAATGTACTGTGTACAGAGTAATAGCAACGTTCTGGGATGATCCGCTATAAATGACTTTTCTATTCTCAGTAGTACAATCATCCACAACTACTCTGAAGGACTTATGATAAAAAATTCCATCCATAACCAGAGAAGGAACTAATTGTGTCTGAACACAGATTGAAGCATTCTCTGTCTGTCTGTCTTTCTGTCTCTCTGTCTGTCTCTGTCTCTCTGTCTCTTTTTCTCTCTCTCTGTCATGTTCTGTCTCTGTCTCTCTGTCCCTTTCTTTGTCTATCTCTCTCTGTCTCTCTGTTTCTCTGTGTGTGTCTCTGTTTCTATCTCTCTTTAATTTAGTTTTTCTTCAGGATTTTTATTTTCATTTGGATGGGAGATCTGTTCTTTTTCACAACTTGATTTTATGGAAATGTTTTGTGTAACTTCACAAGTGGTTTCTCAGTTGTGGGTGGGGATAAAAGAACCTAGAACTCAAAAAAATTAAAAATGAATGCAATAAAATTTGTTTTGAATGTAACTATTACAGTTACATTTTGTAATACAATTTATTGAATACAATATAAATATTTTTAAATAAATAAAAACAAATATCTCATTAGATGAATAATTATAAGGATCATTACTCAAAAGAGTAATAAATGGAGAATTTAATCATATGTACCTGTCTTAATACTTTTGTTAAAGCTCATCCAGGGCTGTCAACTGAATGTTCTCTAAGTCTATATAAACATTTATTAAGTGCCTACTATGTGTCAGGAGCTAAATACATTAGGAAGAGTAAAAAACAGTTCCTGCTCTCAAGGAGCTCATTTTCTAATGGAGGAGACAACCTTCTATATATGGAAGAGCATTCAATCCATTTAGACAGATTCCTCAGATTTCATGGGTTACAGAGTTTTTTTTTTTTTTTCCATTTAATTTCATGGGTTCCAGTTATTTCATTTTGGGAGGTGCCATTGTGGAAGCATCAGGAACTTTAACATTACAGCTATGTCTATCCCTGTATCTATCAATCTATCTGTCAATCTAGCTAGCTAGGTAGCTATCTTCCTTTTGTTAAATATATTTAAAAATTATCCTTTCCTAAAACTTTATTTTTCTTTATTTCATTAGTCATTTCCCAATTATATGTAAAATAATTGTTAATGTTCCTTTTTTATTAAAGCTTTTTATTTTCAAAAAATAGGCATGGATAATTTTTCAACATGAACCCTTCCAAAACCTTATGTTCCAATTCCTTCCCTTCCTCCACCTCCTCCCCTAGATGGCAAGTAATTGAATATATAATATTCCTTTTCTAAAATTTTGCATTTTAAATTCTTTTCCTCCTTCTAGGCCTGCATTAAGAAGGCAAGCAATTTCATATCATTGACACTTGTGAAGTCATGTAAAACATATTTCCAATGTTACAAAAGAAAACATGGATGAATAAAGAACCAAGAAAAATAAAATTAAGAAAGTATGCTTCAATCTGCTTTCAGAATTCATCAGCTCTCCCTCTCTCTCTGGAGGTTGATAACATTTTTCATCATGGATCCTTTAGCATTGTCTTGGATCTTTTTCTTGATCAGAGTAACTAACACTTTCACAGTTGATCTTTACAATGTTGCTGTTAACTGTGTGTAGTGCTTTCCTTGTTTTGTTCACTTCACTTTGCACATCTTCATATAGGCCTTCCCAAGTTTCAGGGGAAAAAATCTACCCTTCTCATTTCTTATAGCACAATGGTATTCTATCACAATCATATACCACAACTTGTTCAACCATTCCCTGGTTTTATCACCTCAGTTTCCAATTGTTTGCCACTACAAAAAGAGTTGCTATAAATTTGTTTTGTTGTTGAGTCATTTTCAGTCTTGTCTGACTCTATAATCCCATTTTAGGTTTTCCTGGGAGAGATATTGAAGTGGTTTGCCATTTCCTTCTCTGGTTTATTTTAAAGATGAAGGATATACATTAACAGGATTAAGGGATTTGCCCAGGGCCACAGAGATACTAAGAGTCAGAGGCCAAATTTGAATTCCTGTAGTCCTGATTTCAGGGTCAATGTTCTATCCACTGTGCTACTAAGCTGTTTTACACATTTTTATGCAAATAGATCCTTTCCCTTTTTCATTGATCCCTTTGGTAAACAGACCTAATAATGGTTTTGCTGGATCAAAGGGCATGCCAGTTTTTCTAGCCCTTGGGTTTAATTCTCAATTGTACTCTAGAATAGGTAATCAGTTCACCACTCTATCAACAATGAATTGGTGTTCCAGTTTTTTCACATCTCCAGCATTTCTCATTTTCTTTTCTGTCATGTTAACCAATCTGATAGGTATAAAATGATATTCCAGAATTGTTTTAATTTACATTCTCTTATCAGCAGTGACTTAGAACATTTTTTCATGAGTATCCACAGCTTGCAGCATGCATCTAGGTGATGCAGTGAATAAACAGAACACTGAGAATCAGGAAGACTCATATTTAGTGAGTTTAAATTTAGCTTCAGACTCTTACTAGTCATGTAATCCTGAGCAAGTCACTTAATCCTCAGTTCTGATATATAAAATAAACTGGGGACAAAATGGCAAACCAGCATCTTTGCCAAGAAAATCCCAAATGGGTTCATGAAGAGTCAGCTACAACTGAAAAGACTGAACAACAAATGATGGTTTTAATTTCTTCTTCTGAAAACTGCCTGTTCACATCCTTTGACCATTTATCAATTGGGGATTGGCTCTTATTTTTATAAATTTGATTCAAAGAAATTCATTTCCAATAAAAATGCCCTACCTTTTAAATAATCTTCAACAGAGGATCCTTTTTGAAAGTAATTAGCCTTTTGTGGCTAATTGTAAAGTTCACTTTACATACAAAAAGCATATCAGCTATACTTACTACAATAAGTAGTTTGTTGGGGCAGCTAGGTGATGCAGTGGATACAGCACCAGCCCTGAAGTCAGGAGGATCTGAGTTCAAATGTGATATCAGACACTTAACACTTCTTGGCTATGTGGGCCTGGGCAAGTCACTTAACCCCAATTGCCTCAGCAAATTAATAATAATAAATAGGTCATCTCCAAGATCACTTTCCCAAGGGAATAAGAAGCTATCATGATTTATTGAGATCATCACACTTTAGGTTGCCAGCAACTGTTAGCAATATTGTTATCTTTAATCTGTGGAATCCCATACCATACTGTGGTTTGTGATACTATGGCCTAGGCATGCCTCCCCAGTTGACAGCATTAGAACTCTTCTGGCCTCTAGCTTTGCCCAGTTCATCATTGTTGTTATGTTTCATATTGCTTAAATGCCCATCATACTCTTAGGGTAGTGGTATTTTATGACTCAGAGGATCATGCAACTATAACAGGAAGAGACTTTAAAGCCTAACTCCTTTATTTTATAGACAAAGAAACTGAGGGCCAGTGTGAGTTGAAATGACTTGTCTAAGGTCACACACAAAGTGTTAAAGGCAGGATCTGAACTTTGTTCCTCTTGACTCTAAAGTTGCTTCTCTTGGTTACTTCAAAGCCATAGGATATTATCAGAGGAATGTTGATGTTAGATTGATAAAGCATTGTTTTCCCAAAGAATTTAAGACCAAAAGCATTGTGCAATTTCCCCAAATTCATTTCCCTCCAATTTTTCTTCTCTTATTTAATTCTGGGGGATGCTCATTGTTTATCTAGAGCACCAGCCCTGAAGTCAGGAGGACCTGAGTTCAGTTCTGACCTCAGACACTTAATACTTCCTACATGTGTAACCCTGGCCAAGTCACTTAACCCCAATTGCTCCAGCAAGAACAACAACAATTTTTTTTTAAATTATGAATTTCACTTAGAAATCTCAGAAATATTCAAGTATTTAATGCAATCAGCTCACTATTATCATTATTTTGCTACCAGAGGGTTAATGTATAATGGAGTGATTGACTTGGAGTGAAGAAGGCTTGGGTCTAAACATGACCTCTAACACTAGCTTTGTGATCATAAGCAAGTCAGTTGGCCTCTCAAACTGGAGATCCTAGGGCATTTTAAACTTAACAGCAAAAGAACTCATCTTTTCTGCAATCTCTCCCCTTTTCTGACTGTCCATATAATTGTCAATTATTCTAGAAGTCAACCAGGTCTGCAAGCTCATCTTGCAAGCTTCATCTGCTCTTCACTCTTACTATATCAACATAACTTATTTGCTGCCAAAATGTGTTGCTACTATTTTCACAACATCACTTACAAATATCCTCTTTTCTCTACTCACATGGCTTCCCCTTGTTCATGTCCTTATCATCTCTTAACTGAATAGCCTCTAATTAGTCTCCCTGCCTCAAGTCTCTCTGCAATTCAATCCATTCTCTGCTACTAAAGTGATTTTCCCAAAACACAGATTTGCTTGTTTACTACTTTACCTCACTCATTGAACTCCAATCCTTATTACCTCTGAGATCAAATACAAACATTTTAGATGGGCATTCAAAGTTTTTCATAACTGATCCTTTCCTACTTCTTTAATCTACTTTCTTTGCAATTTTATGATGTTCAGTCATTTCAATTGTATTCAATTCTTTATGACCCTATTTAGGGTTTCTTTGGCATAAGATATTAGGCTCATTTTCCTGATGAGAAAACTGAGACAAATAGGATTAAGTAATTTGCCCCGGGTCACAGAGCTAGTAATTATCTGAGGTCTAATTTGAACTGGGATCTTCTGCACTCTAGGTCCAGCACTCTCTGCACTATGATGCAACCTACTACTCTCCATCCACTACAATTTATCAGCATATTTGTTTCCCTGTCTTCCCCCCATGATTTAGTTCAGATTCCTTCTCCTGGAGGCCTTTCCCTGTCCTTTCTGGTTAATATCGTCTATTTTACTGAGATCATTTTCTATGAGCTCTGCAGAAATCCTGTATGCCTTTAGCTGTTTACAAGTTTACTCTATAATAGGAGCTCCTTCAGGATACAGACTACTTTTGTTTTTCTGTTTCTCTAGCACTTAGCACAGTGCCTAGCATATAGCTAAATGCTTAATAAATAAATGCTTGTTGATTGACTGTAAAACTTGAGTGTTGATGTCTAGAGCATCTAGTTTGCAAAGTCATTTTGATAATATATGTAAACCACTTTACAAAACTTTAAAGCATTGCATAGTATAAATTATTATTATTACTACCATCTCTAGGGATCCCTTTTCCATTTGGATCTTAAGCTAGGCATTCTCCATAATAACATTAAATAAATACCTTTGTCAAACATGTACACTGCCCATCCCTATTCTTTGCTTTGCTTTTTATTAATAATAAGGTTATAATATAGTTTCCTCTGTTATTCTTTTCAAGGAATCTTGAATGATTATGACCAATATATGAGGGATACCTTGTTGGAGGAGATGTGTTAATTCTATTTTCTCCATCAGATCAAATTCTTTTATATAATCAACAATAAAAAAGCATAAAGAAATCTTGCATTCTCTACACTTTTCAGTCAGTTGTATGATGATAAAAATGTGATATCTTATAGAATCTTGTTTGTAAAAGATAATTCTCTCCTCATGCCTAAAAGAATACTTTTATTACATGAGGAAATTATTTTCATAAAAATTTAGAAAGGCAAAGATAATAAAATTTATGAAAAAACTATTTTGCTGATTCACATTGCTGTTACTTATGAAATCCAGCCAAACTGATTTTCTTTGTTCTTCACTTCAAGTATTCTCTTTTCTCTCTTTGCATTGACCATATCTCCCATGCGTACAATAGATTCCTTCCTTAGCCCTGCCTCATAGAGTCTCTCTCTTCTATTAAAGTACATCTTAGGTGCTATCCTCAGCACAAATGCTTCTGTGAGTCCGTCCAATGTCAGTGACTTTCCTCCCAAACTGCCTTATATTTAGGCATGTGTTTTATGTTTGTGTGTATATAAAGTGAATCTGTATATTTATTTTATATTTATATCTATGTATTGCTTCTCCATTAGAATGATCATTTAGAATTAGAAATTCATTTAGAGTAGGGATAATTTCATGCTATCTATCCATATTCCCAGTGGCTACCACATGTGCTTAATAAATATTTATTGATTAATCATGATGCTCTTTCCCCAGAGAAGTCTTTTATATAGAAGAAAAAATAAAAGCAAATTCCTTGAAACAGACATGCATAGACAAAGAAAATATTTTTTTCATTGGCTACATGCAAAAAAATATATATCTCATTCTGAGCCCTTAATCTATCATCTCTGTCAAAAGGTCTCATCATAAACAAATGAAAGAAACATGGAAGAATTATCAATTAGGTCTACTTCTGGGGAAAAAAAGTTCATGACCAAAAAATAGAGAAGATCATAGAAGATAAAATAGATAATTTTATTACCTAAAATTAAAATTTTTTTGCAAAACAAATTCAGCAAAGTCAAGATTAAACTGGAAATTAACTGGGGAAAAATTTTGCATGAAATTTTTCTGATAAAGGTTCATTTCTAAGATATATATGCAGGGTTGATTACAAAGGTGTTATGAGCAAATGATACATTTGTCCCTCTTTTGGAATGCCTATGACTTCAAGATTGCTTATATTAAATAACTGATGTTGCCCACTATCTTAGGGTCAGGTGTGTTACCTTTTCCTCTCCTGTGAGATTTGCCATTATTCTTTTCTCCATCTTTGGCTCAGCTCCTACCAACTGTGTTCCTATTTCCTAGTTTATGGGTCCACAGACTAGTGTCTCAGTTCAGTTTAACCACCAATACTGTATAGCTTTCACAAAATATATATATATATATATATATATATATATATATATATATATATATATATATATAT
>JAJPUD010001770.1:27831-68702 GCA_023553655.1 Myrmecobius fasciatus
ACACACACACACACACACACACACACACACACACACACACACACACATATATAACCCTTATTACTAAGTTCAACAAGTCCTTGAAGCAAAAGCTAGTAAAAACTCAGACATGACTAACCCCTCAAAGGAGTTTGACATTATTGGCAGCCCACTACCTTATAAGCAGAATCATCTACACAAAAAATGTTACATATCTTACAGGAGAATAAAGAGTTTTTTGGCTTATCAAACAAAGAATCATTTTCCTTATTGTTATCAATTGATAATATTTATTTTATGAAATGCAATTTTTTTCCTGTTACTCCTCTTCTAAGTCAAAATAAGCAGATAGTAGTTAAAAGTAAGTAGCAATATTAGAAACATTTTGAGATATTTTATACTAAAAATGTGCTAAAATTAAAAAAAACAAGATTACTGAGTTTTACAATGGATAGAGCACTGGACCTGGAATCAAGAAAATAAGCATTCAGATCTATTCTCTGATGTAGTAGTTATGTGACCCAGGGCAATTTATTCAGTCTTATGTCAATCTCAGTCCATAAGTTTCTTTAACTGTAAAATGGGGTAATATTGGGACCTATCTCTCAAGGTTATTATGAGGATTAAATGAGATGATATTTCCTAAAGACTTAACATAGCATTTGGCACAAAGTAAGTGTTAACAAATGCTTGTTTTCTTCTTGCCTGCCTTCTTTTATCTTCCTTTTTATAAAAATAATACTATTGTTTTTAAAATATGAAAATTGCAAAATACTGTTGCAATGGAAAGAGCATCATACATTGAGTTACAGAATCCATGTTTGAATAGCAGGTCTGAGGCTGACTACTTTTATCACGTTAGGTGATTTTTCATTTCTGTGCCTCAGTTCTCTTATCGGTGAAAAGGATTAACTTCAAAATCTCTAATGTTCCTCTCATTTCTACATCCATTTTTATATGAGCCTATGATTTTATCTTTATGATCTATGGACAGCTCATGGTTCTGTGGTATGTCTCCCTTTGTAATTTATTCTCCCTAAAGTAAGTAGTGCCAGGCTCTCCCCTCTGTAGCTCCTTACTGATTTCTGCTATTTGAGCTACTATACAATAGGACACCTGTCTTTCAGAAAGTCCAAGAAATGGTTAAAAGTCCCTCTTTATCCATTACAGGCCATATTAAAAAAGACAGCAGATTAAAAAAAAAAACTAAAACAAAAAAAAAACCTCAAGAATTCTCTTTGTTTGAAAGTCTTTACCAATAAGACAAGGAACTATTACCACAGCAGCAATAAACCTCTGAAGAATTCTCCTTTTGTGGCAGCTGGATTGAGAGGCCTGGTGGGATCATAACAGAAGAGAAATGTTCTGTTATTGAGACATCACTTCTACCAATAGAAACTTTTTCCAGAACATGGTATGCCCCAGTTTCCTGGGAGTTTCCATCCCAAATTCTAGATTCCAGTAAGATAACCCATGTTCTTTCCCACTCTGTTACTTGTTAAGAATGTAATCTACCCAAGGAAACATTCGTTTTTGCTTATTCAGTAGCTGACACAGGACCTCAATTATTCTCCAATTTCTTCTACTTCATCACTTTATTGGAAATATTCATCTCACACAAAACTTCCAACATTATCTTATTCTCAGCAGCCCTCACCCCTCAGGTAAGAATTGAGTTTTTAGCAGTTATTAAGACCCATATCATTCCTTAAGTAAGCTCTGTATGAAAATGTGAAATAATCATAATAATAATAACTTACATGTATAAAGGCTTTCTTATTGAGAAACTGCTTTGCATAAATTGTCTTAATTGATCTTTATAACTTTTTGTGAGGTAGGCTGTGCTATTAAAAATAGCTTCTAAGGAAGTGGATATATATTTTTTTCACAAATAAAAATAAAAAGTGATAGAGAAAGCGCTTGGAATAACATAGTAGAATTTCACAATTTGAAAGACCTGCGAAGGTTTACTAACCAATGTGAACCTGAATGGAATACCCTCTAAAATATCTCTAGCAAGTGTTTTTCCATTGCTTGCTTGAAGATTTTCTTTTAATAAATACCACTGGAGCAGGGGTTCTTAATATGAGTTGTTGATCCTGTTTATTTGTAAACTATATTTCATTGTAATTTATTTCCTATGTGATTTTATGTATTTTATTTTAGGAATTTAAAAACAGTATCCTGAAAGGAAGCTATAAGCTTCAGCAGATTGCCAAATGGAAGACATACAGAGCAAAAATTCTGAGAAACTCCTGGGGCAGCTGGGTAATTCAGGGAATAGAGCAGGGTCTGGGGTCAGAAAGACCTGAATTCAAATTCAGCCTCCAACACTTAGTAGTTGTGTGACTCTAGGTAAATCAGTTAAACTTGTGCGCTTCTATTTCCTTATCTGTAAATATGAGCTGGAGAAGGAAATGGCAAACCATTCTAGTATCTCTGCCAAGAAAACCCTAAATGGGGTCATGAAAAGTTGTGCCATTTCATATGATTTTTTTAAATTAATGCCACAGGTCACTGAGAAATATGAATGATTTTAATTTTCTACTAAAAAGATGCTGCTAGCTATGTGGTACAGTGGATAGAGTGTGAGGCCTGGAACCAGGAAGACTTATCTTCCTGACTTTAAATCTGACCTCAGACACTTACTGATCCTGGCTGAGTCACTTAACCTAGTTTACTTCAATTCCTCATGTGCAAAATGGGCTAGAAAAAGAAATGGCAAACCACTTTCAGAAACTCCAAATGGATCCACAAAAAGTTTGATAGAATAATGAGATGATACTATCTTGTACTTTCAATTTTCAAATGATCTATTTAGCTCTGATTTTTTTTTATTTTTGTGTTAATTTATAAAAAACTCTTAAAGGGATTATTCATATTTCCTGAAGTTGTATTGCTATCTATTCTTACATTTTGCAATTTGACTATTTTTATTGAATTACTGTGCTATGTCATTACATACATGTTTAGTAATGAAATTGTGTCATATCTATGTCATTTTTGTTTCTCTTTGTATTCTTCTTGCTATGGCGAATGTTTTTTTTATTATTTTGTCTAAAATTATGATTGCAATTGGTGCTATTTTGGTCCTTAATGCATATTACATTTTAATACAGCAAAAAATTTTCTTTCTGACTTTATTTTTTAGTTAAATTTTGTTCTTCTGTAGTCAGGCACAATCATTCCTTTCATAGGAGAATTTAATATCATAATTCTTGGGTTTTTTAAATCCATTTAAATTTTTGGTGTTGACTTTCCCATTTTTGTTTTAAATCAGTATTTATTACACATATTTAGCTTTCCTTTATTTTTTTCTTTAGGTTTCTTTGATACCTCTGTGCTTTATTAATTTATTCAAATCATTATTCTTTCATACTAAAATTTTATTTATTTTTCTCTTTTTTATCTTCTGGTAAGATTGTTTCTGACTTTATACCCAGGTTTTCCTCTTTTTTAGCCTCCCCCTAATTACAAAAAGAAACTCAACTTCTCAATTTCTCTTTGTTTAGCTTTCTGATGAGTTTGTGGAATGAAGTTTCTGCACATCCTGTTCACTGCCCCCATCATAAGTGCTGTGCGTGTGTGTGTTTCTTCTTTCCAGTCCACCAACCTTGGGAAATTTGAGTCCCTTTAGAGCTGAGATTGAGGGGAACTTCTGACTACCTGCATGACATCTGGAACTACATAGAGGACAATAGTTTATTTTAAACCCACCTAAACTCCTTCTCTCTTCATTGATCTTTGCACTGCTCTCTCCCTACTGTATTATATCACTTCTTTTCTTCTCCATTCTACCACTTCAAAGTGGTTAGATCTATACTTAGACTTGGAGATGAGTGAATAAATGAATGGCTATTCTAGCTCGAGCTTCAAAAAAGAGCTGATGCATTTACATAGTGTGCAAGTGTAGGAATTCTCATTCACAGTTATGGTATTCATATCAGAAGAGTTTATATTTCTGCAGAGATATCTGTCATTTACTTTTTTTGGTAAAAGTTTTTTTTTTTCTTTTTTTGCTGAGGCAATTGGGGTTAAGTGATTTGCCCAGGATCACACAGCCAGGAAGTGTTAAGTATCTGAGACCAGATTTGAACTCAGGTCCTCCTGACTTCAGGATTGGTACTCTATCCACGGCACCACCTAGCTGCCCCCTTTTGGTAAAAGTTTTAGAGTCTATGTATATGAGATAGATTACTTGGTTGTTTGAAGTGCATTTAGGAAGTTATGTTGAGATCTTGTTTACTTGGCCACCTATACATTCAATACTGTTTCTCTTCAATTTCATATATAATAATCCCACCATCCATGTCAATGATGATTCATCCATCAATCTCTGTTTTGATGTAAAAGGACAGGAAATTATGTTTTCCTTAATTATATCCTCTCATTCTAATAGATATAAAGAACAATTTCTGACTTGGGAAACCCCAAGTTTCGAGTAGAGATAAGGGACTGTTCACTATAGGTCAACTTGAGGAATTACAAAAAGAAGAAAGTACTTGACTTCTATGTTGTAAACCAGCTTGGAGAAAACACTTAGAAGTACAGGCTTGGTAGTGTGATAGGGGAATGTCAAAATATTGAATGAGATAGATAAAAGCCAGAATGAGGCTGGAAGTTGCCAAATAATAATCCCAATGCAAGTTCTTTGTTCCTCACCCAGACCTTTGTCCTATTTCTATGTATTGAGATTAGACTTTTGGCTGAATTTATTTACCTTGAATCTGATTCACAACAATTTATTGCTGATGTGGGAATTAACTTGAGTTGGTTTGAGAGGAAACATCATGATATATGCTGATTCAAGTCATGAAGACCACAGTTTAAATTTTATCTCAAACATTTAGTAGTAGTACAAACTTAACAGCCTTAGTTTTTCATCTATATGCAATGCCTGGAGCCGAGAATATGATAAAACAGGAATGTCTGGGGCCGAGAATTTTAATGCACAGGAAGAACAAACATATGCTAACTACTCCAGGAGATTACCCGACCATATCAGTGTCCTTGCATTCCACACCCTGCTGCCCAACCCAACTACCTCCACATTCCTGTAGCCCCTCACCCAGAACGGCATTAGCCTATATAATCCCAGCCTTTTTGTTTCAATAAATGAGACTATTCTACCTGCCATGTAGTCTCCTTCCTCTCTCTCTCGCCTATTCTCTCCCTTCAGGTCGGGTCCTCCTCGCCCCCTCGAATTACTAAAGTCCTGCTGGCCAGGACAATGCAATCCAGAAATAAAGCTTAATATTTGTTATGAGATTCTTCATTAGTGGAGAGAATGGTCCCCACTTCATGGTCAATGCCTTTGTGAGAAGTGGAGTTATTGAGAACTTAGGAGAAGAAATAGCTTTTTTTCCCTGACTTCCAGCTCTGAGAAAGTACCCACATGGTTCTCAGCTCTTTTCAGGGAAAAGTTCCTAGAAGGTGAGCATGACCCCAAAAAGAAGCCAACATATATAGAGGAACCAGTGCTTCTAGCATGTCTCTATTCCCTGCTTGCCCTACTATAGAGTTAGGGGAATATTTCCTTGGAAGAGATTGGGGATTCTTTCTCTTGGTTCAGCTATGTTGCTCTCAGTGGAAGAGTTCATTTACTCTGTGTTGTCAAATATATTTCAATCTGCATAATTTCTTTGATTTCCTTTTTGTGGCTTGGATAAATGAGTTTATTTATTATTCACTATGTGTGAGGGCCTTTTGTGTAACTGGCATTTGATAGGAAGGCAGTCAAGTCTTCAGCTATGGTTTAAAGCCCTCGTTACATTCTGAGGGAAAGCAATAAGATAAGTGGCTTGAAATCAAGAAGTAATTTCCCTCAGACTAATAATATATAAAGGGAATATATATATATTCATATATATATATATATATATATATATGAATAATTCTAGCCCAACACCACCTATCTGAAGAGAAAAAAGCAAGCCAACCTCATAGCTCCAATCTTTCCCCCCTCCAGTCAGGAATCAAAGCCTCCCTTTGAAAAGAGTGGGCAGAGGAAGTTGTAGAGATATCTAGTCTCCCCTTTCTGTGAGTCACATCAAGACAAACCCTTATGGACACATGTAAATTATATGGGCACAACACAGGCACGTTACATATACAATGGAATAATAGCAGCATCTACTTCTGAATGTTGCTGTGAGATGCAAATGAAATAAACTATGTAAAGGCTTTGCAAACTTTAAATGTTATAATTGAACTATTATTAGTTTATTCTTTAGTTTATGTCATTTGCACTTCCTTATGACTTTGCCTTTGAGCAATGACAAATTCATCAGAATACCTGTATAATGTTTCAGGGAGACTACTTTGAGGGACAATACTCCTTTGGCTGTGCAAGGGCTAATATTTGGTTTTGTGGGGAATGGATGGGAGAAATCAACCTCATTAGTTACTGAGGCAAGGTATTTTAAAGTGATACATTTAGAACTGAATAATTTGGCTTTTTATCACCTTGCCTTAGACACCATTTCTGCCTTCTGAGTCTCAGCCCTCATTGTAAAATAGAAATGATTCTTGCATTAAAATGAGAATGAAAATGATACCATATACATTTAAGTTATTTTTCAGTCACTTCTCATGAGCCATGAAAGGTTGGTCTCAACTGGCCTCATATACCAACATGTCTCATGTTCAATTCAATGGTAGAAACAAAGTTCTTTGTTCTACCCTCACCCCTGCTTTGTTTTTATTCCTATTCTCCAGTGGAATTCACAGGGACAAAGGGATGAGACATATAAAGAGTTATTTTCCTTTCTAGGCCTACACTACTTTCACCAAATAGGCTGGTGCCATTTCTATGAAGTCTTTTTTTCTAGGGTGACAAGCTCCTTTTTTGCTGCCTTCCCTCACCTGTGGAAAAGTGTGAAAAGTCCGGGTTACTTTAGAAATGAAACTTGATGAAAACTGCATTAAACGGTCCTGTAGGGGATCCATGATGTGATTTTCTTACCCAGCAGGGGGAATATCATTATATTCATATCCTCCAAACCACAAGAAATTATACTTAATAATATTTTATCTTGCTATAGATTTTCTTTTTCCAAACTACCCTTTTTTGCAGATAAAATGAATATTTCAGGAGGATTTTAGTTTATAAATTAGTATTTTAAGGGGCTAATGAACCATACAAGCAACTGAGATTATAATTTTCAAATATGCAATAATAAAATATTACAATAATAATATTTACTTTTTAATAATTATTTAAAACTTGTTTTATGAATAAAGAATAATGAGTCAAATGAGGACTCTAAATAGAATTGTTCTTGCTTAGTAAGTGGTATAGCAACCTAACCTGTTTAATGAACAAATGAAGTTATTAATTCAGAACAAAAGCCTTTATTCACCAACCCAAATGGTCCATTTCTTTCTTTGTAACTTTCAGTTGAAAAATCTCAAAAGCATTGAGAAATACTGTATAATCTTCATTTTCTAGATGGAGAATAGATAAATGTTTATGTGGAGGCAGCCACAAAGCTTGGAATAGAATTTGGGATTTCTGGCTCCTCGTTTGATGAACTAAATACTATATAATGCTCAATAACCCTAATTAAAAATACAAAAGCATAAGGTTTTGCTTGAATAGGGCACTTTTAAAGAGAATGTGATGGAACCTGATGAGGCAAGGGGGTAATTGCTGCAATTATAAGACATGTATAAACATAGATGCTGCATTAGCTGGAAAGCAGTGAATGAGGGGATCATCAGTTACAGAATACAGGGGGATAAATAACACATGTGCTATACATGTAATAATAAATTTACCCTAAATCATGAAGAAAGGAAGTATAAATGGGAAAATTTCAGTTATTAAACTTAAATCTCATAAAACAGGAATTCTATAATATAAAATGAAAATTCAGAGTCCAGCTATTGGATGCTTTTGGAGGAGGAAATTGTGGAAAAATGCATTCAAGATGCCTGAGGCTTATAAGCATAATTATCAGGCATGGAAAAGTGGTGTTCCCAACTGGGTAAAAATCAATAAAGGTCAAGGTTATGGGAAAGTTGCATTTAACTTGGGAAATGTGCATTTTACTAGAACAGAAAGAGGTAAAGTCTATTTGAGGGTAAATATGATTGATCAGTGACTAACTTTGTGATATCTGAAGAGAAGAAACACTGAAGAGGCCCAGGGACTCCAAAAATGGGTTATGCTGTAGATGTTACATACCAGATGTTTTTTTTTAATTGCTTTCATCAAGGGAGTTTAACCTGGAGTATTATTCTAATACACTGAAGGTAAAAGCAATCATCATAATCTTTAGATCACTACTGGGTTCTAGTAAGTTGCCCTTTTAAATTCCAAAAATATGATGAAATATTCTAAAGTGGTCCCCAGTTTTTAACCACTTAAAATGCTGAAAACCATTGTAACTAGAAAATTATAATGTGTGGGAGGAATTAAATAAGATCTCTTAAAAATAGGGTGACTTAAAAGACACTTTAAGAAGATACATAGAAAAAGCTGCTTTATATATTCTAGACTGAAGTTTATAAATTATTTAAAAAGAAGCAAAAATTAAAATTGAGAATGAGGGCCTTAGGTCAGGCATAGATCTTGCAGTAGGTAGCTTTGACCTAAAAGTTTACATTAGACCGTGAGTTCCTTAAGAGTAGCGATTGCCTTCTCCTTTTGTTTTGCTCTTTCAGAGTTTAGTAAAGCACCTGGTATACAGCAGATGCTTAGTAAATGTTTATTGAGTGGCATGGTAACAGATATTACTTTAAAAGGATGACAAAAACAAAAGATAATGGCCTGTATCATGAAGACCAAGAAATGTTTAGGAAAATCAAAACTAATTTCATATTTATCCCTTATTTTTTAGAAATGATAAGCACTTTCTCTTGTGTTAATCTTAATCAAGAATTCTGTTTAAAGATATTTGGAGTATTTCATAATAAAAGTTTAAGATCTATCATTAAGTGCATAAACTTACTTTTAATAATTATATATCAAATTTTGTTTTTTATAAATAAAACCTAGAGAGGGGAAATCATAGAGGGTGGAAAACCTAACCCAAATCATCACAATCTTTTGTCATATACTTTAAGTCAAAGTTCATAGACACACATATGTGCACATATATAACATATATGTATGCTTATCGATACACATGTGTGTATATGTATAAATCAAAGGTGCTCCCATCTGTTATTACACATTAAAGCTCTTCTGATTTTTAAAATCACGTACCTTTGCATATTAATAATTGTTCACTTTCTTATATTCATTTTATTTTGTGAATGTGTAATTCTGCATTTTATGTGCAATTTCTTTCTAGAACAAAATAATTTAATGAAGGAAACACTTATGTGCAAGCATATATATATATATGTACACTAGAATACATGTTTGTCGATCTGTACATGCACATGAAATATATCTAGTTCTGTTATTCATGAATAATTGTTTGAACATTGCTACTATACAGTAATGAAGTAAAACACCTAAAACTCCTTCTGCTGACTACCATCTGCTTTTTACTTGGATGACTATGAAGACAGTCCTAAATTTGTTGTACTATGGTGTAAACCTTTTTGCTGTATACACATAAAAACTATGTAAAATTGTAGGCTACTTTACAAGTTTACAAAAACTTCTAGTGGTTGGGTTGGGCATGATATAGGAAATTTCTCTAAGGGTTCATTATATAATCTAAACAAGGAAAAAAATTTTCATTCACTATGTTCTTGCTAATATATATAAAAAAAAGTTTTATAAAGAATTTTATAAGCCCAAGCTAGTGACTTAGAAAATCCCTAAATTACTAGATTACTTTAGCCTTTACTTTATATACACATACTGCCATTTGTTCAAACTTGAGTGAACTCGGTGTTCTTCAGATACAATCTGAAGCTAATAATTTAAGTAGTCTGTATTTCTCAAGAAGGTTCATTCCTTAGAATAGCAAATAAAGAGTATATTTCTGAATGAAGTTTTCTCTATAAACATTTTCCCACTTGCCATCTTTCCCTTAGATTGAACAATAGTCCCTGGAAGACTTAACCTTTTCTCTTAGGAAACTTCTGCACTGCAGATTTCTGAGTGTCTCATTTGGTTTGCTTCAGAAAAATAGCTAATTTCAAAAGAAATCCATGTCTGGAGTTTATTTCAAAGTTTAAAAAAAAATTGAAAATAATTTCAATTAAACTCCTTTAATCAGATTTTTGCTTAGTTTACAGCCATCTTTTCACTAGTCCTGTAAGTACAAACCAGTTTCTCCTTGTTCCTAATATTTCTGGAACTATAATGAAATCAATATTACATTGTTACTTAAAAAAAGTACTTTAAAAATTCTCCCTATGACTCCAGTGCCTGTTCCTGTAACTTGAGAAGATGCAATGCACTGCCCTAGCTCTACTTCCCAATTTCTGTTAATTCCCCCATTAGAATGCAAGCTTCCTAAAGGCAGGAACTATCTACTTATTTTTTGCATCTGTGCTGTGCTGTGACACATTGCTTGGCATATAGTAAGCATAAATGTTTTTAATTTTTGTTAGATAAATTTTGTTAGATAAATTGATAAAATGTATATAATTTGGAACTGCAGGTCCTGGTTAAATAGGCAACAGAAAAAGCTTTTAAAATCATGAGTATTTTTTTTACTTCATGGTGGTTAAACTCCAGTCAATTTTACTAATTAAAATAAATTTTGTAATTTGTTCACTTGAGACAACATGTATTCACACACAATGCAGCCATTTTGCTTTTTCTTCAAACTTACTGAATTTATGTAGACTTTATATCATTTAAAATGCTGTTTATGTGCATCTATATATAATCAATTGTACTTACTACCCAGTGAAATTCTATTAATTCATTCCTAATTACAACCTTTTATACATGTCATGATTTCCCTCTAAGTTCCTCTGTCACATTTACTTGCATACTGGGCTTGTTTTTTGAATGTTCTGAAATATACCCTAGTAAAATTTCATTTGGCATAAGTTCAAACTGTATGTATACTAAATAGCTCTATTTTTACCAGCTTATTAGTCCTCATTTTATTTAGAATGTGACCTATTTAGAAATTATTATAACTTTTTGGAATAAAAACTGAGACCACTGTGACAAAAATAAGAATATAATATTAAAATTAAATGATATACAGTACTGTCATTATTCTGATACAGAATTTTTACACAGCAATATTGATACAGGTACAAATTACAAGATATTGAACAACCCATTACAATAAAACTTTAAATTTCAAATAAAATACAAGTGACATTTTAATACATATTATTTCAAAGTATAACTAGTTTTATGCCAGATTAAACTAAATTCCTCCTCTTTGACAGCATGTTGTATAGTATATTTAAATGTCTTATTCATAAAATGAAATTCTATTATGAGGGGAAAATGCTTTAAGGAAGAATCAAAAAAAGTAAGAAAAATTAATTTGGCTCACTATTCTGTCTGCTCTTACATCTCTTTAATAACAGAATTTGCGGCTCCTGGTTCAGAGAGATAGTGGCAATATATCTTCATTACTTATGGTTAGCTTGATTGCAGGTAATTTTTTTTTTACTTCTGTGCCTCTGAGACCTTCCTTTACTACCTTAGGAAAAGATGTGGAGTTAGAATTATTGGTTGTTGACTTTTGCCAGTGCTTTCACTAAGTATCTAACAGACCCGGCATTGATAAGACTTTCTGCTAAAGGTGGACTTCTACTAAGACATTTGGTAAAAGACAGCTTATAATATGAGTAGAGTGATATGGAAGTAGGGAGAAGAATGAGTTGTAAGATCAGTCATAGTTAAGATGGGATTTCATGTACCTTGGGGACTTAGAGAGATTGCATCTACTGAGGGAATTGTGATAAGGAAAATGGGAAAATCTAAAAAAAAAAAAAAAAAGACTCAACTAACCATTTAATAGTAATCAAATATTAGTTTAACTCTGAATTGGAGCCACTTCTGGGATACTTGCATAGACTTCTGGGAATCACAGTGTAGAAGAGAAAGAACTTCCAGAACTTCTCCATCTGGTCTATGATTCCCAGAAGCTGATGCAACTACACCAGAATTTCTCCCTGACCAGCAGGCACATTACTGTGTTACAACAAATTAGCATTTTCTTTATCTTTTTTGTGGTAGAAACTCTGACATTAGTTTTATAAAATGAAATGGATGTGGAGAAGAAAAGCTAATCCATAATACTTTACTTTCAACATTTCTATTGAAAATGATATCTTTAAAAAAAACCCATCATTTTTAATCAATTCTAAAATGTAACTTAAGCCTAAATATATTCATTTTTGATGCTTATGAAGAGGAAAAGAAATATGATTTTTTTCTGGCATATAACCTATTCATTATAATCACAAGGAAAAATTTAAATGCATTAAGTTGCTGTTCACATTTAACTGATTCCATTTCAAAAGTGATCATCATTTCCTGGGTAAACATCGAAATCGGCTAAATGTAGTCCGTATACAGGCCAACCCAGGCAAACAAGGACAGGTGTGATGCATTCTCTTCCCAAAAAATGGAACCTGGAAATAAACACAACACAGTCTCAGGTGAATTTTGAAAAATAAAAGAAAAAAGAAAAAAATATTTTTTTTATCTTCTAAAAGGACCAAAAAATCTACTGATATGAAAGGGGGAAAATCTCTATTTATATGTGATGACACATGTACCAAAATAGATATGGAGCTAAAGAAAACACAGAATAGCTATTTTGTTTTTCTTAATTCTGAGATTTGTTGTTTAGTCAAAGAGTTGGTTCTAACTCTTTCTTGGCAAAATACTAGTGTTTTGCCATTTCCTTCTGCAGCTCATGCTATAGATGAGAAAAATGAAGCAAACAGGGATTAAGTGACTTGTCTAGGGCCATACAGTTACTAAGTGTATGAAGCCATATTTCAGCTTAGGTCTTTCCGACTCCAGTGCTGGCACCCTATCCACTGTGCCATCTAGCTGTCCTAATTGTGAGATTACAAAACACAAAACATCCAGTTTAACAACTTTTCCTGGGTAAAGTCTTTCTCAACTCCTCTTACTCTAGTCCTTCTTTAAATTACATTGCATTTATTTATATTACACTGGTGCCCCAGCAGCACCAAATATAATAAGCTCCTTGAAGGCTGTTATTGTTCCAGTTTGTTTTGTCCAAAATGTCTCTCATGTGTAACAAAGTGTCAGGCAGATACTTTAACAATACTTGTTGATTTCATATATATGTAGTAAGTAGTTGATACTTTGTTGCTGTTATTTGAATTGTTCAAATAAATTATTATTTTATACAGCCTAGAGAAGGATATTAATATTAATTTTTTTAAATTACCTAGACCAACATGGCATAGTAACTAGTAGTATGTTACATAGTAACATAGTAAAAATTGGAAATTCCCATTCCTCTACCAATTCAGGTCTTCGGTATAACTTAAGAGTTACCTAGGATCCTGAGAAGTTGAATAGCTTGCCCAGGATGTCACCTGTCACCTCTCACCAACACAGGATGTGTCAGCAAAGGGGCTGGAATCCAGGTTTTCCTGACCATAAAGGTTAACTCTTTGTCTTCTGCTTCTCAAAATATTTGTAAAGCAAAAATAAAATTTAAAGATGTCTAAATTTTTAAAAATTACTAATAACTGAAACAAAGCATGTTTTAAAGTTTGCAAAGCCAATTTAATATCTTGTTTCATTAACAATAGATTTTTCAAGTCAATATGGCTTTCAAGTCATAATATAGTTTCACAGTAACATGAGTCTACCTTTCCCCAAATTTGGGTATTTGGTACATGTTTACTAAGAAGCATTGTTCTGACTAAATCCTTCATGCCATCCCTCTGCTCATCCCCAAGTACTTCTGTCTTCTGGGACTAGATCCATCCAGTTGGCAAGGTCATTTCTTCTCCCATTTTGCCTCAAGCTTGACTTCTGCCCAGCTTTTTCTAATTTCCATCAGGAAATCTGCCTACTTCATGCTGGTTTCTTATCAGTGTATAGTATTGAGGCATTTGAAAATTTGGAGGTTAAGAATTTTCTAAATTTAAAAGGTTAAACAGTAAGAGAAAGTATGGATAAGTTGTAACATGAATCTTTGGGAAAAGTCCTTTGAGCAATCGAATCATAAATCCACAGCTGTGAATAGGTCATTCCAATTCCAATTTCTCTTTTCATTTAATGAAAGCTACTTCTTTTCTGTTTTTTTTTTTAATTTGGTGAAATAAACATTTATTATTTTATTAACTTGTATTTTGATTTTTAAAAGATGTACCTTTTTATCACTTCATTAATTTAGGTAGGAAAACTAATTTCTATTTGTGACTGAGAATGAGGAAGTTGATTTGTATGAAGAACTTGATAGGGCCCATCATACTTAATAAACAGAATTTGATATGGATATCAGTACCAGAGTGAGCAGAGGGAAGATGGCAAAACAATGTGTTGGAGAACATAGTTAAGGTCAAAAAATGATCTAAAAAGATAACTATTTGTTGAAGCCTACATTTTGGAGAGGGCTGAAGCTAGTTTCAACCAGAGTTGATTGTTAAAATTTAAGTTTGAAAATTTATACCTCAGAAATTTTTTTTCTGGTGATCAGGTTGAAGATTTTTACCAGTATACCTCTACCTATACCCATAAACAGTGGTTATACCCCCCTCCAAAGAGTCATAAGTTCATAAAGTGGAGATTAGTTGAACAAGTTATGACACATAAATGTAATAGAATATGAATGCGCCATGGGAAATAATGCAATATATGGTTTCAAAGAAACCTAAAAAGACTTGTATGATCTCCTGCAGAGTGAGGTAAGAAGAACCAAAAGGACAATTTATACAATACTATTTTAAAGACAACTTCAAAATGATTAAGAACTTTGAAGGATGTAATAATAACAGACCATGATTCCAGACTTTCTGATAGAGATGCAATGGACTCAAAATGTAAAATGAGACATTTTATTGGAAAAGGTATATGTAAGAAATATTCATACTTGTTTTTTTAAAGGTCCTCCATGTTAAAAGGAGTTGGAAAGGAGAGAAAATAAGATTTTTCTTAGTTGAAAAAACATTAACATTTTTAAAAGTCAGAATATGTTGCATAAGACAATCATCAAATGATATTTTAAAAGAAAATTAACTAAATCTTAATGGATCAGGAAATAACTGTCTTGATTTTAGGCAGTTGTAATGTCAAGGAAAAAGCACTGGAAGTGGAGTCAGGAGACAATTCTGATCTTCACCTCTGTTCTTTTAATGCATGTAAAGCACTTTGCAAACCTTACTGAGCTGTGTACACATTAACTATTCTTTCTCCTCCTTTTTCTCTTCCTCTTTTCTTCCTACTTCTTCTTTTCCTTATATGTAACTTGAGGCAAGTCACTTTATCTCTTTAAAGCTCAGTTTCCAATCCTCTAAAATTTGAATGATTAGACTTGCACTATCACCTCACAGATTTGTGAAAATAAACTAATGCACATAAACTCTAAAAAGATACATTATTGTAAGCTACTCATATTATTTCAAAATAAGTTATATATTGGGTCACTGGTGCTTTAGAGTAAGTGTCAAAGCCAATATAAACTACAGCAGTAGTCACAATGTAACTACAGCAGCTCCAACCTGACTTATTTTAAACAAATCACTGACTCTGAAAAACTAGGAAATGGACAAAAGTAAAGAAATTGACATCAGCATTTACCACTTCCTTGAAATGTTTAACTAATACAAAACAAATGCCATAAAGAGGAGATTTAATGAGTCTAAGAACTCACAATCTATAAATTTTTAGGTTTCTCTCAACCAGTGGAAGGATATAGTAGCCAAGGGCAACACTGGTTCAGTACACAAATTTGTTTAAAAAATTCTACAACCACAATGCAAAATTTATCTTACAGTTTTTTGTTCATAGGCTTCAATTAACAAAATAATGAAAGGTAGATGAGAAGATCCAGCTAAGACTGATATGATCATAAGTTTAGAATTCAAAGAGATCTTAGAGACCATTGAATCCCATCCCTTCATTTTCCAGATGAGGAAACTGAGTTAACAGAGAAGTTAGGTGAGATGCCCAGGATTAGCAGAATCTGAATTTAGGTTTTCTTGATTCTAAAACCAGTGGCTTTGGAATGACAACCAACAATTAGATACAATAGGAAACATACTGCTGGCATTTTTGTAATGATCTAATATAACATAATCTAATTTTTGTTAAGGATATCAGAATTATCATATTTGGACTTTCTATCATCTGTGTGCCTAATTTATTTTGTGAGGAAGGAAGTGGCAGTGTCAGCTGGATGCAACCAAATTGATACAGAAAAAAATCTATTTTGAAGAGAGTCCAATGGTTAAAACCATTTAGGGTGAAAAGACCACAAGTAGTAGGGAGATGGGGATTCTATTTTTAAAAAATCCAACAGGAAAGAACATGAATGGGGCTTTTAGCACACAAAAGTGACCAAGACAATACTACCAACTATGAACCCATTAGTCCTGCTTTCTAGTTTCTATTTAAAAAAACTTTATGGGGAAGTTCTATTTATCCACTAAGGGTATAGAACCCATCTGTGCCAACAGTTGCAAAAATAATTTGACAAAACCATTTCATTTCCATAGTCACTAAAACTATTTAATTAATCTCAGTTCAAGTTTCCTCATGTGGCATATACTTAGTAGATAGCATCAGAGACAATTTGTTATTTCCCCAATTTTATCTCCATTGACCCCAGCCCAACCTCTTGTTTCTTTTTTTGTTTCAGTCTCGATATTTAAACTTTTAGAAATGGATGTTTTTATCAAGGTTATCTGTATATCCTCATGAGCTATTTAGAAGAAAGATGCTATGGGAGTCTCCTTACTTTATTAAACACCTTATTCATCAAATGAGATTTATCACAGAGCCCTCTCTCATACAAATTCTTTGAGTGAAATCCATGGAGAAAAGTTCTACCAGGTTGCACTTGTCATTTTTAACCTTTTATCACTGAATATTGAAATGAATATTACCACACAAAGAGAAACAAGTGGTTGGCTAAGGGATCATGTATGCCCCCTCTGCATGTTTCCTTTCAGGCAGATTCCAAAATTTCACCAGCAGTACAATCAATGCTACTTTTCTCCAGGGAGTCCTCTATTAGCAAGAGATTAAGCTGGGGAAATGGGCACTCATTTTTTTGAACATTGAATACTCTATTGATATCTGACTTTTTCCCACACACTCTTAGCCTATGGGTTTGGATAAATTTATGAGACTTTTTAAACATTTGACTCCAAATGATCAGATAAAAAATGGTTTTATCATATAATTAAAAAAATACTAAAGATCAGGTTACTTTTTGGTGAGTCTAGAAACTAATTCCAATATATATCCCATATCCTCTATGACCAAAGGGAGCTCCCAGGGACACATACTAAATTGATATTAGAGGAAGCAACATGATATAATGAAAACTCAGAGGAACTGGGCTCTAATGCTTACTTAGTCACTTACTGTGAAACCATGGGCAAATCAATCTTGTTTCTTTATCTTTAAATGAAGAATTTGAAATTAAGAATCTCTTAAAATTCTTTATTGCTCTTAATCTTATGAAAGAAAGAAATGGGGAAGGGAATAAGCATTTATATAGCATCTACTTTATGCCAAGTGGAGAAGAGAATAAGCTTTTATATAACACCTATTATGTCCCAAGCATTGTGCCAATTGTTTTTATAAATGCATCATTTGATCCTAACAACAACCCTGGAAAGTAGGTGCTGTCATTTCCCCCTTTTTTACAATTAAAGAAACTGAAGCAAACAGTGTTAAGTGAATTGCTCAGGGTCACACAGTAAGTATCTGAGGATGCATTTAAATTTAGGTCTTCCTGACTTCACATTTACCATTCTACCCATTGTGTTACCTTGGTATATAATGTTTATGAAATCAATGAAGTGAATAAGAAAAATTTTCTATAACAAGTCTTATGTCAGTCAAGCAATTGACTGAAGGCATAGAGAATATTATAAGATCATACTGCCTGTAGCTGATTATGCATTTGGCCTGTAGGATAAAATATTGCCTTGAAGGCTCTTTAGATAAGTTCTCTCCCACACATACATTAAAACAGTACAAGACTCCTTCCAAGATTCAATTATGGAGATAACTTTTTCAATGATTTGCTAATTATAGACATCAAGTGACATATTTAATAGCGATATATATTTACGTAAAGGGTTTGCCAGTGCCACAGAATTTGACTGAGATAAATCCAAATGAAAGGATTCCCTATTGACTGATGAGGTTCCCTAGATGCAATATTTTTAGATGACATCATATAGCAGATTGAGATATGGTCATAAAACTAGGAAGTCTTGAGCTTAAATATTACATTGACTATGTGATACCAGGAAAATGACAAACTCTTCTTGTGCTAGGCAACTTTCCACGATGGTAAGGTGCACAGTAGACAGCCACTTGTACAGTATTTTTATAGGGAATTTCCTGCCCTGGAAATTCCCTATCCCAATGAAATCATAGATCTAGTCTGTACCACTATTATATTAATTTAAATGAGTTTTTGAATGGTAAAAAGGGGAACCCACAACAAAAGAAAAGATATTGATCTAACATTTAGGTCAATTAGAAAAGCAATGGGGTGAAAAATGCATATTCTTCAGAATATGATCTACAGCTGAAAAGATTGTTGAAGTAATTCATCGATCTCTGCCTTGACACATGCCTCTACCATTCAAAAATCTTCAATGACTCCTTACTGCTTACCACATAAAGTTCAAATTCCTTAACTTGGCATTCAGTTGCCCTCCAATCTACCTTTCTCTTTTATAATCCATTTTTCTGTACCATATATACTAACCTCCATTAAAACTGGATAATTGGTTTTATTCCATGGCCCACACCTTTTTTTTGAAGCCAAACAGAAGCAAAGTCCTCCTTTTATTACTTATATTATTCATTTTCCACATTTTGTTTTATAGTTTAGCAAAAGCTGAAAAGAATGGCCTAATGAGACCTAGACAGTTATACTTATGAAATCAAAGATTGGAGTATTCTGGTTATTTGTGTGTACATCCTCTCCATTAATTTATGAAAACTCCTGGAAAGAAGAGATCAGATCTTGTGTATCTTTGGAGTTTTATGTAACTTAGTAGAATAGCCTGTTCACAGTAGGTATAAAATAAATGTCTATTAAATAAATGGAAAAATAACTGAAGCTAATTCAAAATTTACACAGGAAGAAAAAAATACTCTATTGGAAAATCTAGCATAATATTGGAAAACATTATGTATGCAAAACTTTTGAAATGAAATAACCAATATGAATGGGGATAAAGAAGCTAATCTACTATGTAACTATTTGAATCTATACATATTAAAATGTGAACTCTGATTATAAGTAAAGGCCTCTTGCAATTGGATTTGAACTAAACCTTGAAAGAAGCCAGGGAAACCAGGAATTGGAGGTGAAAGAAAAAAGCATTCTAAGCCTGTGGGACATTCGTTGGAAAGAAAAGGAGTCAAGAGATGAAAAGTCCCAATTAAGGAATTGGCTAGGAGGCAACTAAGCCAGTATTAGTCAATCATGAAGTACATGCAGGGGAGTGAAATGTAAAAAAGATTGAAAATACAGGAAGAAGCCAGCTTATGATGACTTTGAAATGCAAAATGATGAGTTTCATATTTAATTCCAGAAGTAATATGGAGCCACTAGAGTTTATTGAGTACAGCAGTGACATGGCACAATATGTATTTTAGAAAAATTATTTTGTCAACTAATTGGAGTATGGATTAGAGTGGAAATAGACAAGTCAGGGAGACAATTGGAAGGTTATTGCGGTAGTAGTAAGGTAATAAGAACCTGATCCTGTGTAAAAATCATGTGACTAGAGAGAAGAGAATCCATAAAAAAGAGGAAGCAAATTTATTGTGTAGTCTTGTTTCTACAAGACTACACAATAAATTTGCTATGTGGGGTGAAAGTAAGTGAAGTATAGAGGATGAAAATGAATGATTGATAAAATGGTAGTGGTCTTCACTACTTTTGGAGAAATATAATAAGGTCTACTTTGAACATGTATTTGAGGCAGAGAAAAGTTGGCTTTGGATACACAGATCTGGAAATAATCTGTAGAGAGATGACTGAATCCATGAAAGCTGATGAATCACCTCACCACTCAATACAGAGAGAGGAGCAAGAAGGACTCAGACCAGGTGTGGGACACCCAGGATTATTAGGTATGCCCTGGATGAAGAGCTGGCAATGTTGGTTAAGGAGTGGTCAGACAGAATGGAGACCAGTAGAAAGCAGTGTTATGAAAACTTAAAGAGAAAGTATCCAGGAGAAGGGAATAATTTATAGTGTCAAAAGTAGTAGAAATCTTGGTACCCTTTACCAGCTGACTAAACTTTGAGAATTATCTCTTTTTGCAAGTCAGAAAATCAGACCTTAACATGATAGCTTTGTAGAACCAAAGAATGACAGCTGGGATATCCTTATATAGAATACATTATAAGAATGTTATAATCTCATCAAAGAGCACTATCAAATTCTATATGCCATTCTTTCTGACTTAGTGGATGTTTTCTGCTATTAATACTAATTATCAGGATATGAGATTATAATGAAAACTCTAATTGCAAAGTTTTGGGCTTGCAATATAAATGTCAGATATGAAAATTTTAATGATTCACTTCTCAGAGGAAAATAAAGCATTTAAACAAATTTTACTGGCTATCAATTCTTTAAGTCTGACCCTTAATTCCATTTTTTAAAAAAGTAATGACTAAGCTAAAGTAAAAGAGGAAATTTGAAATTTATCTTTTTCCTGACCATCTATCCATCAATTTTTAAAAATGTTATTTACCTTTCATATCAAATCAGAATTTTTTCTATACATTTTTTTCCACTGAATAACTGTGGACATTTAATTTTAAGAGTCCCAGTCAGGTAGTTTAGTAGATAGAATGCCAGCACTTCACTCAGGAAAATCTAAGTTCAAATTTTGTCTCAGACACTCATTAGCTATGTGACCTTGGGCAAGTCATTTACCTGTATTTGCTTCAGTTTCTTCTTCTTGAAAATGAACTGGAGAAGGAAATGGAAAATTCCAGAATCTTTGCCAAGAAAACCCCAAATTGAATCACAAAGAGTCAGACATGAATGAAATAACATAATTTCAAAATCTTGATAAAAGTAATATGATGTGATGAATACAGAGCTGGCATTAGATTCCAAGAGATCTGGATTTAGGTTTCATATCTGACATTTACTGGCTGTGTGTTCTTGGAGGACAAGTCCTTTAAATTCTGTGTTCCAGACAATTCTCTAGGATTACAATTTATAGAATCTTTGTAGATAGGCATTTATAGAGATGTCTTCTCCATACTAATGAAATCATTTGTGCAGTCTTTCTCCCAGTCAACTCCTGACCCTTGCTTTCAAAAACAGCAACCTTGAATGTTAGCCCATAGCATGTAGAGTGCTAGACTGGTAGTAAGTAAAACCTTCGTTAAAATTTTACCTCTGTTACTGTTAAGAAGGTTACTCTGAACTTCATTTACCTTAAAGGGTTATTGTCAGGGTCAAATAAAAGAATCAGGATCTGGCATCAGAGGGTTTGAGTTAGCATCCTGATACTGCCTACATGACCTTTCTAACCTCATTTGTAACTAG
The DNA here is from genome assembly GCA_023553655.1 of Myrmecobius fasciatus. Taxonomy (NCBI): domain Eukaryota; kingdom Metazoa; phylum Chordata; class Mammalia; order Dasyuromorphia; family Myrmecobiidae; genus Myrmecobius; species Myrmecobius fasciatus. Next base: position 49,455 of record JAJPUD010001770.1, read on the forward strand.
AATTAAACAACTCTAATGACTTAATTTGGATCTAATTCAGCTAATTTAATGACACTGTCATGTCAGGCATTTTACAAACATTAAAGTACTATAGAATTGTCACTGATCATTGTTGTTATTAACTGAGTGCTCTTTAAAGTTGTTCTAAGTAGTCAATTTTCAAGAACATGGAATTTCATGAATCTTTATCTGTTAAGGAAAGGATCAGACAGATGATCTTCATAAAGTACCTTTCGATTCTACATCCTGTCCTCCATAGTAGACCCTAGACCACTTCATTCAACATACTTTAATCTCATCATAAAGAAAGCTCATAATGAAAAACCAAATGCTATTTATGGGTTTCATTACTAGAACCATTAAGAAAACATGAAAAATTTATTGGCGCTTACAGAGAGAGGATGAAGTTTATGTATGCAAAATTTCAGAATTCAAAGGTCAAATCCAGCCAATAAATGATCAATATTTTCTATGATGTGCCTAATAGGTGATCATCCATTGTGCACTTGGGAACTTCTAGTGAGAGGGGGTCTTGCTACCTCTGAAAAAAACCATTTTTCATTTGAAGAGCTCAAAGTATTAGGATATTTTTTCCTTACCTTAAGCCTGAATCTGCCTCTAGAGTTATAATTAGAATTTAGTGGTATTTGAAGTCGAGCATCAGAAAATGCATTGTTCAAGAATAAAAGATATACACCAAGAAACTTTTGAGGGGTGTGAGAGAATTCTGGTGTGGATTTGTTCTGGGGAGAGAGAAGACTCTCAAAAACTGCCAGTTATAATGGGGATTACCTATCTACAAGGCTGCTGCTAGAGAATCCACTTTGGAATACAACAATGCAGCCAGACTAGGGTGGATCTCATCTGGTTGACTCCTGAGACAAAGGCAAGGAAGTAAGTGTATCATTTGATAGCTTTCTGTATCAAAAAAAGGTATTATTGCTAATGATATAGTAAACATACATTTCTGAGTATTTTAGGATGCCCTTTAAATATTAACATTCTGGATCAATGCCCCAGTTGGCTTGTCCTAGTTAACATTTTTCATTAAACCTAATGTTCCTAGCTCTTTCTTATGGGGCCAAGCTGAACAAGTCTAATCTTTTCCCATGTGACTATCCCTCAAAAAACAGGACAGTTGTCATGTTTCCCAAGAATTGTCTTCTCCTTCTTACACATTACTTTTGACATCTACTTGCATGATATGATTTGAGGCCCCTCATCATCCTGTTGTTTTCCTTTGGATGCTCCTCACTCTATCAATACCTATTTTAAAATGTGGTACTCAGAACTAAATACGATTATACAGATGGTGTCGAATCAGGTGGAGAATCTGAGACAATGAACCTGAGATAATTGAGATTCAGGGTACTCAGCTAATTACTCCATGTGGTAAACTCACAAATCAGTTTAGCTAAATTCAATTTTTAGATTTGTTTTAGTTTTGTAGCATAACTTTTTTTCTTTTGCCTTCATTAAGCCAAAAATATTCATTTGACAGTGTTATTTTTACTCTTCAGTTCACTGTTTGGATATCATGTAATCAGTCTCAGTAAATTTTATAAAGATCATTTGATAAGTTTGCTTATAATAATATCCTATGTAAAATAAAATATTTTCAGAGACTATTTAAATGAAAATGAAAAGAACAAAGTGTTCTCATCTGAACAAATGATACAAACTTAAAAATGATGATTCATTTCCAGTACTACTGATTAAGAACCTCACCAAAATACTAATGATGGTAGTAACACCTTAACCTTTCTCTTGATCTTCCTCTCCATAAGTCTGGTCTTGAAATAGACGACTAACACTTAAATCTCTTCTCATGCTTGTAGGAACAGTTATTAGAGAATAACAACAAAACTTGGATGGTATAAAGGTGTGGAGGAACAATTTAAGCATAACAAGAAACATATCTCAGTGAAGCTATGGAAAAGCTGGAGTCAACTCCATGCTCAGCTGTTCATGTACAACTCCCAAGTTATAGTATTTAATATAAGGCCAGAGAACTAAAAACAAGCCAACTGGTCAAAATTTATTACATTAAAATTCTCTCTGAAGAGCAGCAACGTTAATTTTTCTCTGTAACCATGGAGCACAGGAAAGATGGTAAAATGCTTGGCTGTGTTACAGTTTTAAACCTTAAACCACATGTGAAAAAGTTTTCCTTTACTTTTTGAAAGAAAAGTTTAAATTGTTTTTCTAAAATATTCAATCAGTTTTAAAATGTGAAAATAGTGTCTATTTTTTTAAGTAACATCTACCATTTTTTTTCTCTTTCTACAATGACAGACAGTTGAATGCTAACCAAATAATAGCCAGTCTTGGTCCAGGAAAGGAAAAAAAAAGATGAAATACACTTCTTTCCTCTCCATAGAATTGGAAGATTAGAGGTATGCATGTGATGTTGGATATGGATGCTTAACTGCTTTCTGTTGCAAGGGGAATAAAAAGGTGATTAGTACAATAGTTTGTCATTGGGAAATGATTATGGCATAAAATCAAAATGAATCATTGATATATTAAATGGTAGAATAAATGAACCATCAATAAAAATTAGAATTAGAAAATGTTTTTATAAATTGAGTGATACAACAAATATCTGCAATAACCTAGAAAAAATAAGAACACATGTGATTGTGCACTGTGAATAATACATTTTTTTCAGTACTGAGACCTACTTTTTAAAAAAGGCATATACTATAGATTGTGTACCTAAATTAAATTTTGTCCCATATGATTTTAAGGTTATTTTTCATAGAAGACAGATTTCTGTTTCATTTTCATTTTTCTCCTGTACTAGAAAATATGTGACTTAAGCTTAATCAGAATCTACTTGAAGTCCTTCTTCCAAGATCCACATCATCTCTCTATCCTCCCTTCCAGGTTTGAACCAAAACATGACTATAAATATCCGTCAAAAATAAAAAGTTTCCAATGTTGTTCTGCAAGCTCCAATTGTGAACCATGTTACTCAGGAATTCATATCTTATGGCCATTATTCATTCCCCCCATCAATTAAATCAATGAGAATCATGGTGGTCAAATACTAACTTTCCGCGTCAGTGGATGACAGCTGTCTCCCAAGTTGCCCATCGGTGTACACATTCGGAGGCTTCTAATCCAAATACTGACAGCACAGCACATACCACCTCCACATTGGGGGTCCTTGTCACAAGCCTGAAATAAGTAGAATCAATTAGGCAAAGGACATTTTCCTCTTAGAAAAATATCTAAATGTAATTTGATCAAATGACATGACCAACACAGTGACTAGTACATGGTGCGTGCTTAAGAATTACTTCTTTATTTGTGATAACTTATGGATAGGTAGCTATATGATAATGAATATAGAGTGTTGGGCTTGAGAGTCAAAAAAGTGGGAATTCAAATCCTGTCTCTGATGCTTACTAGCTATGTGACTCTGGGCAAACCACTAATCTCTATCAGCTCAGTTTGCCCAACTATAAAATCAAGATAATAATAGCACCTATTTCACAGGGTTCTCATGAGATAATATATGTAAAATATGTTGCAAACCTACATATGCTATAATATATATATAGACACATACATACACCTCACTTATATGTGTGTATTCACTTATATATACTGTTTCAAGAAGGACTAAGCACTATCTCTTTTATTAAAATCTCAAATGTATAAAATCACCTTTCTATTTCTAGAATTTTATACTTGAATTGCCTTTGAACTGAAGAACTACCATATGTATTATTCTTACACCATACAAGGCCATTATGAACTATAAATTGAATAATAAGATTTTATGACCATTAACTGCAGAATATCTTTGGCCTGAGTTTTAAAGGATTTTAAAAGTCTATTAAAGTAGTATGAAATGCTAGACATCCAGAAATTCACCAATAAGAGTTTTAGAAGGGCTCATTTTCCCCAAACTGCTTTCTGCCACTTGACTTTTCTTATGCAATTTTAAAAGTCCTTTAACATTTGCAATTTCTCTATATAAAATAACCTTTATAGAGGCCAATATGATTGTATCAAGACTCTTGTTAATTAGAAACAATTATTCCCCAAAGTCTGTAAGCTTTAAATCAGAAGATTTTGAATATTTTTATTTATATATTACTGAAATCATTCAGCTAGAAGCTATATAAAGTGGTAAAACCAGCAAGTGCTTTCATTTTTCTATATCTAAAGCATCAGATAACTAAATGTAATCAACTGTGATATGGAATCCTAAACACTGATTCCTACAGATGCATTATACTAATATAAAAATTAAATCCTAACATAAAATTAAGTTAAAATATAACAATAATATCATGAAGAAATCTCAACACATTCATTAAATGAGAAGTAATATATTATAGTAAATCTAAAATGTTAGAAAATTCATTTAAAAAATACAGAGGATATGAAAGATGTACAATACATTTTACATGTGTATTAGATCTCAAATTATGAGCTCTATATTATACCTCTATGTGACTGAGAACAACTAAATCCTTATTACAAATCGCAACATATTTACATGAAATGGCTAAAATTGTTCTTCAGATTTCTCAGTCAATACAATTGTCATAGCTCTCAAAATAAAGGCAGGCATTATGCTACTACAATGATTTGTCCTTCAAGTGACCAACTTTTAGGTTTTGGAGGTTATGATGGTTATAATATCCATCTAAAATCAACAGGTATGAGAATATGGAAACTTTTTGTCAATTATTCAAGTGTTTGGAGTTATAAAGAAAAATATCCAAATTTCTCTTTACTAATATTTTACCTTCCAGCTGGATATCATATGTGTATATCATACATGTACAAGAATTTTTTCAGGAATTCATTTTCATATAATAATTGTATTAAATCTACATAGATTTCTAATTATATCTATCTAAAATAAAAACATTTGAGATCAGCACCATAGCATTTGTATTTAAATATATGCTAAATTTTTATCCCTCAAGCTTCATTGGCTCTGTCAGCAGAACAAACAAAATTCATATAAAGACAAAAACTTGCCACTGACAATTTGGATATCTGACACTGTAAAAACAACATTGCTAGATATTGACTAACTTTTCCATTTTTTATTCAGATTTCTGCTATCAGGAAAACAGATATAAATTCTCCTTTGCTTATCAGTAATGATTAAAGTTACTGTTAAAAATACACTGTAATAAAATTGTTCTAAAATGAATAGCAAATTATGAAAGTCATTCACCATATTTATTTAAAAATCCAATAATTTGCTTCATGGAAAGTATATTTATAAAAATGAATATGTTGGTTCTTACATTATCTAATATCTTTTGTTCTTGATTCACTGACATTCATTCAAATGACACACTGTGAGAGGACTGCAATGAACAGAATGCCCCAGAAGACTAAGTTTAAAACTGCACTAAGACTTTTGGGACATTTTGTATCTACTGATATTGCCAACTGTATATTATGCTCAGAGATTCTAAAAGTTTCTGTGAGACAGTTAAAATTAAGTAACAACACCCCTCCTCTCAAGATCCAAAACAGCATAAAACTTCAATAATTTAACTAACTTTAATGAGTGTAATTTTGTGGTCAAAGGGGAGTCAGGAGGCACTTTTTATTAGCAAGCAATTACAATAGTCTTCTTTTTGAAATATTGTAAATACAGAATCATTGGAAAATTCAAAAAATCACTTAATATCAGAGCACCTTATTGTCAAAGTACATATTATACTCCAATTTTAATCATTTCAAAAATATAAACTGTTCTAATTAGTGAAACAAGCAATTTTAATTGCTTGAGTATTTTAACAGGTGTAAAACAATATATTGAATAACACTTTGAGGACTATGGTATTTCAAATGGAAAAGGGAATGTATAAATTTAAACTTGGTGATGGTATATATTTTGTTACTTAATTTTTTCCAGTGAAGACAACATATTTAACACAATACTGGAAAAGAAAGTTACAGTAGTTTTTTTTTTCCCTTTCAGGAAAAAAAAGAGTACTTCTATCGTCTTTTCTAAGTTTAAACAATATGTATGGGTTTGGGTCTTTTTTGAGGGGTAGGGAAAGGAAGAAGAAAACATCACCCCATAATTTTGCTGTAGAACTAAGTAATGGAATAGAGATTTGCGGTTTCACGTACAGTTCTTATTATTTTCTCTGCTTTGTATATGGAAATACTCCTTTTATTCGGTGTTTGTGAAATTCAGAATAAAGAAAAATTAAAAATCAGTTAAGCAAAACCACCAGAAAAAAAAAAAAAAGAAACCCAAGAGTTAGGAACCATAATCTCTCTCCTCTCTCTTTTTTTTCCACGTTAATTTATCAAGACTCGGCAATGGAAAACATTTTCAAAGCTAACCTCAGAAAAAAAGAGCGGTACCCGCAGAGAAATGTACACAAATGTTTTGAAAAACTGCATGGTGAGAGCAGACAGAACCAAATCTCTCCACCTGGCTTCGCTGAGCCCGGAGTCTGCAGCTACTTACTCAGCCTCAGGTTGGAGAGGGGATCTTTACGTTTTTATTTGGGGAAGGGGGGGGGGGACAACGAAGAAGGAGCAAATTTGCCGGGGAGAATTGTGAGAAAAACTGAAGTCATCAAAATGAAGCGAGAGGTGGGGAGACTCTGGGGCAGGAGGAAAGGGGTCTCTTTCCCGGCTCTGGGAATCAAACAGCTGCAGGGGCCAAAGGCGCACTAGCACACTCCACACAATGTCAAAACCAAACACAGGAGTTCAGACCTCAGCTCTTATCACATCGCCGTCCTCTAGAAGCCTCGCGCCCCCAAACCGCCACAACTCTCCCGGTCCCTGTCCAAGCGAGCGCGGACACCCAGACAGCGCCGGGACAGAAGGGGCAAGAGACAACTTTGTTTTCGCGAAACTGAATTTGACCGACGGCCTCCCTGCCTGAAGTCCCTGGGACCCGCTGCCCCAGCCCCGGGGATCTCCGGGGAGGGGTGGAGCAGGGCAGGGTGGGACCGAGCAGGTGGAGGGCGGCGGGCGCTTCTTACCCCAGTGATGACGGCGGTGTCGCCCGAGGGCGGCAGGAGCAGCAGGAGCCCGAGGAGCAGCAACAGCAGCAGGGGAGGAGACGGGGCGCGGGGCGCAGTCCTCATGGCGCCCTCTGGGGAATGGGCAGAGAGCCTAGACGACCCGATCCGAGGTGGAGCGGGCTGAGAAAGCGGAGGGCGTTCAGGCCGGCGGGCAGACTGGCACTGGACGCTGGCCGGGGCTACGCAGGGGGACGTCGGATGCACGAGGTGGCAGGGGCCGCCTGTAGCTGCGGCGAGCGTGCGGGACGGGCACCCAGACTGGCCAGGAAGGGGCGCACCAACTGGAGCCCTCGCACCGTCGGGACCGTTGGGGCGAATCCAGAGCGCGAGGGAAACGAGGGGCCCGGGGAAGGAGGGGCTGGGAGACCAGGCAAATCGAAGCTTCTCAGGAGAAGGAGAGAGGCGGAGAGGAGATTCCCGCTGTCTGGGCGGCTCCCGGGAGCATCCTCCAAGCCGAGCCGTTATAAAGAGCCCGGGGCCGCGGGCGAGCCCTGCCATGAGTCACCGCAGTGCCCGCCCGCCCGCGAGGCGCGTAAAGGGGACGGGGCTCACGCGCGCACACACACGGAGTCCTGGGGCAAGGCTTGCAGCCACACTCCCAGGCACACACGCACACATGTAGGCTGGGGACAAGGGGCGGTGCACACACTCACATGTACATACACAGCTGCATGCAGAAGTGTAGGGACCAGGGGTGGTGCGCGTGCACACACACACACAGAGCTGCACATAGAAGTGGCGAACCCAGGGGGTGGTGCACACACTCACATGCACACACAGCTGCACATAGAAGTGTAGGGACAAGAGGCCACGCACACACACGCACACACTCACAACTGCACATAGAAGTTTGGGAAGAAGGTTGTATACTCTCTTCCTCTCTCCCTCCCTCCCTCCTCTCTCTCTCTCTGTCTCTATTTCTCTGTCCTCTGTTTCTATCTCTGTCTCCGTGTGTCTCTCTGTATATCTATATAGATATAGATGTATGTCTCTCTGTCTCTGTCTCTCTGTCGCTGTCTGTCTCTGTCTGTCTCTCTATCTCTGTCTCTGTCTCTCTCTGTCTCTGTCTCTCTTTATCCCCTCTCTCTAAGGACTAGACAGTATTCACCACAGGGTGAATGGCCCAGGTATTAGATACTTCTGAGAAAATCATGCTTAGAGAATTTTCTCCCCCACTTTCCCAGCATCTATTTTCACCCAATAAAACTTAGAAAAGCTATAGTCTTCCCTTTCAACCTCCATCCCATCATACACACACCTCAATATCCTCAGAGTAGATCTGTTCCTCTTTTCTTTCCTTATTTCTCTCCCATTTCTTCCACTTATTTTTTCTGAGATTTCTTTCCCATCCTCCCTGTTTTGTGATTCTTTTCTCTGCTTTCCCCCTACATTTCTGGAATTATATGTATGCAATTTTTTTTCTCCTTTTAGCTTTTCCCCAACTCAGCTCAATTAATTATCACTGAGGTAATAGAGAAATACTGCTAACAGTGGCATTTTTACCAGATTAATCTTCTGTGATCTCATGTAGTATCAGTCATAAATTTGGAGTTACAAGTTCTTCTATTTCACCTCCCCCCCAAAAAACAACTATATATGAGATGTGCAAAGAAATCAAGTGACTTGGGCTCTTAGATTCTAGATCTAGATCCAGACCCAGAGGCCTGAAATGTCTATGTTCTTAGATTATTTCAATATCATATATTTGTCTTTTAAATGCAAACCAAATTTCCAGAATTGGGAGTTACAGCCCAAACTCCCATTTTACAGCTGAGAAAATAGGTGGGGATGAATGAGTTAAATGATTTGCCCAAGTACTCAAAGTCATCAGGTGGCAGAATCCTGATTTCAACTGAGGGCCTTTAATTCCAAATACATAGCTATCTATATACATGTATTTAGACTCATTTTGAGGAATTAATTTTTTTAGTCTTTCTATCTACATTAATTTTTTAATTCAGAAGACAAAGGTTATGTTTTTAAAAATGTAGCACAATTTCCTCTCTATGGTTTTCATTATTTCTTTAGCTTTTGTTTTGATTAAAAAAATATTTTTTGTGATCTGAAAAGTAGAAATAGTGAAATTTACACTACATACATCATGTGTATCTGAGACCAAACATAAGAAACTATCTTTTTGAGTGTAGTTTTTGGTTAAACTATATATTAAAAAACTATTAGCATCTTTTGCTTCTTCAAGCATTGTGGTTGATCAAATGAAGGACTTCATCAGGTCAGTCCATCCTAAGATTTTTTCTTCATCAGATATTCAAATTAAAAGTAGAAATGCAATTATTTGAATGTATCATAATATTTTACTATTCCTCCAAATGCTTTAGCATCTTGTAGATATAACTTTAAACATGGAAAGAAATAGAAATCTTGCAAGTTATATAAAAAGAGTTTAAAATTGAACTCAGTTGGAAAATAATGGAAAAAGTAACAAGTGATGGAATTATGGAAGAGTCTAGTTTTCCAGCATCAGTGCCAGTGCTATCGGGGAAAGGATGCAATGTAAAAAGTACTCTTAACTAACTTTACCATTTCTTTAAAATAGTCTTCTTCATATTCATTATTAGTGAATACTATCTTTATTTACTAAGTGTGTATGCAGATTATGATTACACAAATGTCATCTTTAAAAGAGGTTGAATTTTTAAAATTATATAAGTTTATTATAAAATCATAGATTAGTGTTTGCCATCTAGGAGAGGGAGTGGGGGGGAAGGAGGGGAAAATTTGGAACACAAGGCTATGCAAGGGTGCATATATTTTGAAAATAAAAAACTTTCAAAAAAATAAATCATAGATTAGAATTGGAAGACACCTTAGAGACCATTGAATCCACTATCTTATTTTATATATATGAATAATGTCAGAAACAGAGAGGTTAAGTGATTTGCCCAGTATTACACAGCCATTAAGAATCTGGTCTGGCATTCCATCTACTATGATACTTGTTCTAATAAATCAAGAAAAAAAAAAGCTGGAAATAGTTTCAGATGAGAATATTGAGCTCCATTTACTATTTTCCCCTGTCTTTTCAATTATCTTGTTCCTTCAGGGTAAAATGGGATTGAGCCTCTTTTTAGAGGGAGGTTCATAATGAAGAGTTTATGAGAATATTGAAATAGCAGAACAGAAATGGGACACTTATGGTAAGTATGGGAAATTTTATATATTTTATGGATCCAAGAAAAGGGGAAAAAAGCTGTCAGATGGCAAGATTAATGAAACAGCTCCTGGAGAAAATTCTTTAAGATCCTGCAAGAGTGTTCTATCTGAGAGTGACAGAAGATTTAATGTAGAAATCTAGACTCAAAAGTAAACACTATCATTGTATTTAATATAATTTAGCTATCACGATAATTAGAAATGATGCTTTGACATAACTCAAACTTTCAAAAATAGGAAGAGGTTAAGAAATCCTTGAGGACAGATGAATAAAATAAGTCAAGTAGTAAACATCACAAAAAATTTATAAAGTGGGCAGCTAGGTGAAGGCTAGTCACGAAAACCTGAGTTCAAATCTAATTTCAGACACTAGCTCTATGGCTTTGCACAAATCATTTAACTTTCTGTTTGCCTCTATTTCTTTATCTGAAGGATGGGAATGATAATAGCATCTACCTTCCAGAGTTTTTGTGAGGATGACAAGAAGTAATAATTGTAAATTGTCTAGCACCATATAAACTTTGATTGCTGTTATTATTAAAGAGCACAAGGCTATAGCTTGATTCATTTGAACCTGCAAAGAAAGCAAATAGGAAACACAGAAGAATTACTTAAAATTCAGTTCAAGAGGTAATGTCCAGAGATAATGTGCACTTCAATGAGCTGGAACTATTCCCACTGTTGGAGTATCACAGTATGGAGGAATCAAAGGAAATTTGACATAAATGGAGACAATCCAAGTTCGATTTTTCATGCCAGATTTTTTCCTGTGGTTCCTATCAATTTCAGTTTACCTTCTTTTTCTACTTGCATATTCTTTGTATTTATATTTTGCTCACAAGCTATTATATGTTGTCCCTCCCCAGCTCTTATTGAAGGCTCATTTTGTGAAGGAACATAAGACACTGTCATTTTTATGCTATAAACATAGCAGGCACTCAATAAATAATTAAGGATTGCTTCTGATCTTTTCTTTTATTCTTTGCTGTATCATCCATCTGTGTCCTTCTTGGTATGAGCAACTTGAAAGTTTTACAAAGTATTTTATTTGGTTCTCACAACAAATTTAGGAAGTTGTATAACATGGATAGCATGGCTTCAGACAAAATGAGACCTGGGAAGAACCTTAATTTAGAAATCCAAGGTCACCCACTGCATCCTGGGTCATTGCCAGTCATCTTGACCTTTGTCTTTCTTGCCACTGGATTTTACAGGATCTGGAGTAAAAAGGAGGCCCATGATTGTTCAAAGTTCTTCCTCACATATCCAATTCATGGACAAATCAAGACATCACTCTCATAATGTCTTTGGTTCTCTTTGAGAATTAAGAACATGCAACAACAACAATGATAGGATGCACATCATATTCCACATTGTGGATAACCTGAAAAATGTGCTATATTTTCGTGAAAACACTTAGGTGAAGACTATGCAATTAAGAGTTGACCTCAGATGGGGCATTTCTAGGCTTTTTAGGTCCATATCTTTATATTTCAGTAAATTTGTTGTTGTTATTCAGTCATGTCCAAATTTTTGTGACCCTGTGGACCATAACATATTGATATTGCTTATTTCTTCTCCAATAGATTAAGATTAAATTTCACAATCTAGTTTATGAGGCTGGATTTGAACTCGGGTCTTCTAACTTTTGCCCCAGCACTTTATCCATTGATATACCTAGCTACCTAAACTTACAGTGCCCCCATTCAAAAAAACAGAAAATAAATTTTAGAGTTCATCATGGATGTAAACATAAGAAAAAAATTGTCCACCCACATGCAATATGAAAGGAAATAAATTCTACATATCATATATGTGTACATAAGAAAGAAGGAAATTTGTTGATTTCAGTAAGATAACATATTTACTAAGTGTTCCCTATAGCTCTTGACAAGTTTCTTCTATCTCCAAGGATTGTATTAAAAAGTTTTGGGTCTGAAGGCAGAAAGGCATATGGTTGAATTTTTGCTTCAGCTACTTGCAATCTGTGTGATTTGGGGCAAGTCCCCTTGAAAATGGGGATAATAATTGCACCTACCTCACTGGGTTGTTGTGAAGACCAAACAAGATAATATATGTAAAGTTCTTTACAAATCTTAAAGCAATGTTAATAGTGATGTTGCTGTTGTTACACTGGGAACCCTTATCCCAGAGAGAGATGACTCTATGGCAAGTAATTCTATGACATATTCCCACCAATTATCCATTATGGATGGGAATCTGCCATGGCCCTAGGAAAATATCTCATCCTGCAAGACTGTGTCAGTTCTGGTACGTACTTACTCCTCATCAGAATCCTTGGTGTCTTATGGCCCTCTGTTTTAAGAGCTAGGAATGGAGCAAAGAACTCCCAAAGCTTCCATTTAAAGATATTTGCCAAACTAGTTATCTTTTGATTTCCCTCCACCTTTTCTTCTTTGAATTTGTGTTATTCAGGTCTGTTTGGGGGTTTTCTTGGCAAAGGAACAGGATAAGGGATCATAAGGCAAAGTAATAATACAAGATTATGATCTGATAAAGGAATTTTGGAGTTCATGATTATGGAAGTTGAACATACTGGAAAGGTTTACCATTTCCTTCTTCTAGCTCATTTTACACTTGAGGAAACTGAGGCAAACTGGATTAAATTACTTGCCTAATGTCACACAGCTAGTATCTGAGACTAGATAGATTTGAACTCAGGATAATGAGTCTTCCTGACTCCAGGCTTGGCACTCTAGTCACTCTGCATCACCTAGCTGCCTCTCTTCTCCTGTCATCTTTCCTGTCTACTCTCCTACTCTAGCTTCCTTTTTTTGTGTTGTCTTCCCCCAATAGATTGTAAACTCCTTGAGGACAGGGATTGTCTTCTTCATGTTTTTAATCCTCAATGCTTATCACATAGTGAGTGCTCAATAGATATTTATTGACTTACAGAAATACTCTAGTCTGCTTTTTGGAATCAGACTAATTTTCTTATTTGAATTTGGCATTATTTCCTTATTTCAGGATATAAAGTTCTATTGGGAAAAGAACTCAGGTTTTTAAAAATCCTTTTATGGTCTTGAAGTATTTGAAAGTGTTATTAAAATTAATACAATATCAATTAATTCTGCATCATTTTTTAAACTTTCAGCTTTCCTTCCTCTAAAATTGTTCTTTTTTTCCTGAATTTTTAAAATATATGAGAGAACATTTTCCTGACAATCTAATTATTTCTCTTTTATATTTGTAGAAAATGTAACATTGGCATATTTTAGCTGCAATATTGGCTTCAATTCTCCCTTTTTTGCTATGTATAAAGCACACTTTGGATCATAGTTTTTGTAAGCTTCAGTGATTTTTAAAGGGATGCCAGTTTATTTGAAAATGTACCTTTCACAATATTGCCTCATAGGATTTGTAATAAGGACTAAATCATAGGTAGACACCAATGTTTCATAGTTAAACTTCATTTAAAATGCTTTTCATTACATAGGTAAAAATAAATTTAAAAATACTTTTCTTATTTTTTCACTTTGTTCACTTTATGCCATTAATAGTAGCTTTTCTTCTTCATAAATTATGATATCAGGAGTCTAGAATATCATTCCAAAGTAATAACCGTACTTTAAATGTGACATCTAAAGGATTCCAAATGCTTTTCTAATTCTAAATGAGATATCTATTTTTATCTGTTTTAATGTCATTGGCTGCTCCTTTAAAAAAAAGATTTCAATGTGAAAGCTAATTATCTATGTGTAGGCACTCAAACATTATTTGGCCTATTCAAGTGTTAATGTACAATAAAATTTATGTAGTTTAAAATAATAGAACAACCTGAATTCAAGACATTTCATTCTTATCAAAATTAGCTAATTGCATGTAAAATAAGGAATTAGAAGAACTTTTGATTCTGAAAGATTAGGCTTTTAATAACTATGATACTGAATTTACTTAATTTTCTTTTTTCTTTTTTGCATTCAAAATAGACCTTAGTTCTTCAAAGTTTATGTATTATGTACTTTATTCAAAAGAAAGACTGTCATGCAAATTAGCATCATGCTTCATAATTTTATCCATAAAAATTTCTTGAAAATTGGAGTTCACATTTTTTCTTGATGGGAAAATAATACTAAATGACCAATTGGTTGAATCTGCTATTTTGTACAAATAATTCTTTGCGTAGGAAGTGGCTTTTGGACTACAAATTCTATTTTTGGAAGGAGTCTGCATACAAGATTCAGATTGAAAATCCACTTCAAACATCACCTTCAAAGATTTACTAGGGGTACCAGAAGATCAAATCAACTGTCTATGGTCACACAGCTCATATGTGATTTGAAAGATTTTCCTGACTTTTGCAACCAGTCTTCCATGCATATGCCACAGTGCTTCTATCTAATTCAGAGTGTAAATTAAGAAATTATTTCATTTATCATTTTTCTTTGAGTATAGAAATATTCATTATTTTGCTTTTTTCACAAATTATGTCATTATGGTTTTTATCTACTTATTGGCAGGAGATCACAAAGGACTTAGTATATTTGTTTTCTTTTCTTATTTGCACATTTTAGGCAGTTAATTATTTTATTTGAAGTTAGAAATGTAAAAATCTCATGTAAAGCAATTGATATTAGCATTTGATTTATCTGTGCATATCATCATATATTTGTGTATATTATATTTATATATGTTATTATAACATTTTATATTATGTGTATGCTTATGAATTTATTGTGATATAATATTCATGCTTACTATAAATATAAATCAGAAAAAAATATAAAAATTCCTCATAAATACTAAGAAGAGAGATGAATGTATATCTTCAAACATTTTTCCTCCTTTATTGTGGTACCTAAAAAAAATTGAGAAACAACTTCTGGATGATTTAATCATTGTATTAATAATGCCAGCATTTTCAATATAACGATCATCATTTGGCTATCTCTCTTAACCAAAGACCCCTTATACTCATGGACTTATCTTTATATGCCCTTCTAAGAGTAGGAACCAATCAACTCTGATTGGTTACAATTATTGGTAAAGTGAAAATTATAATGAGAAGGTGAACTATATTATGATGAGGATGAGTGTCTTGGGTCACCCAAATTTTGGACTTATTGATTTCTATATCACCTGCCTGACAAAAGGAAGAATCAACACTTCCCAGACCTGTGTGATACT
The DNA here is from genome assembly GCA_023553655.1 of Myrmecobius fasciatus. Lineage (NCBI taxonomy): Eukaryota > Metazoa > Chordata > Mammalia > Dasyuromorphia > Myrmecobiidae > Myrmecobius > Myrmecobius fasciatus. The sequence continues at coordinate 64,814 of JAJPUD010001770.1, forward strand.
ACACAATCTTTTTTTTTTTTTTTTTTTTGCTGAGGCAATTGGGGTTAAGTGACTTGCCCAGGGTCACACAGCTAGGGAATGTTAAGTGTCTGAGACCAGATTTGAACTCAGGTCCTCCTGACTTCAGGGCTGGTGCTCTATCCACTGCGCCACCTAGCTGCCCCGTGCCACCTAGCTGCCCCTACACAATCTTAAAATGATCTAGTTTAGATTATATTTTTAAATGTTTTAAAGAAAGAGAGCCAAGCCATTTTAAAAGCAAATTTTAAAAACCTGATGTGCATTTAATTCTCACTGGAAGATCTGATTTAGAAAGGCTTCCATCCACTTCAATTCCTTTCCTTTCTCCATCAGTGATACAATGATAAAGTGTAGGAAATGGCCACATATCTAGTACGTATTAGTCAGAACTAGTTTTTTTTTTTTTTTAAGAGAACATTAAAAAAACAGAAGCTTGTCAGTTTCTTCCCTATCTGTATCTGTTTCTCTTTCTCTCATGATGGAACATAGGCAGCAACATGGAGCAGTAGAGAGAATGATGAATTTCAAATCAGAAGACTAGAGTTCAAATTCTGACTTTACTTCTTACTACCTGTGTGAACTTATGCAACTTTTCAAGGCTTTCTGAGGGGATTTGGGCTAATTTGGGCTATTTCTCTGAAATCGCTTTCATCTCTAAATCTCTACCTTTATAAGCATGCAATCTTTATTAGTCTCTTGGATTCTATTTATTTTTGTGCCCCAAGCATGTAATATAAGACTCATGATAAAAAGTTTATTGTGCTGAGTTCAGTAGCGGGATACAAATTCAATAGAAGATTTGAGGGGTAAGGAAGAAATAAGAACTTATTAAATATCTGTTATGTAGTAGTTACTATGATAAGTGCTTTACAAATATCTCATATGATCCTTACAGTAATCCTATAAGATACGTACTATTGTTATATTTATTTTACCACTGAGGAAACTGATACTGGCAGAGATGAGGTGATTTCTCCAGTGTTTCAAAGCTAGGAAGTATTTGAGGCTAGATTTGACTTCAGGTATTCCTGACTCCAGGCCCAGTGTTTTGTTCAACTGTACCACCTGGCCAATTGTTCTCAAGGAGATCAATACTATAATAAATATTAGCACAATAGGTGCTTTAAAATACTGGTTAAATTGAGTTTCATTGGATAAGGGGAAGCAGTTCATGAAAAACTTTAAAGCCATATTCTTTTCTTATTAAAACTTAGAGTTCCAATGTAGCAATAAAAATCTACTATAATGATAAATTTAGGCACAAAATTCTTATCAATTTATTAGCAAGGTTAGCAATTGGCAATAAAAGGGATTCCCAAGGATCCTCAATAGTCAAGGATTCATTTGATGGTTAAAGTGGCTCATTTATAGTTAGGAGGGTAGTCATACAAAAATAGGCTAATGATGCAAACTAAGCTCAGATTGTGATTAGTCTGACACATCACTGAAGGGTGGGTTTACATTTAGCTTGAATTAAATTAAGATCTGTTATAGAAAAGCTTCCATCCCCTTTAATTTTGTTAATTCATTTTCATAGCCCATGACAATGGGGAAAACACTCTGGAAAGTCTCTCATGGTAGATAAAGATAACCAGATTGATTCATCTTCCCCCATCTCTCCTATTGTCAGAAAATGCACACATTTGAGTTACAGACTTAAGGGAGTTCAAAATCAAATAATGGGGGCCAACCAATAGAATAGTGGATTGATTATGATCAATTGAATAAAGACAAATAGTCAATTGACTAAAGATTATTAAAATAATACAAAATCAAGTGAAATATCAAATTTCAATTTCTCACATAATATGTCAATTCATAACTCCTTTTCTTCAAAGTGGCCTGATATTTTTTCTTCCAGTGTAAGAGTAAGAAATTAATTTTCTCATTAAAATGATCCCTGGGTCTAAACTCTGGAATGAAATTCTTCCTCTTCTATTTCTTTTATCATCTTGGATAACCATTTCTTATCATTTGATACCACCAATCTCTCTCTCTTTCTCTGTGTCTCTGTCTCTGGGTCTGTCTCTCTGTCTCTGCCTGTTTCTGTCTCAGTTTGTCTCTGTGTCTCTTTCTGTGTCCCTCTCTCTGTCTCTACCTGTCTCTGTGTCTGTGTCTGTGTCTCTGTATCTGTGTCTGTCTGTCTCTCTCTCTGTCTCTCTGTTTCCAACTACAAGTTAGATAACTACCCCTCCATGTATCCTTCAAACCCAACAGGTCTCAAAGTAAAATCTTTATCTTCTCTCCCAATTTGTTCTTGTAGTTTTGCTGCTGTTGAAATCACTATTTTCTCCAGAAAAATCTTTGGAGTTATCTTTGAGTCGATGCTTCCAATCAGCTATTAAGTCCAGTTGCTTCTAATTATACAATCTTTCTTGCATCTTTCTATACCTTTCCATTTCGACTCAAATCAGTCTAGTTTAGATTATTATCTCTTCTCCTTTTAGACCACTGTAATAGAGGAAGGGAACAAGTATTTATCAAAAGCTTACTATCTGTGCTAAACATTTTACAAATATTATCTCATTTTACCCTCACTGTAACCCTGTGAAGTCTTGCTATTATGATCCTCATTTTAGACTTGAGGAAAATGAGGCAAACATAGCTTAATTCACTTATCCAGGATCACATAGCTAGGAAATAACTGAGCTAGATTTGAAATCAGGTTTTCCTGACTCCAGGCTTAGCACTTTGTCCAGAGTACTTCCAAGCTGCCTCTATGGTTTCCTAGATGATTGTCCATTTTCTAGTACATCTCCTCCCCAATCCATTCTTTATAGGAGCTCCTTGTTTACTCATTTCAATCAATTTTGCACATGAAATAAGAAACCAAATTGAATTTTGAACATACATCTTCCATTCAAGATTCTCCTTAATCTGCTCTTAATGTACTTTTAAAAAGCTATTTTTCTTTTCAATAATATTTTATTTTTCCAAATACAAGTAAAGATAATTTTCAACATTCATTTTTGTAAGACATTGTGTTCCAAATTTTTCTCTCTCCCTCCTTTACCTCCCCCTCCCCAAGACAGCAAGCAATCTGATACGAGTTAAATATGTGTAATTCTTTTCAATACATTTCCATGTTTTCCATGTTGTGCAAGAAAAAAGGGATAAAAGGGAAAAAATAATGAGGGAAAAAACCAAACATACACAACAAGTGAAAATTCTATGCTTTGATACATATTCAGTCTCTCTGGATGTGAATGGCATTTTCCATACCAAGTCTATTGGAATTGTCTTGAATCATTTCATTGTTGAAAAAAACTAAGTGCATCTCAGCTAATCATCACAAAATCTTGTTTCTGTGTACAGTGTTCTCTTGATTCTGGTCACTTCACTCAACATCAATTCATGTACGTCTTTCCAAGCTTTTCTGAAATCAGCCTGCTCATCATTACTTTTGGAACAATAATATTCCATTACATTAACACACCACAACTTGCTCCGCCATTCTCCAACTGATGTGAATCCATCCAATTTCCAGTTCCTTGCCCCTACAAAAAGAGCTGCCACAAACATTTTTTTTTTTGGCCTGGTATTTATTTATTTATTTATTTTAAATTTTATTTTATTTGCATAACATATGTGTGGGTAATTCTTCAACAATAACCCCTACATAGCTTTCGGCCACAAACTTTTCCCCCCAACTCCCCACCCCTCCCCCAGATGGCAGGACATCCACCACATGTCAACCATGTTAAAATATTGGCAAATCGAATATATGTATACACATTTCCAAACTCATCACCGCTGTGCAAGAAAAATCTTATCTACACAAACGATATATCAGATAAAGGAAACACAATGCAAGCAAACATCAATCAAAGAGTACGAGAATGTTATGTTGTGGTCCACATCCCGCATC
>JAJPUD010001770.1:73702-103446 GCA_023553655.1 Myrmecobius fasciatus
TTTAAAGTTGGGATATTGGTCAAAAGCCGAGAAAACTGCAACAATTTGTATTTGCCTTGGGGCAGTTTGCCGAGTTGACTTCCAGTCTGAGGCTGGTCGGGCTAGATTTGCACTAGGAGCATGTTTTCAGCTGTTCTCGATCCACCCCCTTCCAAAGGCAGATCTGCTAAAGCCCTGCCCGCAAGCAGAGCAAAGTGGCCCAGGCATCTCCCAGGGGCTTCCTGGGTGCCCAAAACCCGCCCCTCTATCGCAGCCCTGACTTCCGCCCCGGCTGGAGTCCGATCGCGACCAGCGGCCGATTTCCCCTAAGGCTAACCTTCTCCGGAGTTCTTTCAAGGTAGATCTTTTATAGAAGTGCGTTGTAGTCCAAATGCTTGGCGGGGCCCTCACTCAGAAACCAGTTGGAAGGCTTACTTTGTCTGGGTTTGAGGGAATGTCAGAGGAGTTCACAGAGAAAGCTGTCCGCAGTTCGCCATCTTCTGCCACAAACATTTTTGCACATGTAGTTCTTTCCCCCTTTTTATGATCCCTTTGGGATACAGATCCAATAGAGATATTGCTAGATCAAAGCTTATTAACAGTTTGATAGCTCTTTGGGCATAGTTCCAAATTGCTCTCCAGAATGGTTAGATCATTTCACAATGCACCAACAATGTATATACTTTTGAATATGTCTCTAAATTTGTGTTTCTTTGAAGCTACTACAATTCTGCTTCACATAGATGCCCTTTTTGATGCAGACATAACAAACTAGATGCCTCTTTGTCATTATCTCCTATGTCAAACAATTGATTTCAAAGTTTTTTTCAAAGAGATCTTTAAAATGCCCTTATATTACTTTTTCTGACTACCATGTGAAAGCTTGCCTTGTGAGAATTCTCTATAAAGTAGTCTTCTAGGCAAATATACTTCTGACATTTGAACAATGTGGCCAGTTTATCAGAGTTGTGTTCTTCAGAGTGAATGCCTGGCAATTTAGCTCAAGAAAGAACTTCAGTATTTGCTACCCTGTTTTGTCAGGTGATCTTCAGAATCATCCTAAGACAATTCAAGAGATTCAGTTTTCTGGTATGTTTCTGGTATATTGTTCAGATTTCACAAGCATACAACAATGAGATTCCCAAACAGCTCAATAGGCCTTCAGTTTGGTAGGCAATCTATACCTCTTCTCTCTTTACACTTTGTTTCAAAGCATCCCAAATGCTCAGATAGTTCTGGCAATGCATGGGTCAGTCAGTCTCATCTATGTGTGATTTAAGTGCTGCTTCTCACCCAGGGTCAATCTCTTTAAAATTATAGTCTAGGTAAGTCTCTAAGACAATATGTTGTAGAACTGTTGTTGATCTGTATTGGAAAAAGGATGTTCTTCTCGTGGGAATCCATGATGAAGTCTCAGTTATAGTTGAAAAACAAAATTAATTCTTTACAATTTATTGAAACTGTTGATTGAAACTATTAAAGTCCTCTTAAGATGGAAAAATAATTGTTCTTGTATGCTGTCATGTCCTTCTGATTTCTCATAACACTATCTGTTTTTCAGAGAGCCTCACCAATTGTGTTATATTCATTCCCTTTATTTCTTTGTAGTCATTGGAGTTACAATTATAGATTTTGGAGATAATGGAAGATATGTACAAATTTAATAGAATTTACTTGGCAACTGACTAATCCTATTGAATAGAACACAATGATCAATCCTATTGAGTAATCAAACATCTTTTATTATCTCACTGTTATTGTTTCATCTGTTGTTATTGTGAACATTCTATTGTTATCAGTGAATTTATCAAAATTAAAATAAAAATTATGTATAACATGCACAATTACTTGATTGAAAAGTGAAAAATTCAGTTAGAACAGCTTTAAATTTTATATTCCCAAGGTCATTGAAGACAGGGACAATTTTTTATATTTCTAGGGCCTAGTAGAGTGCCTGGCACATATAAGTACTTAGTAAATATTTTTTGAATTATTGTTGGAAAGCATTTGGTAGACTGCATCTTTTTTAAAAAAGCTGAATTCCACAAAGATCCTTTGTATATATAGATATTAATTGAATTAAAGGTTGACATTTTAAAAACTGTGACTTTGTGTGTGTGGCAACCAAAGTGTTCCAAGGACAAGATCTATTTGTAGTAACTGAATGGAATGTTTGTATTTGTTAATGACTCTAGCTTCTAAACCACCTTTCCTGTTTATTTTCATTTATTACCTTTAAAAACATTTTGGGAGAGATGGATTTGACTGTAATCAAAGGTGTTAAACTTTGGCCCATAATCCAGAGTAACTGCTTTGATGAGCTGGTTATAAATTGTACCAAGTAATATTTAACAACTAAATATTTTCTTCTATTGCTGTTTAACATAATAGGAATTCATCCTACATTATGATTTACAAATGATATTAAAGTGTTTCTCCATAAGTCATCAAGAAACAGCAGCCTTAAATGTAATTAATTTGGAACATAAACTGCAAGATGGGAAACTGTAAAAGACTATGAATTTTTGAGTCTGTTGTAATGACAAAAACTTCTGGTGACTAATGAGGAATATGAAAAGGAGAATAATACAATACTAAGAACATATTAGTATTTATTCTCTGCACTGTCCAGATGACCTGATTCTAGATTCAAGATTTCAACAAATTTACCTATTGAGTGGAGAATGGAAAATTTCTTAAGCTATCATAATCTAATAGAAATATAATAAGGATAATTTTTCATAATCTTATTGTTTATTTACTAGAAAAAGGCATATAATTCACTACAACAAAACACCATCTTACAGGCTTTCCTAAAAAAAATTTTTGTGTACATGCCAAAATCACATAGACATAAACCAGCAGAGATAGCACTGATCCTCTTTTATAAAATTAAATTGATTTGAGTGAATACAAATCTATTTTCTCTTCTTCACACATATGTCCCTTCATTTAAAAAAAAGAAAAGAAAAAAGAACAGCTTTGTATAATATGCATAAGTCAAGCAAAATTAATTCTGCTTTGGCCTTTTCCTCTAATGTGTCTCATTCTGCAAATTTAGGTGATTACCTGTTAGAAGATGTCAGGAGATGGATCACATGGTTCATCATTGATTCTCTGCAATGATGGCTGTTGATCTTCTAATTAATTATCACACAGGACATTATTCAGGGAGGAAGATATTGACCAAAGGTATTTGCTGCTGTTTATAAATTAAGGATTAGGACATGTTTATGTTTATGTTTTATACTATAAATTAAGGATAAAGGATTACCAACAAATGCCAAAGTTCTTCCAATGCTTCTGTTTTTGGCATTGTGATCATTCAATCAGGAGTAGAACACTGTAGAGTTTTCTGAATGACTATTACAAAAAGAGTTTGGTCTGATGATTCACAGAGAAAATAAATAAACGACAGAAGAATGCCTGTGTTGGATGAATATCCATGAAGTTTATCCATTGGTAAAATCTCTTGGGCAGGCACCATAAATGGATGATGAGTTGGGCCTGAATTGGCAGAAAGGTGAGAGTGGGCCATCTTGACTTTGAGAAGTCTTAAAGTACTTTTGTGACTCCAAGCTTCTCCCTGAAATTCAGGTCCATTTTTAACAGCAAAATTTTCTGCTATTCTTTTGTGACTGGGAGTTATAGAATATCCCAGTCTGTAAACAATTAAGAATTGTAATTCTCCCAAGTGGCTATATATGGTGGGTATAAGTAGGGTCCAATGCATTCTAATCAATGATTATATGAGAGAAGTATCATAAATAACATGATCAGAAAAAATGTATGACTGGAAATAAAGATAGCTTAGTACTGCAGAAATAGTGAAAAAAGATTTAGAAATGCTCTATTCATTAAATTTTTAGAGAACCAGAAAAAGGTTCTAAGCATACTGTATTTATCCTCTGTGGAGGATTTATGGAGGAACATAGGAAAGTTGTACAGGATGAAAAGGTGATGGTGATTTGTTCCTTAAGGGAGTAGTAGTATTGATAACATCTTAAATGATGAAATCATTTAATAACATCTACCCCCCTCTTTTATGATTAGACTACTCAAATAACCTTCTATTCTACAATTTTGCACACTTAATAGCCCCCAGGAAGAGAATGTCCTAGGTTAATAACAAAGTGGTCTTAGCTATTAGGTGAGATATCTTGTATCATAAATTAATTAGGTGGCTTTGGGGTTTAGAAATTAATCCCTTGTGAATTTGGTTGATATGAATCAGTCCTCTAGAGTCTAATTACTCAGGATGAACTAATAGAATCAAATCTCTGAAGGTTAGAGCCAGGAGTGTGCTGGTAAATGCTTAACAATTGGCTTTCTGGGGGGAAAATAGTACTCATGAAACAGTTTTTGTTTAATTTGCATTATTAACATTTACTTCGCTTTCCAAAGCTTAGATCACACATAACCCAATAAATCAAGCCTGATTTATACATTTGCAGATTTTATTTATTTATATACACATTTGCACATTTTTGAGGTATGAATACTCATAACAAAAATTTGACAATTGACTGGAGAGCTGGTTTGACACTTTAGCTTGCTCCAGCACATTCCTAGAGTTAATAATCAGATCCTGAATTGAGAGGCTATAAAAAGAGATATCCCACCTCAAAGGCCTTGCCTCAAACAGATTGATCAGTTACTCGACTACATTAAATGGTCATCAAATAAGGAATGTAGGCTTCCTTATCATATTCCTTTTAAAAGTAATAGATCTAACCTGAATAGCTTTTGCTTGCCTAGATAGTAGTTTTTAAAAAGGAAATAAGCAAAGAAATATCCCTAGATCAAACAATGTTGAATGACTATTATCAATGAAGAAATATCCTTTCTATTCCGCTGGTCAGTTGACTGGGGGGCTTGCTGATGCAAATATGTATGTTGTGATGGGGACACTCTCTTCAGGTTACAGGAAGGAACTTAGCTCCCCAGTTTTATTCTGAATACTTAAAGTCTCATATTATAAAATAATTAATTTTCCAGAACAATATCTTTGGATGGATTGGTATACACATATACAGATGTATACACATATACAGAACAATATCTTTGGATGGATATGTATACACATACACATTTAATTATATCATAAATTGCACAACTGAATGGCAAAATTTGAAACTAACCTGATTCATTTGAGATCTTTTTTTGAAAATGAACCATAATAAATCACATTAAATTTATCTAAAAACTAGAAGAACCCAGCAGTCTCTGGGCATGGATGAAATCCTTTTGGTTTCAGCTGAAAAGACAACATAGATGCAGATGTATGGAAAAAGCAATGTAAATAAAGATATGGGGAAACAAAATTCTCCACCTCCCCCCCCAGCTATTTCAATTCTACGCTCCTCAGGGAAGATATAATTTTGTTGTCATTTAGTTGTTCTTATAAAGGAATACAGATGTGTCATTTAATGAGATACTGCTCAAGTGGAATCTCTACAGTGAAAGTGACAGTTGGCAATTATTTGGTTAGTGTAGAATGTCTAATGCAAATGAAAATGTCTTTAAGTGTCTACTATGTGCAAGGTACACCTTAGGTTTTGGAGAAAGAAAGACAAAACAAAAATTAGTTCCTGCTTTCAAGAAGCTTACCTTCTACTGAACATAGACAAATAGGAAATTCCTGTCAAAAAAAAGTGTTTATTATTGTATGCTCTTCTTCTAGTACCCTAGACATCTCCCATTTCCCCACCTCCATACCCAAATGATTCACTGTCAATGAAAATACTGAATGAATAAGCACCTACTCATTTTATAATGGAAAGTGGCCTCCTCAATCAAGTGACCCTTTAGAGGGAGAGGAACATTCTTGTACTGTCACTACCTACAAGAGATGCATGCAGGTTCTTCACACTCTTAGTTTTTCTTCCCAATTAGAAGGTGTCAGCTGTCAACCATGATATTACTAAATATGGAGGAACTAAGAAGTCCTCCTAATAGTATAAAGATGCTAAGGTTCACACAAATTAATGGACTTACCCAAGGTGACATGGATTTTCTTTTGTAATTCCTCAATTAGAATATAATTTTCAGAAGAGCAATTTTTTTTTCAGAAAGCCTGGAATTAATCTCTTGCTACACCTTTAACTCCCACAAATATTATGATTTTTGCATTTTTAACTTCTTGGTTAGTTGTCCAAGGTAAAGAGACCAATAATTAGGCAAAAAGGGTGTCAGAATATAAGGATTAACTCAGTTTGGCTTGGAATTGGGGTCAGTCTTTATTGTAGCTTGAGATTCAGAATACTTGAAATTAGATGAATAGAGTTTACATCTGGGTCTTCCATTTTACTATTATAGTTCACTTGATTCTTTTGAGTCTTAATTTATCTGTCTCTTTTCCTTTCAATTTGTTCTATTTACCCAGGCCAAATCGATCTTTATATTGAGTGCTGCTGTCATGACAACCTTGTCCAAGAACCTATATTGGGTCCCTATTACCTACCCTATAAGTTAAATGTAAATGTCTCCTAAATTATTTTCAATGATCTCAAATTATTCTACCAAACACTATTTCCCATTATTGGTCAACATAAATCTATTCTTTTTTTAAATAGTATTTTATTTTTCCAATTACACGTAAAGTTTTCAACATTTCATTTTTTGTAAGATTTTGAGTTCCCACTTTTTCTCCCTCCCTCCCTTGTCTCTCTCCACCAAGAGAGCAAGCAATCTGACATAGATTATACATGTTCAGTCATTTAAAAATATTTCCATCCTTGTTATATTGTAAAAGAAAAATCAGAACAAAAGGGAAGAAACACAATAAAGAAGAAAACAAAAAAAATTAAAAATAGTATTATTTGATCTGCATTCAGTCTGTACATTTCCCTCCATTTTATCTTCTCTTTATCCTTCTCTCTCTTTTTATTCTGTCCCTCCTCTAAAGTCTGTTTGCTTCTGAACACTGCCTTCTTTTGAACACTCTCTCATCATTCTCCCTCCTTTTCTTATCTATTTTTCTTCTATTTCCCTTTTGGGTGAGGTAGAATTTTTTTTAAATAATTGAGTATGTATATGTATACACATATATGTATGCAAATATTTCCTTCTTTTAACCACTTTAGACGTGTGTTAAGTGTTGCCTGTTCCTCTCTCCTGTTTCTGCTTCCACTTTAAAAGTTCTTCCTTGCTCACCTTTTTTTATGTTAGAATTTTCCCCATTTTTCCTCTCTTTCCTCTTCTCCCAGGGCATCTCTCTTGCACCCTTATCCATATTTACACCATCCCAACATAATTAACTCACTTTTGTACTCTCTATGTAGAATCCTTCTAACTTCCCTAATAATGATAGTTTTTAGAATTTATTTGTATCATCTTTCCATATAGCAAGGTAAATAGTTTAATTTTTTGAGTTCCTTGCAATTCCTTTTTCGAATTTACTTTTTATACTTCTCTTGAATCTTGTGTTTGAAAGTAATTTTGGGGGCAGCTAGGTGGTGCAGTGGATAGAGCACCAGCCCTGAAGTCAGGAAGACCTGAGTTCAAATCTGGCCTCAGACACTTAACACGTTCAAGCTGTGTGACTTTGGACAAGTCACTTAACCCCAATTGCCTCAGCAAAAGAAAAAAAAAGAAAGTAATTTTTTTATTCAGTTCTGGTTCTATCATCAAGAATATTTGAAAGTTCTCTATTTCACTAAATATCTATTTTTCTTCTTGAAAGATTTTATTTACTTTTGCTTGCTAGGTTATTCTTGGCTATTACACCTGCTTGTTTTCCTTCTGGAATATCATATTCCAAGCCCTCCACTCCTTTAACATGATAGCTGCTAACTCTTGTGTGATCTTGACTGTGGCTCCATGGTATTTGAATGATATTCTTCTGGCTTCTTGAACTGTTTTCTCTTTGTTTTGAGAGCACCAGAATTTGACTAGAATATTTCTAGGAGTTTTCATTTTGGGAACTCTTTCACATGGTGATGAATGAATTCTTTCAGTTTCCATTTTACTCTCTGATTCTAGGATACCAAGGAAGTTTTCCTTTATAATATCTTGAAATATGATGTTTAGGCTCTTTCTTTGATTTATGGCTTTCAAGGCATCCAATGACTATTTTTTATTCTTTTGACTTCATTATATATTTCTTGATGTCCCATATGGAATCATTAGCTTCCATTCTCCCAATTCTAATTTTTAAGAATTATCTTTTATAATGATTTCTATGTTTTACCCCACCAATTTGGCCAATTTTGCTTTTTAAGGAGTTGTTTTTATCAGTGAAGATTTATATCTTCTTTTTATTTTGACCAATTCTTATCTAAGGTGTTTTTCAGTATTTGTATTGCCACTTTTTATCAAGTTGCTGTCTTTTCACAATTTTCTTCTCATTTCTTTTCCCATTTTTTCTTCTACAATTCTTATTTGATTTTGAAAATACAATGCTCTTTCAGGAATTCTTACTGGGTCTCTGTCCAATTCAAAATTTTCTTTGATGCTTTACTCCCAGTTTTTTGGACTTGTTTTCTTCTGAGTTTGTGTCTTTAGCTTCCTTGCCATCATAGTATCTTTTTATGGTTGCATTCTTTTTATTGTTGTTGTTGTTCTTTGATAATTTTCTTCCCCATTTCTTGATTTTCAACTTGATATTTAAGTTGGATTCTGTTCCCAGTTTGAGAGGGCTCAAGGGGAGGCTTACTATACTAAAACTTTCAGAGCTAGTTCTGAGAGTCTGAAAATTTTGGGTGTTTGCAAAATAGTATGATCTGTGGAGCAGTCTCTTCTCTCCTGGTTTGCACTCTCATCCTTACCAAGAAAATGCCCCAATTCCTTAGAATTGCAATGGATACTGCTCTTCAGCAGTCCTCACCTCTTGGGACCAGAAGTGATACTGTTCCCCTTGGTTTCTGATCCCTTGTTACCAAAAATGACATTCTCCTTCAAGGTTCCTATTCTTTCTTGACCAAAAGTGCTACTATGTCCTTGAGCTATAATGCTAAAGTGGATTTAGGCAATGAATTTTCTAAGCAGCATCCTATCTTTCCTTCAGTGCTAGCACAAGGATCCCTTTAATCTCTCTCTCTGTCTGTGACTCTCTGTCTCTGTCTCTGTGTCTCTATTTCTCTGTGTCTTTCTCTCTCTGTCTCTTTGTCTTTCTCTGATTCTTGGTGTCTCTGTCTCTGTCTCTGTGTCTCTGTCTCTGTGTGTCTCTCTTTCTCTGTCTCTTCTCTGTCTCTGTCTGTCTCTCTCTCTGTCTGTCTCTCTGTCTCTGTCTGTCTCTCTTTCTCTCTCTCATTTTCCCAGTCCCCTTAATATGTTTTGAGAGTTTCCAAAATGGTTGCTGCTTCTATCTCATCCCACCAATAGTGTTAATTAATGTTAATTCTAGGCCAGCCTTCACCACTGTGTCACAGAACTAGCTCCCTTTCTGATCTCCTTAGTTATCTTGGACTGTAAGAATTTCTTACACTGACTATATTTTGGCTTTGCCACTTCAGAATTCATTTTCAGGAATCATTTCAAAGTTGTTTAGAGAATAGTGCTGGAAAAGCTTGACTCAGTGCTTTCTCTGCTCTGTTATTTTGGTTCCACTCCTACAAGTGACTGCATGGTCTATTTTTGATGAAGCTATATTGACTTTTGTGACTTTACTTTCTTTTTAAGGTACTTCCTAACTATCCCCTTAATAATAAGCTTAATTTCCTCCCAAGAACTGAAGCCAAGTTCACTGGTTTAAATGAACCATAGACTCAGTAATTTTTTTATTGATCTATGATTTTTCCTATAACATGAGCCATGAGATCTAACAGTAAATTTTATTTTAAAATAAAATATAATTATCAATTTTCATGAAGCCTTTAAATACCACAGGTGAGCTTCCTTTAGCATTAAGTATTACAAAGACAGAAATATTTTCAGATACATCTTTCTTGGATGGAAAGGCTTTGATTGTAGAGATATGCATAACAAAGAGAAGAAAATGACCAGCAAGCAAATCAATAGTCTAGGTTTCATGGAAGCAACACTTTCTACTAATACTTTTGCTGTCCTAAGTGTCCTAATGTCTGGCTGTGATATTTGCTAAGAGCAAGCATTATTTATTCCCATTAGCTAGAGGGTCCTGAATCAGGAAACCTCAACTATTTTCCAGTTTCCTATAACAATGTAACTTAGAGTGAAGAGCGCTAGGATAAGAACCCAAACTTGGGTCCTAAAACCTGACTTCCTACTAGGTTACTGGATGATTTTAATTACTTTTGTCATCAGTTTTCTCATATATACAATGGATATGATAAAGGGGCCTTTCAATCCCAGTATTCCTTGATTCTGGGAGAGATGATTCATTTGGACCTCTACTTTTTTCCAATCAGAATTAATCAATTTGATAGAATATTAAAATTTTGCATATAGTCCAGAGCTATGACCTGCAGATTCTAAGTTCACTTATTTAACTATAGAAAGATAACTAAAGACTCTTCATTCTTGTTTTTCCTTAGTGTGGTGACCAAGCCCAGAATGGCACAGGTGACAACTACATGGAAAGTTCCCCAAAATATTTTGTGCTTCCAGCCCAATCCCTTGTCTAATAAGAACAGATGACCATCTTATAACCACTTAGGTCACTGGCTGTGATAACTTGTACCATTTCCTCCTGCCCAACCTAAAGAGAAATCTGTCTACCTTCTGTGAGGATATTCCTTACTTCACTCAATTTGTGACCCTGCTGACATGTTATTTTGCTTATTTAAGGTTATACATCACATGTCAATCAGTGGAATTATTCTGTGTTTGGTACAGCTGTCCTTGAATGGCTGGACATCTAACCCTATAAAAATAAGGGTTGAGAAGGAGAAAGCATCTCAGAGTATGAAAGAGAAATGAGGTCCACTTCATTGGAAAAGACCATGGATCTTTTTAAAAAAATGCAATGGGTTCATTTACCTCTATCTCTTTTATTGTAGGTGGGATAATTTTAATCCCCACAATTCTAACTCCCCTGTACTACCAAAAGACATATGACAATGCTTATGTGTGTAACAGGCCACATGTACTCATTAGCTTAATGCAGACATCAAGAAAACTGGGAAATTATGTGATGATTGAATTTAAATCTTAAGCTCAGCATGGCTGTATTTTTTTCAAACCATCCATTTTTCTTCTAAGGAAATTTTGTAGACTAGAATATCCATAATGTTTTCCTAATGTGTTTAAAATTTTAAATTGAGTGGTTAGATATCTTAGCTTCCTTTGTGATCACTACAAATAATTTTATTAAAGTTTTTTTCAAAACATATACATGGCTAATTCTTCATTAACCCTTGCAGAACCTTATTTTTCAAATTTCCCTTCTTCCAACCCCTTCTCAATATGGCAAGTAGTCCAATATATTGTTAAACATAGTGGAAATATATGTTAAATCCAATATATGCATACATACTTATACAATTATCTTGTTGCACAAGAAAAATCAAATCAAACCAGAAAAAAAATGAGAAAGAAAATAAAATACAAGCAAAAAAAACAAAAAAAGGAGTGAAAATGCTGTGTTGTGAACCACATTTAGTTTCCACAGTCCTCTCTTTGGGTATAGATGACTCTCTTCATCACAAGACCATTGGAACTGGTCTGAATCATCTCCTTGTTGAAGAGAGCCTCATCTGTCAGAATTGATCATTGTATAATCTTGTTGTTGTTGTGTATAATGATCTCCTGGCTCTCCTCATTTCACTTAGCATCAGTGCATGTAAGTCTCTCCAAGCCTCTCTCAAATAATCCTCCTGATCATTTCTTACAGAATAATAATATTCCATAACATTCATATAATGTAACTTATAGAGCCATTCTCCAACTGATGGGCATCCATTCAGTTTCCAGTTTCTTGCCACAACAAAAAGGTCTGCCACAAAAATTTTTTCACATATGGGTCCCTTTCCTTCCTTTAAAATCTCTTTGGGATATAAGTCCAGTAGAAACACTGTTGGATCAAAGAGTATGTGTAGTTTGACAACCCTATGGGCATAGTTCCAAATTGCTCTCCAGAATGATTGGATCCATTCACAATTCCACCAACAATGTATTAGTGTCCCAGTTTTCCCATATCCCCTCCGACATTCGTCATTATCTTTTCCTGTCATCTTAGCCAACCTGAGAGGTGTGTAGTAGTATCTCAAAGTTGTCTTAATTTGCATTTCTTTGATCAAGAATGATTTAGAGCACCTTTTCATAAGACTAGAAATGGTTTCAATTTCTTCATCTTAAAATTGTCTATTCATAACCTTTGACCATATATCAATTGGAGAATGGCTTGAATTCTTACAAATTTGAGTCAATTTCTCTATAATTTTTAGAAATGAGGCCTTTATTGATCACTACAAATATCTGTATGCAGAAATGTACTGAATGAAAAAAGTTAGTAGGTCTTATTTCAACAACTTATAGAATTATAATCCATAAAAAATTCCAGAAACAAATAAATTAACAAAATCCTATCCAGGATTAGTCTTTAATATCTAAACAGTTTTGCTTGAAAGTGTAAAATTATGTCATATTTATAGGGTTGTTAATTTGGTTTTCTATGGCAAACTAGATTTAATTTTTCTGATTTTTTCATGCATCTGTCAGAGGCCATGCAAATGATCTTTTCCCCCACTTTGTGAACTGACTCACCTCAGCATAAACTGATCTTTTTATGTTACATTCTCTCATCATGACCATGTGAATAAAAGGATAAAAAAACCAAATAATAAATGCATTTAGAAACTAGTATATGTAAAGGCATGACCTTAAATCAGATAGAAAAAAATAACTTTGCAAAATTTCTCATATACGTTACAATTTTTATTAGAGAATTAAGTTATTTTTTAATAAAAGTCTTTCAAAATATGCTTGGAAATTAAATATTGTGTATATGTAATATATATGTTGCTGTGCCTGAGAACATTCCCTCTAATTTGTTTGTTAAATAATTTTTCTCTTTATTGTCAATTTAGCAATTATAAACAGAGACCTTCCATAAATATAAAAATTTTTGTAAATTGAATCTTATTCTTAAATTAACAGACAAGCTCATTCAATTTTGCAATACACACACATGCAGAGAGTCAATGATTCCATTAGGATTACAGAGACATAGGAACTCCCTCTGTAAATAGATTGCTACTCGTTTCTGACTCTGTTCGAATGTAGGCTTCCTTATAACTTTTTTTCCCAAATAAATACAAAGATAGCTTTCAACTTTCACCTTTGCAAAACCTTGTGTTCCAAATTTTTCTCTCTTTCTTCCTTCCTCCTTCTCTCTCATCCAAGAAAGGAAGCAATCTAATATGGGCTAAACAAATAAAATTCTTTTAAGCATTTCAATATTTATCATGCTGTGCAAGAAAAATCATATCAAAAAGCAAAATAAAAACAAAAACCATGAGCAAGAAAATAAATAAACACATGAACAAAAGGTGAAAATACTATACTTTGATCCACATTCCTGAGGAGGAAAGGGAAGGAGTGAGTGAAGGAGAGAAGGGAAGGAGGGAAGAAGGGAGGGAAGGAAGGAAAGTGGGGAGAGAGGGAGAGAGGGAAGGAGGAAAAAAAGGAAGGAGGGAAAAAAGGGAAAGGAGGGAGGAAGGGAGGCAGAGAAGAGAGGGGAGAAAGGAAGGGATAGAAGGAGGGAGAGAAGATAGGGAAGAATGGAAGGGGAGGAAGGAAGGGAGAGAAGAAAGGGAAAGAGGGAGAAGAGGAATGGAAGGAAGGAATTAAAAACTGTGTTTTTTGATCCTTGTTGAGACAACTTCTACTTACAAAGGTTTTTTGTCCTTCATTCTTAGACTGGGAAGAGACAGTGAGGCAGATGACTTTGCACTGCTCTCTCTCTCATTTAAATTCAAATCACTTATTTGTCATGGCATCACCTTCCTAATATCATGGTTGTTTTAAAGAACAAAAAACAAACAAGAGCAATTTTTGTGTATTTTGTTAACTATTTCTCAATTGCATTTTACTTTGGCTCACATTATGTGTCTGCAGGTGATTGTTACTTCAGCTGTACTATGCTGCTAGCAATAAATCCTGTCATGATAGAAGTGAGAGCTGAAAGAGACCTAAAGGATTACTTTTTCCAATCCCTTCATATTACAGAATGAAGAAACTGAGGCAAAAATGTAAAGTTATTGTAGGTACAAAATATTGATCAGGTTTGGTTTTTATACAAACCCACCAAGTTTCTAAAAATACAAGTAAGTTGTATTTACTTTTTAGTAAATTATACTCTGAGATTAAGACAGAATGGGGGGGGGGGGCATTCAATTTTCTATCAACAGCACCTTGACACAAAATTTGGAGCAAGTCAAATGTTTGGGAAGGATTGATTTTTTTTTGGACCCCAAACTCATTCCTCCAATCTTCTCTGCAGGAGGTATCTAAATGAAGAATCTATATTGTCAATCCTACCATGATTATTCTAAGTTTCTTAGTTTTTTAGACTCAAAAAACAACAGGGTTATGGGCAAAGAGACAACCTACAAGGGTTTTATTCTAAGATCTCGCCATAGGCCACATTCATTTGGGAAAACAGTAAGCCTCTTCCAGCCAATTTAGTGTGAATATTGGGCTTATGCATTCCACAAGATGAGCTGCTTGACCTGAGACTTCTTATCTGTTTACTTATTCTAAGGATTTGGACTCAACACCCTATATCAATTTTGGATGAATTCAGATAGAGACACAAGGAGGAACACTCATCCCATGAGGTAGGGAAAAGAGGTAAAATTTAAAAACACTTAAACTGAGCTTCTATCAATAGAATAAAAACTCCTTGAGGGCAAAGAACTTGTCTGTTTTGTTTTTATATCTCCAAGTCTAGCACAGCACTTGGTACTTAGAAATGCTTCATGAATCCTTGTTGATAAATTGATCAATCAACTGGAGAGCCTAGGTGACAAAGTGTTTCTGAGTTACATGAAATAAACTATTTGGTACACTTCACTTAAGGATTAACTCATACGATACAGGTAGCAAAGAAAAGATCTACCAGAATTCAAATCTCAAATGCTACATGTGTTGCTATCTCTGGAACCCAGAATGCTTATTATGGGGTACATTCATCTTCTCTTTTTTTGATAGCAAAAACTAACAAATCAAGCTATCATCAATAATTTGAGAATATGGGAAGATCAAGTCAATAGTGTTGCTAGACATCTGTAGGTGCTACAAAGAAGTAAACATGTATCATAATTGTATATTAAACAGTTGGCTCTGGGAAAGGGGCATTGCTCTTACAACTTCTTGAAATCAAAGTTGCTCTTCAACTTTGACAAAGCTAGTGAAGTATCTATATGGTCCAATGGATAGAGCCCTGGGTCTGGAGCCTCATTCAAATGAGCCTCAGAAAATTATTAGTTAAATTTTCTGAGTAAGTCACTTAGTCACGGTTTTCCTCAGTTTATTCAACAGTAAAATGGATAGTAACATCACCTAACTTGCAGGGTTGTTAAAAGGATCAAATAAGAATATTTGTAAAGCATTTATGATGGTGTCTGTTACATAGTAGGTACTATATAAGTGCTTATTCCTTTCCCTCATATCTTAATATTTGAAGGTGGTTAAGTACTTTATTACAGTCTCAATAGAACAAAAGAATTTTGTTTGCTTAGTTTAGATTTTATTGCACCATCATGTCCAGCAGACATTATTTATAGCCCTTCTGTCAAAGATCCTCATTACTGCACTTGGGAGGGTGGTCTTATTTTGTTACTTCCTTCCCAAGTAATTAAATGCACTTTATAGTTCTTGATTCTAATTGAAAAGCTTTGGGGTAACCAGCTGATCAGTGGGTTACTCTTTCAGGGCAGAAAAAACTTAAGAAAAAAATAATGATTATGCACAAATGAGTGAGAAACAGCTTGTCTTTTGACTCTTGCAATAGAGGATAGACTCCACAATTGTAACATTTATAAAGATTTCTTACTAGCCTACTATTTACTAGTCAACTCTTTCTTATATTGGGATTTCTCCAGTTTAGAAAATAAGTCTTGAAAGACTGCTCAAACCAATTCAAAATTCAAGCTCAGATGAGAGAATGAATTAAAAAGCATTTATTAACTAATTACTTATATGTTAAACACAGTGCTGAGTTTTGAGATTACAAACAGAAGTCAAACTCTCTGCTCCAAGAAGTTTACTCTCTGATTGAGAGATAACTAACACATGAGATTTCTATGCCAGTTGGGAATAGAATGGAGATAAAGAATTTCGTCCCTGCTAGTAACTCCAGAGGGTACATAACTGGCTAGAGGATAATAGGGAGGGAAAAGGAAGAGGAAAGGATATATATTCACTGAAAATTCCTTCCACTTTGCTGTCCCCAGGTTCCTGAAACAGATGAGAATATCATTAAAATAAACTATCACCCCTTGGCTCAATGTATCT
Source organism: Myrmecobius fasciatus (assembly GCA_023553655.1). Classification (NCBI taxonomy): domain Eukaryota; kingdom Metazoa; phylum Chordata; class Mammalia; order Dasyuromorphia; family Myrmecobiidae; genus Myrmecobius; species Myrmecobius fasciatus. The sequence continues at coordinate 90,059 of JAJPUD010001770.1, forward strand.
TGATGTGCCTAATTTACGAACTTTTGAAAAACTGCAACTTAAATATCCCAGCATTAATACTGGCCATGCTAGATTTGAAAATCCACCTTCTATTTGTTGCCCTTCCATGGTCTGATCAGCGTCTATATCATCTGGAGGACCAATTTAGTAAAATATCACTGCCTTTGCCAACTGACTTCATCAGACTGGGTATTAAGGTAGGGAGTATTGATCATGGATTTTGATGATATTCAAAGCTCCATAGTTGTAGCAATGGGTAATAACCTATTTTACTTTTTAATAAATTGTCCCAAGACATTGGCAGGCAGGGTGGAAAGTTGCTAGATGTGCCTCTTCTTTAAATTCTTTTTCCCAAGAATTCCTTCAGGTCAGTGCCTTTGACTTAGTGAATGAGTAGATTTGGCCATATGGGACTGGGACTTCTAGAAATAAAATCATTACAGTCATATGGTTTATATAAAGGATAAGTTCACTGCTTTGATCAAAGTGACTGAATCTTAATAGTCCTGGCCTTGAGAAAGGAATTTTGCTGCAGGATTAATTTAAATGCCATAGCAAAATGCATCCCTCCTCAAACCCCACATAAAGTTTGGACTATGGAGACCGGCCAATCAGTCCTCAGTACTGATGAAAATATTGGAGAGTAGTTTATACTTGGAGAGTATAGACATACTTCCAGGTCAGCCCTCTCTTCAGTTTTGAACAATTGAATGTGAGTATGGTGCAATATAGTATTCCTTCCAAGAATAACATTTTTGCTAGAACTTCTTTTCTTTATTTCAGTTGGGGATAAGTTGAGAGAAAATAAATGCATTTAATTGAAAAATATTTTTAAAAAATTTCTTTGAATTTAGACTCTACTCTTTATCATCTAGGTGATTTGGCCTAAGCCACTGTACTTCTCTGTATCTCAGTTTCCTCATTTGTAACATGAATGAATGAGCTAGATGATCCCTATATTCTCTTCCCATGACAATATTCTTGATTTATTGGATTTGAGTCATGGTAAAATATCATTTTTATGACTGTGATAACTCCTTTCTTTTTATCCTACAATATTGAATGAATGTATTTTGACATATATCTTCCCCTGTTATCTGCATGCAATCTAATAGCATTTTCTTTTCATATTCCTATTCCCAGATGGAAATTCTATATTTATAGCTGTGTTTATCCAGTTTATCTTTCAAAAGCATGTAAGCATATCACTTGGATTATTTTCAACTTTAGGAACTTGTCTTTCTAAAAAGAAATGGTAGATCTGAATATAAGTGATAGACACACCTACTTTTTAGAAGTTTTTGCCTTCCTTCTTCAGATAGATTCAATTATTTTTACCACAAATATATCATATAGCTTTCAAAATAATAATATAAAATGGCTGGATAAATACTCCTCTGATATTTAAGGATCATTTAACAAGTTAGATTGTGGTACAGTTTGCTGAAACAAATATTACTTTCATGTTATATACAATATATTGATATTTTTCATATCCAAGAAAATGCCCTTTTGAAAAATAAATTCTAAGAAAGAGAAGCAGAGAATTTGAGAGTTGGAAGGCCATTTAATTTAATCCATCTACCTAAAAAAACCGTAGCCACTCTAACATATTCAACAAGTTGGGGTCCAGTTTTTGCTTGGTGGCCCCTTTGAAGAAGGAACCAACCACCTTTGAGGCTGCCCATTCCACTTTTGAGCAGCTCTGATTCTTCAGAATATTCTTCTCCAATGTTGAAATTATATATATTTGCAGTTTCTACCCATTGCTCCTTAATCTCGCCTCTGATATAAAATGAAAAAGAGGTCTAGTGGCTCTTTTCTTTAAACCATTGGATACTTCAAGAAAGCTAACATGTTGCCTTTGAGTCTTTTTTTCTTCTAGGATATACACTACCAGTTTATTCAACTGATTCTTATGTGATGTGGATTCAAGGTCTTTCACAATACTGAGTGATATTCTAGATTATTGATGACTTTTTAGACCATGGTTATAGATTGAATACAAAACTCAAGATGACATATGATGAAGTCAGAATACAGGGAGTGTTACTTCCCTATTTCTAGAAACTCTCCTCTTCTTAATACAGGTCAAGATCACATTAGCTTTTTTGACTGCCACATTACTTAGATAATTCATATAGAATTTATGATTCACAAAAATCCACAGATCTTTTTTTTCATAATGGTTGCTATCTTTCTATGTTTGTATCTACATAATTTAGTCTTGTGAAATTGATATTTTACCCAAGTATAAGTTGTTCTTTCATTGTCATATTTATCTCTTTATGACCCCGTAAACCATAGCTCATCAGGTCCTTCTATCTTCCACTGTCTCTTGAATCTTTCCAATTTTCATGTTGATTATTTACATGATACTATATCTCATACTCTGTGACACCCTTTTCCTTTTGCCTCAGTCTTTCCCAGCATCAGGTTTTTTTTTCCCAATTAGTCCCATCTTTTTATTACGAGGCCAAAGCATTTAAGATTCGGCCTCACTATTTAGCATTCCAATGAATATAGCCTGAATTAATTTCAAATATTGACTAATTTGATCTCCTTGTTGTGTCCAAGGGATTCTCAAAAGTATTCTCCAGCACCACAATTCAGAAGCTCAATTCTGGGACATTCAGCTTTCCTCATAGTATAACTTTCACAGTCATACATTGCTACTGGAAAAACCATAGTTTTAACTACATGGATCTTTGATGGGGTGGTGATATCTCTGCTTTTTAGCATACTGTCTAGATTTGTCATATATTTCCTCCAAAGAGCAAGTATATTTTAATTTCATGGCTTCAATTGACATCTGCAATCATCTTTGAGCCCAAGAATATAAAAGCTGATACTGCTTCCTTTTTTTCTCCCTCTATATGTCAGGAAGTAAAAGGACCAGTTGCCAAGATCTTATTAGATTTAGTCCAATGCTTTAGTGTGTCAAGATCCTTTTGGATCTTGTTATCTGCTAAGTCATCTACTGTTATTCACCCCTCCTAGTTTTGGATAATCTGTAAATTTGGCAAGCATCATATTTAATCCTTTACCAGAACATTGGCAAAAATATTAAAGAGCATAGAGCTAAGTATAAGTCCCTGGGATACTCCATTGGAAACATAATTTTTAATACTGATTATCCAACCAGCTCTGAAAACAGCTGATTATTTTATAATCTATCACTCTCCATATTCTGCACAAGAATAAATGACAGACAGATGTAAACAGTACTGCAATTAGCCAATCCTCATATGATTCCTGTTCTAGAATCCCATAAGCTATGGTCTTACATAGACAGGACCATATTTTAGAACTGGACTTGAAAGATGACTATCTTTTTGGTTTATATGTCCCCATCCAGAGTCTATACTAAGAAATAACCAAATATTCTCATGCCTAGGTTTCCACAAAAGTGGGCTTCAGATCTTCACTTTCTGTTCAACTAGCAAAAGAAACAAATGCATAGATAGAGGACAACCAAAATTTAACATGTTTTTCTTATATTTTTCTGATTCCCCCCCCCCAAGCTACAAGAGTTCTCCTTCTGAAATTACTTTTCATCTGCTATGCAAATTTCTCTTAAAAATATAAAGTTATATACATGTTGTCTCCCTCCCTCACTAGAATGTAAGCTTCTTCAGGGCATGGGATTTTTTTTTGTTTGTTTGTTTGTTTGTTTTTTTTTTTTCTTTTGCATTAGCAAAGTCCTTGGCTCATAGTAAACACTTAATAAATGATTGTTGACTGACTTACTGACTTTTCTGAAGAGAGGAAGATGATTAAACATTGTTCTCAAGGTAGAAATGTCCGGATTTGGTGGTGCTACTTGATAGTGTGATGGATCAAGGTCCAATGAATGCAGTTTAGTAAGGGAAACTTCTGAGTTAGAGAAGTCAAACATAGCAATCCAAAACTTTGCACTGGCTTTTTAGAAGACATGAACTTTGAGGAAGACAGTGCATAGTAGAAATGTGAAATGTAAATTGACTAAAGTTTTAATTATTCATCTCTTGACTAGGTATAAAAACAATTAGCACTGCCTCAAGTTTAGTTTAAATCTTTCTGGCAATGTACATTTGTGAGACTCTGGGGTTTTAGAATTTCTTTTGGGTATAGGAAATAAACATCTGGTTCATACTATATTCTAATTGTACATTCATTATCTTTTTATTTCTCCTTTTGAGGAAATCCTGCATGGCAACTTAAACCAAAAGTTTATGTAATCCGTCCCCAGGAACCTGAGGTGAGGGACTATGTGCAATGTCCTGTCCCTTGTACCTAGCTGGAATTTCTTAAATATTAGACAAGTACCAAAGTAGTATGGAGGGGCTTTGTAATTTTTTGCCACCTTTGTAGAATATTTTTTCAGTTTCTTTATCTTGTGAAATAGATAATGGTACATTGGTACAAGCAGAGAAGTACATTTACATTTCCCTCCTATGTATGCCTTTCCAGACTCTGACAGCATGTGTAACTGAGAGAAATGATTATTAATAACCAATTATAGGGGAGATCCAGGCTTTTTCCCTGTCATATTTCCTTGTTCAAAGCCCAGCCTATGAAGGACATTACTGACTTCAGCCAAAAATTTACCCCATTTAGACAATCTTTTTTTAAAGGGAAGTCTTACCCAAATGTTCCACTTAAGCAAGTTTGGGTGAACGTGAATCCTTTGTTTTGATTGCCCATGGCTGGGGGTGATCTGGTATAGAGGTAGTCTCAGTCCCCCATTGGAGTGAGCCCCCTTCTAACAGTAATATTCATTCTTTCATTGTTAACCAATCAAAGTTGATTGTCATCATTAAGAACACCCATTCTTCGGAGGGCATATAAGCTATGAGCCCACCACCATGAAGGGTTTTTGGCACTTGAGAATGCCACTGACCTCTTTTATTAATAAAATATTAGTGTTATTAATAAAATTATGAATGACTTAGAAACTATGTCTTTCAAACTTTTACCCCTAGAACATCTATCAGCCCTGGGATCTCTACCAAGAAAATGTCTCTAATATGCTGCCCACCCCTTCTCCCCCAAAATTTGCCCCTGGAGAATTCTTCCATTTTTAGTAGTAGAAGCCTCGTCTGGCTTACTTTTATTTTCTTCTTGGCCATGCTTCTGATTTGTGGATACCATGTCTAGCTTGCCTTTCTGCCCCATCCTTCCCAGCTCCCTTTTGTGCATTATATCCTTCCATAAGATTGTAAGCCCTCTGCTGGCAGAGGTATAGTGTTCTTTTTACTTGTATTTGTACCACCAGCTTATAATAATACATAGTTAACAGATGGATCCTTGTTGCCTTGACTTTATATTAAAGCAAAGATCCTGGCAGGAATTGTCATGTTAGCCCAAAGAAATTCTATTCATTGAACTTTGAAAAAGAAGTAGAATTGCTAATACTTTGCTTTTTCTCCTAGATACTGGCTATAAATTATATCTATGGAAGAATAACAGAAAAATGAACCAGATATCCTCTGGTCTCCTACTTTCTATCATAACCCATAACTCTTAAGTTCTGTTATGAGGCAATTCATTCATTTGATTATCAAGTTGTCTCAATTTAATCAAATTCAAAGAAGTTTTTTTTCCCAAACTGAAAATGAAAATGCTAACATCTTCTCATTACTTGAAATCTATTAAATAATTAAAGGCTTAACATTGATAAAGACAGCTGTTTGGGAATAGAATAAATGCTTTGCAGAGTTAAAACTACCCCCTTTAAACCATGTATCAACTCAGTTCACAATCACTCCATTTGTACCAATGTTTTTTAAACTGGGGTCTGGGATTTAAAAAAAAATCTTGCTAAGTGTGTGTATTTTTTTTTACTTCTGCCTTATGTACTTTGTTTCATACATTTTAAAATACACTACTCTGTGAAGTTTTCTCTGCAGAGATATCAGAGTGCTTTGCCATTTCCTTCTCCAGATTACTTTAGACGAACAGGACTGAGTGACTTGATCAGGGTAAGTAGCTAGTAAGTGGCTGAGGTTGGATTTAAATTCAGGAAGAGGAGACTTCCTGATTTCAGGCCCATCTTTCTACTATTGAGCAATCTGGCTGCCCACTTATTTCATGCATGCATTTTAAAATATTATTCTAAGAAGAGGTCTATAGAGGCTTCACCAAACTGGCAAAAAGGTCTGTGACACACACACACACACACACAAAAGATTAGGAATTCCTAACCTATGCAATAAGGTAGAATCATTATTAAGAAACTCTTAGGAAGTTATTGATTTTTTTAAATACAGGGAACAATTAAAAGTGATTCCCTTCAAAATAATACTGAATCAACCTTAACATAGCAGAAGAAAGTAAGTTTTTGAAATGCCTTTTCTTGGTTCAAAAAATTTTATTTCTTCTGATTTCTGTGGCTTCAATGTAGATCTCAACTATAAATAATAGAAACAGAAACAAGATAGATGATGCATTTATTACTTGATGCCATATGAATTCAATAATAGTCACTCTCTACAAATATGAAGCCCTTTTCAATGTCATTAGTTCTAATCAAAAATAAATTCAGCAGTATTTCTTTAAATTTTGCACTTTTGTAATGAACTCTGATGAATTCATAGGACTTGCTGTTAAATAAAGAGATAGAAAGGTCTAATTTGTTGGTTCATTAAGCAGACTTATTTCTAGACATCTTGCATATTGCTTTGAATTTCATATTCTGAACAGTGAAGACAATAGAACTATCCATCTCTAATGTAGTGTGGCACACAATTAGGAACTCAAATGGATTAAATCTCATTTCATCAGAGATACACACAGTGATTATTATTTTATTACCGAATACTGTCAGTTTTACACTTTTTCAAAAGCTTTTGTGACACCTGCCTTGCATACTTAAATTTACATTAAACCCCCTTCATTAGGAGGAGAATTTGAGATGGATTTTTTTTGCAAGTTGTTTTGAATGTCTATTCTCCTACCCACTGTGAAAATACAAGATTTTGTAGAAACTGTCAAGTTGATAAATACATTGATAGAGATAGATAAATAGATAGACAAATGGAGAAATGGCTATCTCTCTCTCTATATATATATACATATATAGGTTATAGATGGATGGAGATAGATAGAAAGATTAGATATAGATAGATTAATGAGTATATGAATAGATAATTGATAAGAGACAGATAAATAGATATAAATATATAAATGTATATGTAAGTTATGGATATATATGATATAAATAGGTAAATGGACATATAGATAAGTTATAAGATATGGATAGGATATAAACAGATGATAGATTATAGACAGATAAATGGTTATATGTAGATTATAGATAGATGATAGGTTAATATATATGGATAGAAATAGATGATAGAGATAGCTATAGATATGTGGATAGATGATAGAGAAGATAGATTAGATAAATATCAATATAGATGATAGAGATAATAGAGATAGATGATAGAGGTAATAGAGAGAGATAGATGATGGATAAAAATATGCCTAAATAAATAATAATGTAATTAACTACTGTAGTCATGGGTATCTAATCAATGACCCAGAATCCTGCAATCTATGTTTTTACATGAATTGGGTCATGTATGTCTTTGTATGTCTCCAGCCAGAGTCCTCTCTGTGAAATTCTGAAATATTCTCACATCTTGATTTCCACAAATGTGAACTTCAGAATCCTCAGTACCTGTTCAAGCACCAAAGGAAACAGATACATACCAGGTAGAAGATAACCATTATTTAATACTATGGAAAATATAGAAGACACAAAGGACTAACAAATGCACATACAGAAAATACAGAAAAAAGCAAGATGAGTTCAAAAGCTCCTAAAGAAGGAAAAGGAATTTGAAATCACCAGCAAGATAACATCCTTAATCTCTGGTAAAAAAAAAAAAAAATCTACTTTTTTCCATGAGATCCTACATAGTCCTTTTAGACTCAGTACAGTTCTGTGATTTGGACACCTCCCCCAGTTTCCTTTATTAGCTCTTTGTCTAGCTCATGCTAATTAATCATGGTTTGTCTCAGGAATCTTCCCTAATTTATTTTTATTCAGCTTAATGATCTCTTTGATTCTTGTGAATTCACTTATCACCTCTATGCTACTAATTCTTAGGTCTACTAATCTAGCCTTAATCTCTTTCTTGACTGACAAATTCATATCTCCAGCTATGTATTGGATGCCTCAAATTGGAAGTCCAATAGCAAACTTAAATTCAATATGTCTAAAACTGAACTCATTATCATCTTCCCCGTGACCTTCCATATTCCTCCCTTTCCTAATACTGTGGAGGATACCTCCCTTCTCTGGATCATCCAGATTCACAGTTGAGCTGTTATTCTTAATTCTTTATTCTCTCTCATCCCCCATTAATTTTAAAGTCCTGTTGATTTTACTTTCAAAACAAATATCACACATGACCCCTTTTCTTGTATGATAATCCCATTGCTGCTTTCATTTCTTCATGCATGACTGTTGCAATAGCATTGTAGTTGATGTCCTTGACTGAAGTCTCTGACCACACCAGGCCATCATCCATGTAGCTATCAAAATAAATTTCCTAAAATGCAGACTGGACCCATGTCATCTCCTACCCAGTTTGAGAAATTTCAACCAATTCCTTATTACCTCCACAATCAAACACTAAATCCCACTTGTCATTCAAAGTCCTGCTTTTTTAATGTTATCACAAAGTTTCTCTCTGTGTAATTCAGTAACATTGCCATTCTTGTTCTTGATACAAAAAGCTCCATCTCTTGAATCTATCCATTTTCATTGGCTTTTCCCCAAGCCCGTATCTTTCTCTTTCATTTTTATCTTTTGGTTTCCTTGGATTCTTTTAAGTTCCATCTAAAATCCAACCTTCTACAAGAAGCATTTCTGAATTCCCCTTAATGCAAATCCCAATCTTCTTTGTTCATCTACCTTTACCCTGTAGGTATGTATTTTTTTTGTATGTATACTGTTATATGTTGTTTCTCTTATCAGACTGTGAATTCCTTAAGAGCAAAAACTGTTGCCTTTCTTTGTATCTTTGTATGGTGACTAGAACATAATAGGCATTTAATTGCTGCCTTTTTGACTGATTGACTTTAAAATACCATCTAGCTTTAAATGAATGATCTTAGAGACTTTTCTGATGCTCCAGGGTATAAAGTGACTATCTTCTGATCATACAGTTGATATGGCAAAGGCAAGAGATGAATTGGTCTTCCTGACTTCAAGGCCAGTGCTCTATCTATTGGATTTTGCTTCATCTTGTGGAATTTAAAAAATAAAAATGTGTGTGTGTGTGTGTCTGTGTGTGCGCAAAGAGTTTAATATGCTCATTTCATTGATGTTTGGAGCTCTCAACATGGAGACTCCCTGCCATGATATAGTTCAACAACTCCACAATAACAAAGTATTAGAGAATTTCCTAGACAAGGAAAAGTTCCCAGTCTATGATAGGGATGAACCTTGAATTAAGGTCTTTCTGATTTGGAGTCCATCATTTTATACTCTATGACATGTTGCTTTTCTATGTAGGATTTTATCATTGTTTAATATCCAATCATTTGTTAGGCCATTGTTTTGGGAAGAAGGAAAAAATATTTTTCAAATATATATTATTTAAATCTTGATTTCATCTCCTTGATAGACTTCCACTAATGTATTTTAATTTTCTATTAAATATTCATCTTTATTTGAGATAAAGGGAGGATTCATTAGACTTCAATACTTTTAAAAGGGCATATTTTAAATGACTAGTGCTTTTATAAAAAGAAAAGAAATTTTTTTGTGATCATTCCAAACATTGTTATTTTCTGCTAGAAACCAGTGTGCTTTTCTGACATTTTTCAGACCTTTTTGGTGAACAAGGATGCAAACAAATGTATCACTTCAAGTAAGAATATAGATGGTAGGATGTCTTTTTAAATAAGAGGTAATGATTTCTCAAGGACGATGAAGGCCTATTCATTTCCAATATTCTCATTACCATTTTGAGCTACAGGCATATGCCTCTCCATTCCTGTGTAGTTCTGTTAATCTTTCTATACAATATTCAATTTTCTTACAACGATTCATCTGATTTATTATTTCCTGCCTATATTTTAACTGTCAGAGCTGCTTTGTAACCCCATAAATTTGTTTCAGTCTCTCAGCTTTAATACTCAAGGTTGTTAATACCTCCCAAATATTCTTTGCTTACATCACAACTTGAAATGTGCTCTTTCTTGTCCAATGAATTGTTACATAATTACATGGTACCAATAGTAATATCATCTTGTTTTTATAGTTTTATGATTAAAGATATAAAAATGAACTGAATTGAATAAAATATAAAAAGATATTTGCAAAATATAAGGGAAGGCTTCCATCATTTAATGCATATAAATGGCAGTGGAGACATAAATTCAGAATTATTTTTTTTAGTGTATTGTTTAAAAGTCTCATAATAAAATACATTATATTAATGTATGACCTGTTGATTATATATTCACATAGTATGAATCTTCTCTAGTAGAGGGTTAAAACAATTATGAAGAATTTATTTCATTCTTTCTCTCCTTCCCTCTCAATTTTATTGTTCAAACTCTCCTAGCGACAAAGTGAATAGTTTAATTTGAGAGTCACAGTGCTTGAGAGGGAGAGAAAAAATTTTAAATGAGATTTTTCACTTCCTTCACTGCCCTTTCCAATTATGAATCAATCCCTACTTCTACTGCTACTGCCACTGCCACCCCACACCCTTTAATACTTCTACCTGTTTTGAACTTGGAGTAGATTGGAGAGTGATATAGATCTGCATAAGAAAAAGGGGAAAATAAAAGGAGAAGAAAAACAAGAGGATTTAAATTCTATCCCTCCAAGAGATTATAAACTTCTAGTGGACAGGGATTGCTTCATTTAATCCTTTTTTTTTTTTTTATTCTTAGAGTACAAGATTTGATAATTTTTTTTATTGAATTTGAATTGCTAGTTCTTTCCCTAATCAGGTGGTATATTATTATAATGGATTTACTGTCAGTGGACATGGCATCATGTATGGGTTCTGACAGTCAATAAACTGAGTTGCATGGGATGCAAGTATCATTTTCAATTTTTTAATCTGAAAATGATGAATAGTTAAATGGGAATAGTTCTTTTGAAAAAAATTTTAAACATTCAAGGAGTATGTAAATATGAATTATTATTACTATGATTACATTTCAATCAATTAATCAGTCAGTCAATAAGTATTTACCTATCATTTGTAGGTATGTTGTGCAGTAGAGAGAGCACTAGGCTTAGAATCAGGAAGACTTATCTTCTTGAGTTCAAATCCAATCTCAGTCATATACTAGCTGTGTGACCCTGTATGAGTCACTTAATCCAGTTTACCTCAGTTTCCACATCTGTAAAATAAGATGAAGTAAAAAATGGCTAACTATCCTGGCATCTCTGTCAAGAAAATCCAAATGAGGTTGCAAAGAGTCATACATGACTGAAACAATGAAATAACATTACCATGTGCCAGGCATTGTGCTAAGAATTGGGAATACAAAAAGAGAAAGGGGAAAAAACAGTCCCATCCTTAAGAATTTTCCAATCAATTGAATAGAGAAGATAACAAAACTACTAATAACTGCTAACCTTTGGAAGATTCCTATGGGCAGATAGGTGACAACATGGATAGAATCCTGGACCAATTCTGTCAGGACCTCTGTCAGGACCTGATTTCAAATCTTTCCTCAAGTACTTACTGAGTGTAAAAGGCTGGGCAAATCAACCTCAGTCAGTCTTAGTTTTCTCATCTGGAAAATGAGGAACATAATATCATTTACCTCAAGGGTTTATTATGGGAGTTAAAGCAAGTAATATAAGTAAGATGTATTGTAAACCATCCTTAAAGTATTCCATAAATTTTATATTTATTTAAATTATATGTTATATTATTAATTATATTATCTCATATATCATATGATTTTATATTATATATTACATATCATATTATGTCATAAGATAATGTATCATGTAATAGTATATGATGCCATCATGTTGTGCCATATTACGTTGAGTTGTGTTTTGTAATGTCACATATATCCTCTTTTCCAGCTCCCACACAGTTGCTAGCCTGGCTTAGGAAGAAATTCTTATTGTTCCCAACCTGTGGCTCTGAGTCCACTTTCTGCTACTCTATTATTAACATAATTGAGGAATACTACTACTAATAATAATTGATATTTATATGAAATTTTACAGAATTTTACATATAGTAGCTTACTATATTCTCAAAAGCACTCCAAGAGGCGGGGACTATTATTATCGTTTCCATTTTACAATTCAGGAAACTGAGTTTGAAAGAGTTTTAATGACTTACCTGAGATCACACAGATAGCTGGTAAATGCCCAAGGCAGAATTTGAATTCAGATCTTCCTGACTGTAAGTTTAATATTCTATTCATTAAGCACCTTTGCTAATGGTTAATGTAGGAGGATCAGAGGGAAGAAGAAAGTTTTTGATGGTGTTAGTCTAGTCCCTGCTACAAAGCAAAGAATGAAATTATGCAGGAATGATGAATTTTTGTCTTTTTATTCAGTGTTTTCTGTTCATCTTTCTATCTATCTAATGTAATATCTAGTAGATAGTTGGTAGCAACTAAATGCTTGCTAATTAATTGCTTGGCTTCTGTTCCATTTTGATGCCTTTACTTTCCTCTTCATCTCTGCTATTCATATTAGAAAACATTAATTTTCTCTTAATCATAGACATAAATGTATTCCTTTATATCCTTCTTGAAATATTCCTGAAATTTATCTCTTAGGGAGACTTGACACTGTACAGAAACAGTGAAACTGTGTAGATTAGGTCATGGTTACATCATTATAATCTTAGCAAGATATTTTGGGAAAAAAACTTAATAAAACTCTGCAGATGATTCACTACATTTTATCAAGTGAAGGAAGATTACAAGGTGGTGAGGGAAGTTTCAGATAACCATGCCTTCACAGAATTCAGCCATCTCTAATACTTCTTCTGCAGAATGAGTGCTAAAAGGAGAATGGAGATTTCCTTACCCATTCTTCTAGCTGTCATCTTCCTGTGGCATATGGTAGATACTAAAGTTGATAAATAATACATATTACGGGAAGAGTGCCTGACTTCTCTGTCTCTGACAAAATAAAACAAACTAAAAACAAAACAACAACAACAATCCAACAAAACCACTTAAGATTTGTATATTTTATTAACAGTAGTGATAACAACACTTGCCATTTCTTGATATCTTCAAGCTCAGCCCTGACTTTCTTCTTACTTTTTATAGCTTCTGAGAGGTGCATGTGCAAAGTAGATAAAGAAAGAAAGAACAAAGCAAAAAAGGAAGGAAGGAAGGAAGGAAGGAAGGAAGGAAGGAAGGAAGGAAGGAAGGAAGGAAGGAAGGAA
>JAJPUD010001770.1:110943-149292 GCA_023553655.1 Myrmecobius fasciatus
TGGGGGAGGGGTCATCAAAAGCAAAGTACTGAGGAGGGGGGAAGGGAGAAAGGGGAAAGGAAAGGGGAAAACATAACTTGGGTAAATAAGATGGCAGGAAATAAAGAATTAGTTATTCTAACTGTGAATGTGAATGGGATGAACTCTCCCATAAAGCGGAAGCGGATAGCAGACTGGATTAAAAACCAGAATCCCACAATATGTTGTCTACAAGAAACACATTTAAAACATAGTGACACATATAGAATGAAGGTAAACGGCTGGAGCAGAAAATATTATGCTTCAGGTGAACAAAAAAAAGCAGGGGTAGCAATCCTTATCTCAGATCAAGTAAAAGCCAAGATAGATCTAATCAAAAGAGATAAGGAAGGAAACTATATTTTATTAAAGGGTACCATAGATAATGTAGCAATATCTATATTAAATATATATGCACCAAGTGCAATAGCACACAAATTCCTAGGGGAGAAATTAAGAGAGATGCAAGAAGTAATAGACAGTCAAACTATACTAGTGGGGGATCTCATCCTTGCTCTCTCAAAATTAGATAAATCAAACCACAAAATAAACAAGAAAGAAACTAGGGAGATAAACCAATTGTTAGAAAAGTTAGGTATGATAGATCTATGGAGAAAGTTGAATGGAGACAGTAGAGAGTTTACTTTTTTCTCAGCAGTCCATGGAACATATACAGAAATTGACCATATATTAGGGCATAAAAACCTTAAAATCAAATGCAGAAAGGCAGAAATAGTAAATGCATCCTTTTCAGATCATGATGCAATAAAAATCACATGCAATATAAGTCCAGGAGAAAATAAACCAAAAGGTAATTGGAAATTAAATAATCTAATCCTGAAGAATGAATGGGTGAAAGAGCAAATCATAGCCACAATCAATAATTTCATCCAGGAGAATGACAATAAGGAGACAACATACCAAAATTTGTGGGATACGGCCAAAGCTGTTATAAGGAGTAATTTTATATCTCTAGATGCTTACTTGCATAAAATAGAGAAAGAAAAGATCAATGAATTGGGCTTATTATTAAAAAAACTAGAAAAAGAACAAATTAAAAACCCTCAATTAAATACCAAATTGGAAATTCTAAAAGTAAAAGGAGAAATTAATAAAATCGAAAACAAGAAAACTATTGAGTTAATAAATAAAACTAAGAGTTGGTTCTATGAAAAAACCAACAAAATAGATAAGCCTTTAGTTAATTTGATAAGAAAAAGGAGAGAGGAAAATCAAATTGTTAGTCTCAAGAATGATAAGGGAGAACTTTCCTCCAATGAAGAGGAAATTAGAGCAATAATTAGGAGTTACTTTGCCCAACTTTATGCCAGTAAGTTTGATAATCTAAATGAAATGGAGGAATATCTACAAAAATATAGATTGCCCAGGTTAACAGAAGAGGATATAAATTATTTAAATAGCCCCATATCAGAAAAAGAAATAGAACAAGCCATTAACCAACTCCCTAAGAAAAAATCTCCAGGGCCAGATGGATTTACATGTGAATTCTACCAAACATTCGAAGAACAATTGATTCCAATACTACACAAACTATTTGAGAAAATAGGGACAGAAGGTATACTGCCAGAATCCTTCTATGAGACCGATATGGTGCTGATAGCTAAACCAGGTAGGGTAAAAACGGAGAAAGAAAACTATAGACCAATTTCCCTAATGAATATTGATGCAAAAATTTTAAATAAGATATTAGCAATGAGATTACAGAAAGTCATCCCCAGGATAGTACATTATGACCAAGTAGGATTTATAGCAGGGATGCAGGGCTGGTTCAATATTAGGAAAACTATCAGCATAATTAATTATATTAATAACCAAATTAACAAAAACCATATGATTATCTCAATAGATGCAGAAAAAGCCTTTGACAAAATCCAACACCCTTTCCTATTAAAAACACTAGAGAGTATAGGAATAAATGGGCTTTTCCTTAAAATGATCAGCAGCATCTATTTAAAACCATCAGCAAGCATCATATGTAATGGAGACAAACTAAAACCATTCCCCATAAGATCAGGAGTGAAACAAGGCTGCCCACTGTCACCATTACTATTTAATATTGTATTAGAAATGCTAGCTTTAGCAATAAGAGAAGAAAAAGAGATAAAAGGAATCAGAGTAGGTAATGAAGAAACCAAATTATCACTCTTTGCAGATGACATGATGGTATACTTAGAGAACCCTAGAGACTCAACTAAAAAACTACTAGAAACAATTCACAACTTTAGCAAAGTTGCAGGATTCAAAATTAATCCACATAAATCATCAGCATTCTTATATATTACCAACAAAGTTCAGCAGCAGGAGATACAAAAAGAAATTCCATTCCAAATAGCAGATGATAGGATAAAATATTTGGGAATCTATCTGCCAAGGAAAAGTCAGAAACTATACGAACTAAATTACAAAACACTTTCCACACAAATAAAATCAGACCTAATCAATTGGAAAAATATTAAGTGCTCATGGGTAGGCAGAGCGAACATAATAAAAATGACAATACTACCCAAACTAATCTACTTATTTAGTGCCATACCAATCAAACTCCCAAGAAGTTATTTTACAGATCTAGAAAAAATAATAGCAAAGTTCATTTGGAAGAACAAAAAGTCAAGGATTTCAAGGGGATTAATGAAAAAAAGGCAGATGAAGGTGGCCTTGCTGTACCAGATCTAAAACTATATTATAAAGCAGCGGTCATCAAAACCGTTTGGTACTGGCTAAGAAATAGAGCAGTCGATCAGTGGCACAGGATAGGATATCAGGACAATCTAGGCAATAACCTTAACAATTTAGTATTCGATAAACCCAAAGACCCCAGCTTTTGGGATAAATACTCACTATTTGGCAAAAACTGCTGGGAAAATTGGAAACTAGTGTGGAAGAAATTAGGGCTTGACCCATACCTAACACCACATACCAAGATAAGATCTAAATGGGTTCATGATCTAGATATAAAGAGGGACTTTGTAAGCAAGTTAGAGGAACGTAATATAGTTTATCTCTCAGACCTGTGGAGATGGAATAAATTTATGTCCAAAGAAGACCTGGAACTCCTAATTGAACAGCAGATCGATAATTTTGATTATTTTAAGTTAAAAAGTTTCTGTACAAACAAAACAAATGCAGACAAGATTAGGAGGGAAGCATCAAATTGGGAAATCATCTTTACATTTAATGGTTCTGATAAAGGCCTCATTTCTAAAATTTATAGAGAATTGTCTCATATATATAAGAATTCAAGCCACTCTTCAATATATAAGTGGTCAAGGGATATGAACAGACAATTTTCAGATGATGAAATTAAAACCATCTCTAGTCATATGAAAAGTTGCTCCAAATCACTATTGATCAGAGAAATGCAAATTAAGACAACTCTGAGGTACCACTACACACCTGTCAGATTGGCTAAAATGACAGGAAAAGATAACAACGAATGTTGGAGGGGATGTGGGAAAACTGGGACCCTGATACATTGTTCGTGGAACTGTGAACGGATCCAACCATTCTGGAGAGCAACTTGGAACTATGCCCAAAAAGTTGTCAAACTGTGCATACCCTTTGACCCAGCAGTGTTTCTACTGGGCCTATATCCCAAAGAGATCTTAGAGGAGGGAAAGGGCCCCACATGTGCAAGAATGTTTGTGGCGGCCCTTTTTGTGGTGGCTAGAAACTGGAAACTGAAGGGATGCCCATCAATTGGAGAGTGGCTGAATAAATTATGGTATATGAATGTTATGGAATATTATTGCTCTGTAAGAAACAACCAGCAGGACGATTTCAGAGAGGCCTGGAGAGACTTGCATGAACTGATGCTGAGTGAAACGAGCAGAACCAGGAGATCATCATACACAGCAACAACAGTATTACATGATTATCAATTCTGATGGACATGGCTCTCTGCAACAAAGAATTGTCTCAAACCAGTTCCAATTGTTCACTGAAGAAAACCATATACACCCAGAGAGAGGGAAATGAAATATAGACCACAACGTAACATTTTCATGATCTCTATTGACATTTGTTTGCATTGTGTTGCCTTTCTCTGATTCTTTTTTTTTCTTGTAGATAGGATTTTTCTTGCATAACTTCTCAAGCATTTCAACATTATTAGCATGTAGTGGACTTCCTGCCATCTAGGGGAGGGGAGGGGACTGGGGGTAAAATTTGTAATGGAAAGCTTTGTAAAGATCAATGCTGGGGAACTACCCATACATATGTTATACAAATAAAAAGCTTTAATAAAAAAAATTGTTACCTCACCATGAATCAGTTAAAACAAATCATTCTGAGATTGTTAGAAACTGTCTTTCATAATTTCTTAAGTTGCAATATATTCTACTACATTAATTAACCACAATTTGTCCAGATGTCCAATATCCTTTACATCTTGGATAGTAGATCTTTTTCCTAGAATTTTGTTATAAAAATGTTTTTCTCAGTTAATGTCTTCCCTTCTATTTCTAACTACATGGATTTTCTTTATGTAAATATTTTTCAATTTTATGTATACTTTTCCATTTTATGATCTCTAGATCCTTAAATCAAAAATTCTTCTCCTATCCATAGTTGCTAAACATATTTCCCTCCTATCTACTCTAATTTGTTTATGACATGATCTTTTATATTGAGGTCACATATACATTTTTAGCTTATGGTAGCATGTAAGCCTAAACCAAACTACTCCAGTTTCTCAAGTTTTTGTTTAATAGGAAATTATTACCCTGTTAGTCGGTGCTTTATTTTATCTAATTCTTTGTTATTATATTTCATTGCTGCTGGATTTCATTTACTTAATCAATTCCACCAATCAATCTTTCTATTTTTTAACCATTATTAAATCATTTGATGATTATCATTTAAAATGTTTATATAGCATTTCCTCTCAATTAAACACAAGAACAATTTCAACATTTTTTTATTAAAACTTTGAGCTTCAAATTCTTTCCCTTCCTCTCTTCCCATACCCCCTTATTGGGAAGGGAAGCAATTCCACATAGATTATACATGTGTAGTCTGTCAGGCAAAATGTATTTCTATGTTAATCATGCTATGAAAGAAAACAGGAAAAAACTTCAAGAAAAATAGAGTTAAAAATATGCTTCAATCTATATTCAGACACCATCAGTTCTTTCTCTGGGGATGGATAGCATTTTTGATGATTACCATTTTGTAATATATTTTGAAATATGATACTGCTAGGCTTCCTTTATTGCAAATTTTTTACATTATTTCCCTTGAGGTTTTTCACTCTTGTTCTACCAGATGAATTTTGCTATTTTTGTCTAGTTCTATAATTTTTTTGATAATGTAATTCTTATAGCACTAAGTCTATAAATTTATACATCATTATTTTTGTTATGTGAACATGATGTAACTCTGATGAACTAATGTTTAAGTAAGACTTTTCTAAGATCAAACTACTTGAAATAAGTGGCGGAACCAGGAATCCAATGTAGATTTGCAAAAGGTAGTGTTTTCTTCAGTGATCCATACAAGGTATTTATGTACACAATCAATAAAATGAAAGACTAGAACAAGATAATTTCTGAGATGCCTTCCTACTCTAAAATTTTCTGACTTTACAATTCTACATACCCACATTATAGATGAACAAAACAAAACCAGGAGAAGTAGAGTGGCTTTAATTATTCCTGGTTTTGAACTTTGGGGCCAAGGTGAATAAATCCAATCTATCTTTCATGTAAGTTCTTTCAATCACTTGGAGACAGCAATAATTCCCTCCCCTCTCCAATATGCCTCTTGAACTCTCATCTTGTTAGTTTTCAAATTATTAACAGACTTCTTAAAATATGGTGTCTATGACTGAAAACAATAAATCAAATGTCTAACCAGTATGCAGGCACTTTAGTAATCACAGATAATATTGGTCAGTCAGTAAGCATTTATTTAAGACCTATATGTTCTAAGCACTGTGCTAAGCAATGGAAACTTAAAAAAAAAATAAACAATTCTTACTTTCAGTGACCTCATAATCTAATGGGGACGAAACAAATAAATATGTAAAAACAAGCTATATGCAAGAAAAATAGTAAATAATTGAGAGGGAAAGAAAAGCTTTCTATTAAAGATGAGATTTTAGTTGAGACTTAAAGGAATCTGGGGCATCCTTTCAGAGTGATACAGAAGATTAACACTACACCTAAAGTCTGGAATGCTCATTTTTTCTGAGTTCAAATCTGGTGTTAGACACTGATTAGTTGTGTGACCATGGACAAGTCATTTAATCTTGTTTGCTTCAGTTTTCTCATTTGTAAAATGAACTACAGAAGAAAATAGCAATCTACTCCTATATCTTTGCCAAGAAAACCCCTCAAAAGGGTCACAAAGAATCAGATACTACTGAAAAATGACTAAACAACCTTGATTCCAAGTCCAACACTCTAAGCCTTGCTTTGCCAAATGGGAAGACTTTGAAATCATTTGGGAGAGTGAGTCAAAGCTGAGTGACCTGCCATTCTCTGATGGAAATTTGGAGGTTTTATAAGCAAAATTATAGTACGATCAGGATCCTGAGATTTTGACATTGTCTTATATGGTAGGATCCAACATAGGATGAAAAGATTGAGGTTTGTGACCTAGTTGATAGCATGCTGATCACAAAATTCAAGAACTGGTATGGTATATAAATCTAATGAATATTATTGCTGTATAAGAAGTTATGAGCAGGCTGATTTCAGAAAAGCCAAGAAAGACTTAACATGAACTGATGCTGAGTGAAGTGAGTAGAACCAAGAGAACATCATACAAAGTAACAAGATCATGTGATGATCAATTGTGATGGACTTTGCTCTTTTCAACAATGAAATGATTCAAGAAATTACAAGAGATTAGTGATGGAAAGGGCCATTCACATCCAGAGAGAGAAACTATGAAGACTGAATGTGGATCAAAGCATATTATTCTCACCTTTTTATTGTTGTTGTTGTTTGTTTGTTTCTTCTTTTTTTCTCATTTTTCCCTTTTGATCTCATTTTTTTTTTGCTCAGCATGACAAATATAGAAATATGTTTGGAAGAACTGCACATATTTAATCTGTATCATATTGCCTGCAATGTTGGGGAGGGGGAAGGAGAGAGGGGAAAGAAAAAAATTAGGAACACAGGATTTTACAAAGGTGAATGCTGAATACTATTTTTGCGAGTATTTGGAAAAATAAAATATTAAAACATTCAAGAATTGTAAAAAGATGTTAGTAGATATCTAGTTCAATCCATTTATGAAAAGAATCCCCATTTAACATGAGAAGGAAGTTGGCAGCACCAGCCCCAGGACAGCATAAAACCCTTATTTCCCTATAAATGAAACTCAGGATAATCTCCCTTTAGCCCTAGGGGCAGACCTTAATCTTTAAAAATGAGCAAAAAAAAAAAAAAAAAAAAGGACTAACCATAGATAGGTATTATGGAGTCAGGGAAGAACAGATCTCAAACCCTGAGGATAATAAAGGCAAAATGCCTCCAGATAAAGCCTCAAAGGGTGATATGAATTGATCTCCAATTTAAGACTTTCTTGGAAGATTTCAAAAAAGATGTTAAAAGGGAGTTAGAAGAAAAATGAGGAAAGGAAATGAGAGCCAAACAGGAGAGTTTGGAAAAGGAAACAGAGAATTTGTTTGAAGAAAGCAATTCCCTAATAATGAATTTGGTAAAATGAAAAAAAGAAAACAATCCCCTAAAAACAGAATTGTGAAATGGAAAAAAAAATCCAGTGGTCAAAACAAATCATTTAAAAATTCAATTGGCCAAATGTAAAAAGGAAGTAAAAAAGCTAACTAAAGAAAATAATTAACTAAATATTAAATTTGAATAAATGGAAGTGAATGACTCAATGAGATATCAAGAAAAAATAAAATAGAAGAAAATGTAAAAATCATTGGAAAAATAACTGATCTGGAAAATAGATCCAATAGGGACAGTCTAAGAATTTGGACTATCTGAAAAACAGCATGAAAAAAAAGAGCCTAAACAGGATATTTCAAGGAAAACGGCCCCAATATCCTAGAACCAGAGAGTAAAGTAGCCATTGAAAGACACCACTAACGAGACCTCAAAATGAAAACTCTAAGGAATATTGTAGCTAAATTTCAGAATTATCAGATCAAGGAGAAAATACTGCAGGAAGCCAAGAAAAAATAATTCAAATATTGAGGAGCCACAAATTTAAGATTACCCAGGACCTAACATCTTTACTTTAAAGGATTAAAGGGCCAAGAATTGATATTCCAGAGGGCAAAGGAGCTTACACTGCAGCTAGGAATCAACCATCCAGAAAAATTAAGCATAATTTTTTCAGGGAAAAGATGGATATTTAATGAAATAGGGGATTTTCAAATATTTTTGGTGAAAATATCAGAACTGAACACAAAATTTGATCTTCAAAAACAGAATTCAAGAGAAATATAAGAGAGTAAAAAGGGAAAGAAAAAAAACTGTTTTTTTTTTAAAAGTTAAAATGTTCACATCTCTACATGGGAAGATGATATGCCTAATTCTTGAGAATATCTTTATTAGTCGTATACTTAAGGGGTGTAGGTATAATTTGATTTTACTGTAATGATATAAAAAAGAAACTAGGGGTGGAAAAGAATCCCCATTATAACATATCTAATAATTTTTGTAAAATTTCTGATTGAAAACCTCAAAAGAGGGATAATGATAATCTCTCAAAGACATTCTTGTATCTTTGTCAAGAAAACTTTTGTTGTTGTTCAGTCATTTTAGTCATGTTCAACTCGAGTTGTGTTGGATCTAATAAATGAAATCTAATACAGATAAACAAAAAAATCTTACGTTTGGGTTAAAAGTCAATATCACAAATACATCTTCTAATGCTACATTTCACTGATTATCTCCCCACATCTGAAGTTCTCTCTTTTTTTTTTTATCTGCTTCCCTGGCTTTCTTTGAGTCTCAGATAAAACTACTCCTACAAGTCTTTCCTGATATTCCTTAATATTAGTTCCTTCTCTCTGCAATTCTCTAATTTATTCTGTATCAATTTTTTTATATAATTGAATACATTTTATCTTTCCCTATTAACCCATGAGTTTATTCAGGAAAGGAATTGTTTTGGGGTTTCTTTGTGTATTTAACTCTTGATATAATATCTGGTTTATACTAGATGTTTAATAAATTCTTGTTGACAACTCAGGATCATTCCATAAGATGATCAAATGAAGGTTTGGGAAATACATGCTTTGTAAAATGGAAGATTTTTTTTAAGGCACAGGAAAGTTGTTTTCAAGTCTTTCAATGTCTGTTGTGTGGATGAAAGATGAAACTTGTTTACTTAGTTCCAGAGGGCAAATCTAGGAGCTGGGGTGGATAGAAGTTGACAAGATGCAAACTTATGCTAAATGTAAAGAAAAACATACAAATAATTAGAGATATCTGACAGTAGACATTGGTGGTTTTTTTTTTCCAATAGCAGCCTTTCAAGCTAAGGCTGGATGGTTACCAATCATACATATATTGTTTAGGGGATTCTTTTCTCAATGTGGGTTGAGCTAGATGGACCTTGAAATCTCTTCCAAAGTCTCACATGCTGTTCCAGTTGTTACCAAATCCAGGTTCAAATGGGATGGCAACAAATCTTAATGGTATATGAATATTAGTGTTCAAGAATCTGAAGAATTGTCATAATGAAAGGGGAAAGAGGAAGGGAAGAAGCTTTCACATACTATATTTCAGTTATTGTGCTAATCACTGTTACAAATATTATCTCTTTTGACCCTTACAACAACCCTGTAAGGTAGGTGCTGGTATTCTCCCCATTTTAGGGTTGAGGAAACTGAGAGGTTGTGGCTTGCTCAAGATCATATACCTATTCTTTGCAAAGAAAGATATTTAGCATATCAGAAAAATTTCCCACCAATTCCTAAGTAGTGCTCAAGAGAGAAATGAGACTAACCATACAAATTTGGGAGTTGTCTGTCTGGAGATTGAATTTTTGAGAATTGATGAGCTTCACAATGAGAGATTTATAGAGAGAAGGACAAGGATAGAGTCTTGGGATATACCAGTGTCTGATGAATGGTGATTTAATATGACAGCTGTAAAACAAAAAACAAAAGCAAACCACAGGGGAAAGAATTTTAAAAAGTACAATTAATGGATTCAAACACCAACTGTATTTCATTGTATGACTAGTGTTATTGATTGCATTGTTGTTCTCATTGTTGTTGTCAACCTTTGTTCTCACAAGGGTTCGAGTATGACTTGTATAAAGTTGTCATCCTCACTATTTCATGCAACAGTGACACATATTAATGACATGTTTATAAAAATAGTTGATAGAGTAATTTTAAAATTATGTGATATGCTTTGAAAAATCTTGATTGAACCAAACTAAGGATTTGTAAAGTTTTTTATACTATAGTTTTCTTTGGCAATCTTGCATTGCCTATAAATCCCTTCTTAGGATCACATTTTTAATGTATAGAATATATAGTTTTAGAAAAGAAAACCAATCATCTTGAAATATAGTTATAATTTTTTTAAGTTCATGAAATCCCAGGCTAATAATCTCTGATCCAAACCATTTATAAAGTCTGACTATTGGTTTCCCTGAACACATCCTGAATTCTATTTTTTATGATTTACTTCCTATAAAAGCAATTGCTTTTATATGAAATACTAAATGCATTTCCAGTTCATGTTTTGATATCTGATATAGTATCCATGTGCTAACATAAGGCAATAGCTAAATGATGTCAAAACATCTGGATATTTGTCATCATCTAGAAATAGCCTAAGTAAGATCACTTTTGAATCTACTTCAAGCCATTCTCATCAAGTCCCAGATGAATACTTGGGTTAGAAGGAGGGTGTTACAGTTGACACTAACTTTGCTTTTGTTTATGTGATTCTAGACATCTGGATGAAAATTGAGCACTTCAGTCAATTGTCCAGATGTTTTTGAATATCTGGATGTTTAGCATCATGGAAAGCAAACAACCAGATGACTGACTGAACTTTAGTTTTCTTTTAGATGTTTGGCATCTAAATATAGCCCTTGATACCTAAAGTAATTATAAGGCTGAATCTAAGGCAATCCTGGAATTAATTTTGGTGCCCATAATCATAGGATATTTGTTTTATCTTAGACTATATATCTTCTTTTAAAAAAATATCTTTGCATGAATGATTCTTCAAAGAATTTTATATTTCTCTTTCCCTGCTTATATTCCAAAAAGATGACCAAATCAAAAAGGCATTCCCAGGTGTCTTCCAGGCAAGTACTTCTATTCTGAAATTGACCTCGCATAAAATAAGAAGAATATTTCATTTCACTCACCTATAAATAAGGATATAGTTAAATCCCATGTGCCACTGAAAGACCAAAGACCACCCTATGATGTTTAAAACTCAATGTCCCTGGAATATAGATATATTGCTTGGAAGAAAAACTACCCAGGGGCTGGTGGTGTTCTCAGAATGGGCAAAAATATAGGCTAACATGAATGTATTTATCTGAAAAAGTGAGTTGCTATAAAAAACCCTTGATAACCATTGTTATTCCCAATTTTGAGGTTTTATAATCTATGAAAAATAGTGTTATGTTTCTAGATGGCATTTTTGCCATTTTCCTATCTATAACAATGGAAGTACCTTATATTAAAAATCTTCCAAACCTTTTGTTCCATAGGCCCAGGGAATGAGCAGTATTTGGGAATTCCCTTTCTGACAATGGCAAGCTAATGCTTATTAGTGCATGGTGAGCTAAGAAAGCCAGTGGGATGTTCCAGCCTATAAATGTCTTTTTTAAAAGGATGTCTTTGGTACTGATCCCAAATTACCTCTGACTTAAGAGTCAGTGCAATTCCCTTTCTTTCCCTTTTTGTGTTGTGTCTTGTCTTCAAAAGCCATTGAAGATCCTCTGCCCCATTGCCCACTCCCCTAATGACTCTGTGGAGATTCTGAAATGCCTGGTTGAGTTCCATTCCCAAAATGCTCTTTTATTGGCATGCAAATGAAATCAGGTTAAGTAGAACAAGGACAAATGAAAAAGACAAGATCTTCACCTATTAGTCTTTCCTCAAACTTACATTCTTATCTTGATTACACAAGTTTGTTAGCAGTGAAACTTAGCTGAAATAACATGTGAAAAAAAATTGCATCAAAAACAGGGCCATATTACTTTTTCACTATCCCCCACCATTTTTCTATATTTAAAGATTACTAAAAAGATTTACATTAACCTTTATCTATGATGGTAGTATAATTGTCTGAGATATTCACTTCAGTGGTGCATTATGTTATATTTTGCTGACTTTATTTTAAGTATTACCCTTTTGTAATTGCTTAAAGCTTGGGGTAAATTCATTCAGAGGCACTCCATACAAATGGATTCATCTCTCCTAGCTGTTAACATTTAGCCAGTTCTATTGAAGATAGATAAGAAAAGAAGAAATGAAAGCCAGAGAAATGGGCTTTTGTTAGACTAAAGAAAAAAGTATGCCAATTCCTTTGAGAAAAGACCTTTAAAAAGCCATAGTGTTTATATAAAAAGAAGCAAGAAGGAAATTAAATAAGTGGGAAACAGTTATCACTCTGAAATAGAGGTTGCGTCATTTCCTTATTTAAAAGAAGGTGCTGAAAGTTTTTTTTTTTTTTTTAAAGAGGGTAGGAGATAATTGAGCATAACAAAGAGGGCAGATTTGAGGTATTTTGAAGAATTCATTGGGGTTATATGGACAATTAGCTAACCTCTGAAAATAGTCTCATCAATTTATTCTTATTATTAATTCTGAAAATTAAATAGTAAGAGAAAAGACTCTGGATCATACAATTTGAAATACAGGAAGTCCATGAAATTGCAAGGTCCCTATGAATTAACAGAGCACATACACCACTACCACTATCCCCCCAAATTCTGAAGTTATTGTCTTGTGTTAAGAGAGATACAAGATCCAGTAATAAGCAGGCAAAATTTCTGCTGTATTCTCCCACAGGATTGGAAGTATCATGTTCAATTCTAAGCATATCATTTTTGGATATCCCTAAACTGGAAAGAGCTAAGAGGAGGTCAGTCAGAATGGTAAAAGTCTTTGAGTCCATACCATATAAAGACAAGTGAAAGGGATTAGTAATATTTATCCTGTAAGTTTCAGTGGGGGATAGGACAGCTCTCTTCATATGTTTGAAAGGTGATCATGGAGAATGTACAAGGCTAGAACCATCCAATTGTTAACAACAACAACAACAAAAACTATTAGGAGAAACAGGAACAATGGATTGCATAGGACAAATTTAGATATGATAAATGGGACAGTTTCTTAGCAATTTGAATTGACCTTAAGTGGAATGAATTGCTCATAGAATTCATGGAAAAATGTGCTTTCCATGTGAGTTATTTGTATCTACATGGTTCTATTATTTACTTACCCTTCTCCAAGAGAAACCTTGATTCTTGTCAAGGGGAGCAGGAAGTTTAGGGCCCCAACCAGAGTGACCAATCTGTTCTCCTTACAGAGAAAAGTTATTGGACTAGAATTATATCTATCCATTTATCCTAAATGTTAGTCTAAAGAAAATATTTTTAAGATCAATTGAACTTTCCATTGCTATCTCTCAATATGGAAAAGTACTCCAAGCTAAATATAGGTCTTGAGTCCTTTCCCACCAAATGCCAGTTCCATAATGAACAATTAGTCAATGGAAAATAAACTCATTTATTCAAATCAAGCAAAGGGAAAACAAATAAAGTATACATCTCAGAATATACACCAGAAAATACTCAGAATGAGTTCTTTCATTGGGATGGAGAAATCTCAGTTCAATCAAGATAAAGAGTCCTAGATCTTATATCTCCATCCCTTATGCAGGCATAGAATATTGATCAATCTTCCCCAATGAGAAGAATCCCAGAGTAATGGACTTCGAGGTATAGTAATCCTAAAAAGGTTGTAGGTTTCTTCTCAATGGAGATCTCTCCACAAAAATCACTGGACAACAATTTTCCTGATATGTTGTCCTAGAGATCTTTTTTCAGATATGGGTTGGATATGATCAAACAAATAAATGTTTTTAAGTACCTACTTTGTGAAGGAACTATGAAGGCACTGGGTTTACAAATACAAAATTAAAAGTTCCTGCTCTAAAGGTCTCATATTCTGCTAAAGGGAAAATTTATTCACAGATAATTTAAGATATGTTTTCAAATATATATGATGATGGGGTAGGAGTGAAATGGAAGTGGGTAAAATGGAAAAGGCCTTTTGATGGAGATGGCACTTGAATTGAACCTTGAAGACAATTTAGAGGTTCCCAGAGGTAAGGAATGAGAGCATTCCATGTGTACAGGATGACAGGATGGCCTCTGCAAAAACATATGGGTAGAAGGTGCAATGTCATGTATAGGAAATTGCAATTGGCAAGTTTGGATTGGAGCAGAGAGTAAAATGGAGTAATGTGAAACCAGCCTAAAAATATGAGCTGGGCCCAGGTTGTGAAAGGCTTAAAATGCCAAACACAAGAGTTTTTATTTTAACTTAAAGGCAATAGGGAGCTGCTAAAATTTCTTGAGCGAAGGAGTTATGGAGTCTAATCTGTACTTTAGGAATATTAATTTGGCAACTATAGGAAGGATGGATTAGAATAGGGGAGGGATTTCATGCAGGGAGACCAATGAGGAGACTGATGAAATAGTGCCACTGAGAGAAGATGATGAGGACCTAGACCAGAGGAAGGGTATGAAGGAAAGAGAAGGGGATGGATTTTTTTTAAATATCCAGGAAGTAGACGATAAAATTCGGCAAATCACTGGATTTGGAGGTATGAAGTAGGGGGAAGAGTAGAAAGATTAGTGTGAGGCTGGATGAATGATGTTTCAACAGAAAACAAAGACATTTTGAGAAAGGGGGATAAAAGATAAGGAATTCTTTTTCAGCCACATAGAGTTTAAGATGCCTCTGGTATATCTAGGTGGATTAGCTAAGCAGGAAATTAGAGATGTGAGATTGGAGCTCATCGGATTGATAAAGGCTAGCACTGCTGAATTGGGAGTCATCCTCATAGAGGTTCTTGTTGAAGCTAAGGGAGGTGATGAGATCACAGAGGATGTAGAGGAAAGGGTCTAGGATTGAGCCCTACCAAGTTCCCTTCCAAATCAGAAATTCTATTCTGTGAAATTTCTTGTATCATGGATCCATGCCAATAATTTTTTTTCTGAAATTGACTGAGCCGGAAAGCTTTTATATCTTTTATTTAACAAGTTCCTTCCTATCTTTAAATGAAAAAAATAAATAAATCAATATTTTTTCACTAACCATGCAGCCTAATAGAGTGGATACTTATAATGGCTTCAATAAAATGTTATATCAGAGATTTTGGATTGCATTCCTGATGAAATTAAATCAAAGAATTTCACCGTACCAAATTTATGAGAATTAACAAACAAGATTAATCTCAACTTGGGGAATTAGGCAGGCTTTCTCAAGGGGCAATAAACACCCAATATCATGAGGTATGTTGGTAAAACAAAGGAATAAAAAGCTTGATCTATGGTCTCTTGTATTGAGAGCTTTATTAACTGACTCGTTCTAGGAAAAGATTAAATGAAATATAGTCTATTTTGTGGGGGAAATAATTAAAAAGATCTACATTGTATCGATTGAGAAGCAGCATGGTACAGTGTAAAGTACTTTTAATTTTGTGCCTACTGTATTAAATGTAATATATAGTTTAAAACTAGCCAACAACCAGCATTTTATTAGGCATCTACTGTGTGCTGTGTACTTCGATAAGTGCTGGGGATGTAAAGAAAGGTGAAAAATAGTACCTGCTTTGAAAAACTCACAATCTAGTGGAGTTGAGGGGGATACATGAAAAAAGTCACATATAAACATACAAGATACAAACTGGGGCTTGAAGGAAGTCAGGAAGTAGAGATGTTACAAACAAACAGATATGGGATAAATTAGAGGTAATTAAAGAGGGAAGGAACTAGCATTAAAGGGAATTGGAGAAAGATTCTTGAAAAAGGTGAGATTTTAATTGGGACGAAGGAAGTCAGGAAGTGGAGATAAGGAAAGAAAGTATTCCAAGCATGAAGAAAAATCAATGAAATTGCCTGGAGTCAAGAGATGGGGTATCTTATTGAGGAAACAGCAAGGAAGTCAGTGTCTCTGGATGGCAGAGTATCAGGTAAGAGTAAGAGGGAGAGGAATAGGGTTTTAGAGGACTGGAAATGTGGGAGAGGCTGCTCTTACTCAATTTAAAAGGAATTTGAACATTAGGGTTTGCCTCAGTATGTGATGGAGCAACTGACAGTAACCATTGTTCCTAGCTTTGCAAGTAAGACAAAATGGGAGAACTACTTACTTTTTATTCTTCTTCTTCTGACTTAGATATTTCTAAGTCTTTGCAGGTCAATCAGATATAGTTTCTGAATATTGAGGCCATTGAAGCCTGAGTCAGGGACTCAGGCTGACTCCTCAGGTCCTGCTTCTTCCTTCCCTTTCTCCTTCTCATTCTCCATTAATGATGACGAAGGAGAGCACTTCCTAACCATATTTTGAGTTAGTGGAAGTTTTTTTTTTTTTTTGAAAGAAACAGAATTAGGAATCTATGGTCATTTACTGAATTTCCTCACCTGAATGAAGCATGTCATCTTTGTTTCCCTCTGGTTATCAGTCTGCACTCCTTTTTGATCTAACAGTACTCTCTCTTCTGGCTAAACTGGCTTTCACCAGGACAGTATCAGTGGAGATTGACTGAGTAGGGGGGTTCAGAGGCCAGTATTTAAAAACAGATCTTCAACCCACAATCCTTCCCTTCTCCATGAAGAGAAGACTAGTGAACCTCATCATCTGCTCTCCAAAGACAAAAACTACTCATCACAAACATAATTCATCTGTATATGTGTATCGTAATTGAATACATTATTCTCCTTGTTTTGCTGACTTCACTCTGCCCTAGTTCATAAAAGTTTTCTCATGTCTCCCTGAAGTCTTATTTATCACTGCTTTGCTGAAGTTTAGTTAATTTAAACAAAGAAATATCATTTAGTTCTGTTTTGGATAATTCTCAATTTTAATTCTTTAAAGATATTTGTTACACAATCATATGACATTATTAAGAATATTACTATTAAAAATGTGGTGCTTTGTTTCAAAGGGAAACTTAGGGCCATTAAAAGAGCTCTGTAATTTCCCAAAGGTCTATTGACTTGATTCTGATAATTTGGGGGGCAATTTGTCACTTACTGGCAGTGTTTACCTCAGATACAAGTATTAATGGGCAAGGTCCATGGATAGTCTATCTAACTGACTATTACAATCTGGATAACAATCATTCTTCATTCATTTAATTTTCCTTTGAAGGTAGTTAGGCCAAACACTTTTGAGTTGTTAAGGATCTCATTCGAAGGTTTTGTAATGTTCTAGGGATTGACAGAATCAATCAGCCCAAGGTCATCTGGACACAAGAGCATTGGGAAGACCTTACTATTTAAAGAGAATTCCTCTTGCCTCTGGATACCTCTGGATATTGGGATTCCTTAAAAAAATTTTGAGTGTAACTTTCTGCTTGATTTTTTGCAATACATTAATAAACACAGGGTGATTGAACAAAGTTGTTTCTATCATTCTATCTTACAAGGGATCTTGTATGACTTTGACAAATACAAAAAAGATGATTTATTAGAGAGATGCTTTAAGTTCCTGTTTTGTTCCTGTTAAGGGTGATTGACCCCATCCCACTTAAAATGACTGCAGTAACCAGGTGAGAACACTTGAACTGGATCAATCCAAAGCATTAGGCTAGAGGAGATTAATTTTGGAAGTCATTGGATAAAAGCAAATGAGACTTCATAGAAAGAATATTGGTGATAACTGAGGAGAATTGGTTATGGCTTGTGTATCTTCTATAAAACAACAAGCCAGTTTGGAACCCAAGCATTTAAATGTCTGCTAGTTTAGAGGAGAGACCACTTCCAGCAAAGTCCTTGAGAGAGAATCATTTGGGAGAGAAAACATGATTAAATAAAGATTCTGCTTCTTCTTCTCCTTTCCCTCTAGAGCAGAAGACAACCTTGTGAACTTGAGAATTTAGGAGATTGGGATTTTGGCAACCTAGGATTGTCTCCAGAAGAGTAGAAACTGTTAGCAGCTAACATTAAGGACCCAAGAACAAATTAGACACTTTGAAACTTCAGGACTCTAAAAGGAGGTAGAAAAACACACCCAATAGAATAATCCTGGGAAATCCAATAGAAAGGCTTCCAGGAGTTGTTACCCCTTTAGCACATATGCCTTAAGCTTGGTTCCACTCTTCTCTAGATTCTAAATATATTAATGGGAGACCGAGTCATAGATATTGGGGGGACATTTTACACAAGGAGTCTTACTATACTGCCTTATCAAGGATCTTTTATTAAAATCTAATGAAGTCTGTCCAACTGATATCAAATGGTAATCATCATAGAGAAAGCACTGGTGGACGTTCATTAAGTATTATATTAGAAAGCACTGGTGGAGGTTCATGAAGTATTATATTAAAATATTATATATTCTATATAAGCATATAAGTTGATTACTATTGATAGTTTCATGGTAGCTTTTTCATAAAGATATAAAAGTTATACCTTTAACATTCTTTTAACTTTCATGTATTCTTGGTCTAATTTTGTTGTTGTGTTTGTTGCTATTTCTACTTCCTTGAATGGTACTTCTGGAACCTTATTCAAACACAATTTAGAAAATACTACTCTTTCCTTTAAGAACTTATAGGTATTTTCTATTGCCAAGCCTAAATTCTGCTATCTAGTATTGAATCTTTCTACCAATTGACTCCATCCTTATCCAAGTTTCTATCCCTGATAAGCAAATCATATATAATTCTTTGCATTTGCCACACATGTTGATCCCTCCATGCAAAACATCATACAATATTATGATTTTTGTTGTTCTGGCCAAAAAGCAGGGGGTAAATGGACAAAAAGTGCTATCATAGTTTTTTTTTTTACATGAAAACTTTATTATATATTTAAAAGGCGTAGTAAGTTGCACATAATAGATCTGCAGTTTTATATGCAAACATGTTTTAAAATATTCCACTATATTATGGAAATGTTTGTTTTGTTATTTAAGTTAAAAATAAAATTAATTTAATTTAATTTTTAAATGATATTTTTTTTTTATTTTCAAAATATATGCAAAACGAGCTTTCAATATTCACCCTTGCAAAACCTTGTGTATCTTTTTTCTTCTTCTTCTCTTCACCCCACCTTTTCCTCTATACAGCAAGTAATCCAATATATGTTAAAGATGTGCAATTCTTCTATAGATATTTCCACAATTATCATGTTGCACAAGAAAAATCAGATCAAAAAGGACAAAAAATGAGAAAAAAACCCAAAAAGCAAGCAAACAACAAATTTAAGTCTATAATAGCTTTGCAAGTGTTAAATCACACCAAATTTAGTAAAATCAAAAGCCTATTTCACTTTTTTAACTGAATCATAGACTTTTTCATCTGTATAGTTCATGTAGACCTAGAAATTACTATTTTTTTTGTTAAGTCAATAACTTATTTTCCTCCTAAGTTTCTCAGGCTTTGCTTCCAGACTTATAACAATGTCATCATAAATATCTTTTGCATCCAAGAGAGAAATATATTAATATTTTCCATCACAAATGCTCTATCATTGCTTTGAGACATAATAAAAACTTTCACCGTGGCATTTAATTATTCAGTTGACTGCCAGAAGAATGAAGCTAGTAAAAAAAGGGGGGGTTGAAATTCAAAAGTTAAAATAAATATTTATTTCAAAAAATACAGAGTTGAGTTTTGGTGTAATAATGGCACTTTGCAGATTATGCAAATGCGATGGGGATCTTTTTTGTTTATGTTCTCCCTTTGTCTTGGGATTTCAAAGCATACTTTCCATCTGACTTCCTTAAGATCAGTAGAAGTGTGATCTCAGCCATGGAAGTACTCCTTCATGTGATGAAAATTACAGCCTATCATGTCTAACTCTTCTCCATGCTTGTACATGACAGTTCCTCCAAACATGCTAGAGGCCTTACTCTAGTCTCTGGATATTGAACAGATACCAATAGAGGGTACCAACTGTCCATCATCTAGCCCCTGTTTTTGCCCATCTCAACCTTCCCTTCTAGTTGTATATTTCATCATGGGCATCCTTTGTACTGCTTCTCCTTCAAAATTTTTTAATACCATGTTATAATGTCTCATGCCTTCTCCATTAACCTTCCACATGATATATGTTTCTGGGAGCTCCTAAACGTAAATCTCTTACTGAATAATTACAGAAAGTTATAGTGAAGCTCATGTATTTATAATTATTCTGTGTTTTCCATTTCATAATTATATCTTCTATATACAGTTCAATGTAATTTAATACTGGCTCTGTTATGAAAATATGGCAATAATTAGGAGGGAAATGCACTAAAAGAAAGCATTGTTCCATCAATATCTTACAAAACTTTAAAATATTGCCATTAATTATAAATAGGCTACTTTCTTTTCTGCAATATATTCCTATTTGTTTGACACCTGGCAGTGCCTAAGTCAATTTATTTACCTCCTCTATATTTAGCCCCTGGGGACATTATCTCTGAGGGAAATTGTAACAATGGTAACAAGTTGCATACATGAATGATTCACGTAAGAACAATCTCTTATATGGTGCTCCAAATAGGATATACGGATAAGCTTAGCCTTAACAAAATTATGCCTGACATTTCCAGGGAATTTCCCCTTCCCCGGTTATTGAACATTAGTGAATATCAGTATCAAATGCAATCAAACAATCAA
The DNA here is from genome assembly GCA_023553655.1 of Myrmecobius fasciatus. NCBI lineage: Eukaryota > Metazoa > Chordata > Mammalia > Dasyuromorphia > Myrmecobiidae > Myrmecobius > Myrmecobius fasciatus. Next base: position 131,784 of record JAJPUD010001770.1, read on the forward strand.
TCAATTAGTATTAAGTACTTATTATGGACCATGTGTTTTGTTAAGTGCTGGATAAAACAGAAAAAAAAAACAGTTCCTGCTTTCAAGGAGCTCACAGTCTACTGGGGGGACAACAAGCAACAACTATTTACAAATAAAATAAACAGAAGATTAATTGGGAGTAATCTTGAATGGAAGACTTCCTACAGAAGGATGAACATTAGCTGAGATTGAAAGAATCCCTAGGAAGTCAGGAAGCAGAGATGAGGAGGGAGATTTCCAAATATGGGAAACAGGCAGTGAATATACTCAAGTTGTGTTTGAAGAATAGCCAGGAGGCTAGTGTCACTGAATTACAGACTACAGGAAGATAAAGACTGGAAAGGTACGATAAGGCTGATTAATGAAAAGTTTTAAAAGCCAAACAAAGGATGTTATATTAGATCCTTGTGGCCATAGGGAACCACTGGAGTTTATTGAATGGGGCTATCTGTAGAAAGATCACTTTTGGTCAAGAATTTCAAGGGAATTAATAAAAAAAATGCAAATGAGGGTGGCCTAGCTGTACCAGATCTAAAACTATATTATAAAGCAGTGGTCACCAAAACCATTTGGGACTGGATAAGAAATAGAGTAGTGGATCAGTGGAACAGGTTAGGTTCACAGGACAAAATACTCAATGACAATAGTAATCTAGTGTTTGATAAACCCAAAGACCCCAGTTTTTGGGATAAAAACTCACTATTTGACAAAAACTGCTGGGATAATTGGAAACTAGTATGGAAGAAATTAGACATTGACCCACACCTAACACCATGTACCAAGATAAGGTCAAAATGTACTCATGATCTAGGCATAAAGAATGATATTATAAACAAATTAGAACAATGTAGGATGGTTTACCTCTCACTGTGGAAGGGGAAGGAATTGGTGACCAAAGAAGAACTAGAGGTCATCATTAATAACAAAATAGATGTTTGACTATATCAAATTAAAAAGTTTTTGTACAAACAAAATGAATGCAGACAAGATTAGAAGGGTAGCAGTAAACTGGGAAAATGGGTTATTTCATAGGTTACTTTGCATGTTTCTTCTGTTCTCTTTGAAACAAAAAAAAAACATACCTTTAATGCAAATGTTCTTCTCATGGCTGTGAATCATAGGACACTAACATTTCTGGGTAATTGAAGGTGATGATCACAGAAAAGGCAATGGAAGAGCTTAGCTGTGAGTAGATATATCACAATATAAATAAAGAATTGGATAAATTGGGGCAGTTAAGTAGAGCAGTGGATAGAGCACTAGCCCTGAAGTCAGGAGGACCTGATTTCAAATTTTATCTCAGACACTTAACACTTCCTAGCTGTGTGACCCTAGGCAAGGCACTTAACCTCAATTGCCTCAGGGAAAAAAAGAATTGGATAAATAATAAAAAATAAACAATGGAAGAAGCAGTATAGAAGATATCAGCAGAGAGATTTTGGTAAGAAAGTTAACTCAGCTACTGATGTAGTGAGGTATAGGGATGATCAATGAACAACCCATGTGCTTATTTGCATCCACGTGAATTAAAGAGCTATAGAAAGGACTCCATTATGTTGGATGGATATGGACAGTAGTCACATAGGATGAATAGATCTAGATGGGCTGTTATGATGAAAGATGTACTCACATTGATGAAATTATTATCCCCCACCTTATGTTCAGTTTGTTGTCAAGTCTTGTCAATTCAACCTTTTTGTTTTTCTTCTTTTATAAAATTTCTCTTTCTTTCCACCTTAGTTTGGACCCTCCCCCCTTTTTTCTATTTGAAATGCCTAGCACAATAACAGTCACAAAGTTAACTACTTTAAAAATGCTTATTGAACAAGTAAGGGCATTGTGATATATATATATATACATACACATGTGTATGTATATATATATGTATGTATAGAAGTTCAAAAAAACCTTCAGCAAATGAAAGCATGGTGTTAGAGTGGAGAGAGAGTTGACATGGATGCCAAGAATCATTGGCTTCAAGTCAACATTCTAGTTGTGTGACCCTTGGCAAAAGAGTTGACTTGTTGCTGCCCTAGACAAGTTGTAAGACTATAAATTGCAGAGCAATTGCTTATCTGCATTGGGAAAGGAGTTTCTCACTGAGAGTTGCCTGTATCAATAAAATCACAGACCCAGTCTCCTTTCCCCCATCCCTAAATAAGTCTTTAGCACCTGCTAATGAGATAAAAACAGCCAAGGTATGATGAAGAAATTCAGGAAAGATGAATGCATACTAATGACATCACTTAGGTTAAACTTATATATTATTAAAAAAACATTTTAAAAAGAAAAATGAGTGACAATTTAATTTAATTTATAACACTTTAATGAGATCATTTTTATTAAGTTGTGAACCATGCATATTTTGAGCAATGCTATTCCCATTTGCCTATGGGGGGAAATTCTGCTACTGCACAAAAGATATTAGACCACTGAACATTATTTCTCTTTAACAAATGAGGCATTGTCCTGGAAACATGAGCTACCTTTTCCCATGGGGATTCTCTTATGCTGTTAATTGCTCTAAATGGCAGTTTTTGAAGAAATCAATGTAGGGAACTACAGAGAGGAAAATTATAACTTTGGTTATAAAATGGGGTATGGATCTGTTGAAGTGCCCTGTTGAGAGATGCTCTGTGCATTTGCAACTTCATGAGCCATTAACTGAACTTAAACTCTAAATATACATATATATTTCTTGATAATATCAGAGTGTCTTGAGCTATTTTTTGCTGCTTGGGATGTTAACTGCTTTGCTTTTTATTATTATTTAATACAAACTTCATGAAAGGAATAATGGTAAAATGGCCTACTTTAAAAGGCTGTCTCCTTCCCCAGATTATCATGTGCATACGTATCTATTTACCTATTCTTGGTTTTCTTGCTTTGGGGCTTACCTCTATGACTTTGCGCAGGTTATTCTGCTTTCCTGTCTTATAGTCATTTACTTACACTCAGCTTCCTGCCAAGTTTATCTCAGTTTCTGTCTTTCAGGAAGTCTTTCCTGATCATCTTTCTGATGGATGATCTCTCTCTCTCTTTCTCTCTCTCTCTCTCTCTCTCTCTCTCTCTCACTTGCTTTTTGTCTCATATAAAATGTTACATTTTGCATAAATATCCTTTCCCCTCAATTGGAATGTAAGCTGGTTGAGGAGAGGGTTATTTTTTAATTACCCTTTAATCCTTTGTGCTTAATAGTGCCTTGTACTTAATAGGTATTTAATAAATGCTTATTGAATTGAATTGGATATTAAATTATCTTTCATTATTTTATTTTTGAGCATTGCCAGAAATTTACCCATGCCAAAGGAAGGCAAGATCTTTTCCAATTCCAGAATTCTTTAGAAATGAAGAGAACTCAGAGGCTATCCAGTTCAATTCATACCCAGAAAGGAATTCCCCAAAAGCCTCCACTGAGCCGGATTCCCCTCTGGCCTCTGCCAACCATTACATGTGTGGATAGCTGTAATGGTTAAGATGTTTTGTTTTATACGGAGTCTAGAGTTGTCTCCTTTTACCTTCCAGTCTACACTCTTTATTCTGCCTTCTGAGGCCAAACAGATAGAGTCTAATCTCTTTTCTACCATATAAATCCCTTCAAATACCTGAAAGCAGCTGCTACTCTGCCTGTTCCCCATAACCAAGTCATCCCCAGCTTTTCAATCAGTCCTAATATTATTAGTCCAATTCCAAATTATTTCATCAGCTTGGTTTCCTTTCTCCAGATACTTTCTACCTTATCCTCTAAAGTTTCACAGTCCAGGAGAGAGCATAATGTCCAAGGTACAGTCTGATCAGGGTAGGTACATCAAGACTAATCCTTTTCTTATTCCTTATTATCTGCTAACCAAATGAAAATGACATAGTAGGATTAAAGGGCTGATGAAGATAGACAGATTCAGAGCAGTCAGTGGTACAGCCAGAAAACCGAAGAGGGGAATTAATGATATCTAATCTGTCTATGACTGTACATGAAACTTGACACTCAACCAAAAGCAAGAGGGAAATCCTTCACCACAAAGGAAATAAATACAACAGATGGCTAGAATCTCCACACCACTCTAAGCAACAAGGAAAACAGAAGAGTTTGTCCTGGGTAAAGTAGATTGAAAAACTTGCCTTGTATATTTCTTAAATAGGCTGTGGAGGGAGAGAGTTCCTAATCAATATTGCATAGTTTTTTTTTTTTTTAAAGTTACTGTTAAAAGAGAATAGACTCTACAAAAATATTGATTCATGGTGTAAAAATTTACATTGCTGAAAGAAATGAAATATACCTTTAATCTATAAGCAGAGAGGTGGGGAACCAGTAGGACAGAATGGTTTCTAAAGTAGGTCCCTGGATTAGGTATTTTTTTAACTGTTTTTCTTGGTTGGGAAGAAGAGTTCAATTCCTGGTTGAGGGTAGGGACAGGTTTCCTTAAATGATTGTGATATAAATAAATAAAGGAAAAAAATCCATAAAATATTTTATGAAGACTAAATAGCAAAATGGAATGGGAATATGCTTGGATTTGGAGTTAGAGGACTCTAGAGGTTTATTACTACTTCTGAGATCTTGGGCAAAACTCAGTTTTCTCATCTGTGAAATGAGAAGCCTGCACTAAATGTCTCTAAGATTGTCCAGTGCCATGTCTATGATTCATATTCCTATGTTTTTGTAAAATGATTTCATGAATTTTGTGGAAATCATATTGAAAACATGAACAAAATAAACATTAAACATTGGATTCTAGCAAAATGACAATGATTTTTTTTTAAAAATGCAATGAAAAAGGATAATGATTTGAGGCCATACATATCATTTATATCATCACTAAAACAAAAGAGAAAAAGGACAAAGATGAAGAAAACCTGTTTTCAGTGGCATTTTCAGAAAGTTCAGTTCATCTTCTTGGCTAAAAAAAGGAATGATCATTCCTGTTTTTCCCTTACCATTTCCAATAATCCTTTCTTCCTTCCCCTCTCATCCACTGTGTGTGGGGAGAGGTTCTACTGTCTGTACCATAGAACAGAGCTCTAATTACTTGATCATGGCAGACTGCAACTTTCCCCATTGACAGCTCAGTGACTCACCCAGCAAGTGAATCCACAGGGCTTGACACTGGCCATTCTAAATTAAATTGCCAGGCGAGGGATGAGAAACATAACTGGGAGACAGCACCTTCTGAGTACTTTAGACCTCTGATGCTGATGCCCTGCCAGCTTTGGCTTCCCCTTAATTATTATATGTCAGTACCAAATAATAGGAAAAATATCACTGAAGCATAGCTCCCATTTAAAAGAACCACAGGAAAGCTCAGGGGTACAAATGCTGGGGAAAAATAGGGTGATTCACCCATGTTTCTCTTTCACTCCCAGGCTTTTTTTAAAGGCACAAAAAAGGTACCAGGTCCTAGTTTTTCTCATGGTAAAAGCATTTTTCCAGACATGCTCATTGTGACTGTGGAGAAAAGGGATTCCTATGTCTTTTATTGATATTTTTATCATATATATAATTTGATTAAATTCAATACACCTAGCATTTTAAGCATATATTCTGTGAAAGTCACTATCTGAGGTACTTGGGATATAAAGATGAAAAAAGGAAATAATTCTAACCCTCAAGGAAGTTGTATTTTCCTTATATTCCTAAAGACAGTAACCCATCCATATCTTTTCATTTTCAATCAATTGTTATCTATGAACTCCCATAAATCCTCCCCAATGATAAATCTGTCAAAGGAGCTGGAAAACTTCTTCTAAATTGACCACCATATATGATAGGAGCACTCAGCCTTTCCAGATAGTATCCCATACTTCCTTTACATGAATAGTGCACCTCACTTTTTGATCATGTGCTTCCTGGATGACATCTTTCATGTGACTTCTTTCTTGCAAGTCATTGTTGGAAATGCATAAATCTCCCTGTTGCTCTTTGCCACTCTGTGGCGATGAATGTATATAGCTGCAAATCATAAAATATCTCAATTTCTTAATGGAAAAGAGATTCAATGTTTAAAAATATATGGGTTTTTTAATCAGTTGATTGATTTTTTAAAATTAAATTTACTAGGTGTTTTAGCATGATTCAAACATAGTTTTCCTTTGGGCTCAGAGATTCTCTCATGGAATAATATAAAATAGAGTAACATCAAGCCTATAAGATGGAAAGGACCCCAAATACTTCAAAATGAACAGCCTGCAGCAAGGAAAGGAATGAATTATAAGTATGTATAGTGTATTTCTTCAATACTTCAGTAGATCTGTGATCTCATTAATGCTGGCATGCCCTCCAGGGGTACAGAGAGCAATACTTTCATGCCTTCTTATCCAGTGAAACTCTTGCCCATGTCTTCCCATAAATCCTCTATGAAGATACTATAAAATATATTGGTGCTCTTCTAAGCCTCTTTGATGTTGTGTAAATTGGTTGGTTGATTGATTGATCCCAGGGGAGCACATGAGTTATCAGTTTATCATTTGCTTTTGCTAAATGGCAAGCCCACATCCTTTTCTAGCCATACATCTCTCAAGCTATTATACTTTGTCTCCTCCTGCTCCCTGAATGTCATTCCAGATTTAAGGCATATTATAAGTGTGGATCAGGATCCACTCAAAACAATATCTCATGAGCCCTCAACAATGTTTCTTTAACTAATTTAGCAGATATCTTAAGAGTTCAAGCTAATAGATATTTGGTTAAATGGAATCCAAGAAAAAATTTCTGCCATAAATACAAGGATAGTTTCTCTTACAAATGATGGAAAGGATATGCTCTGGAAACAAGTAAGACTAGGAAATATTCATGGCAGGATCTATATGCAGGAATATAGGATGTAGATTAATTTCCTCAGTTCAGCTGGGATCTTCTGACTTTCTGTTCCCTTGTGGCTTTTTGTTAAACACTTTTGCAGTGAAATGCATTTGCTGCTGCCATTACATTCTACTTTGCTAACAGATCTTCATTTATTTTTGTGGCCTTGGGAGAGGGTTTCTAGTTCTTTAACTGGACTACTTCCAGGTACTTTAGCTATTTTGTGATGCAATCCACTAACTAGCTAGAGAAACATTGCAAGAAATTTAAACTATGCCTTTTAAACTCATTTTTACCTTATGATTCTTGGAAGTACCTTGGGTCTAAACTCTTATCTTTGTTATAGCCCTCAAATGATGTTATGGGTTAGTATAACTTCGATTTTGATTATCATCTCTGACATTTAATAGCAAAGAGTTCTAGATTTAAAATTCTTGGATGTGTAGTTAGAGGAATAGGGTTCAAATCCTGACCTTGCTCCTTAATGCCTGGGTGATTTTGGCCAAGTCATTTAACCTGTTAGTCTTCAGTTTCTTCATCTGTAAAATGAAGCACTTGGATCAGATTACCACTAAAGTCCCTTCTATATTGAAATTGATGATACTTGGATTATGAATATTAAGCACTTCCTTGAGTAACTTGTTTTCAAAATCTTGACCTTGATTGGAAGTGTTAAATGTTCACTAGCAGGGAAATCATAAAGTGAGATATGTTTCTTCCATAAGTTCTGGCTTCTGTCTGAAATGAAGATGAAGGAATGTAGAAACTAAGAGATGCCTAAGATCTTGTAGGTAGTAAAAAGCAGATTTTGAACCTTGGACTTCTGGTTCTAAACTCAGTGTACTTAGATGGCAATATAATAAGTATATGGTAATTGTAAATAGGTTACAATACATAGCAAATGAGCAAGGAAGAAGAAAGAGAGTAAAGGATATTATTTGAGAAAAGAATATAAGTTTATTCACATGGAGAAAGTGAGGGATAAAGAACAGAAATGTATGAGCTCCACCAGTATCCTGATGTCAAGAAAATAACAGAGAATATTCTCATCCTAACATTGCTATTAGACAAAGGATGGACAGTCATGGATGGGTTTCATCATTCAAAGGAGCACCCACATCTTATTGGTTCACAGATCCATTTCAGTATTTGATTATTTTTTCCAAGTAGGCAAATGTGGAAAAGATACAATACTAGGCAGTCATTTCTCCAACACCTGCTTGTTACAGGAGAGATTGTTAGTTTGTTTTCATAATAAGCACCTTCTATTTTTTTCTCAATAGTGTCTTGTTTTTCCAAATACGTTTAAATATAACTTTCAACATTCATTTTTGTAAGATTTTTTATTCCAAATTTTTTCTCCCTCCTTTGTTTACCTACTCCCTCCCCAAGACAGCAAATAATTCTATATAGGTTAAACATGTGAAATCCTTTTAAACATATTTCTATATTTGCCGTGTTGTACAAGAAAAATCAGACCAAAAGGGGAAAAAACACAAGAAAGAAAAAGCAAACAAGCAAACAACAACAATAAAAAGGTCAAAATATTATGCTTTGATCCACATTCACTCTGCATAGTTTTCTCTGGTTGTGGATGCCATTTTCCATATTAAGCCTATTAGAAAGGCTTTGAATCACCACATTGTTGATAAAAGTCAAGTCCATCACAGTTGATCACCACATAATCTTATTGTCACTGTGTACAATGTTCTCTTGATTCTGCTCATTTCACTTAGCATCAGTTCATAAAATCTTTCCATACTTTTCTGAAATCAATCTGTTAATCATTTCTTACAGAATACTATTTCATTACATTCTTATACCATAACTTATTCATTCATCCCCCAATTGATGGGTATCCACTCAATTTCCAATTCCTTGCCACTACAAAAAGAGCTGCTACATCATTCTCCAATTGATAAATGGTCAAAGGATATGAACAGACAATTTTCAGATGAAGAAATTAAAACTCTTTCTAGTCATATGAAAAGATGCTCCAAATCACTATTGATCAGAGAAATGCAAATTAAGACAGCTCTGAGATATTACTACATACCTGTCAGATTGGCTAGGATGACAGGAAAAGATAATGACAAATGTTGGAGGGAATGTGGGAAAACTGGGACACTGATCCATTGTTAGTGGAACTATGAATGGATCCAACCATTCTGGAGAGCAGTTTGGAACTATGCTCAAAAAGTTGTCAAACTGTGTCTACCCTTTGATCCAGCAGTGTTTCTATTGGGCCTATATCCCAAAGAGATGGGGGATGGAGGGGAAAAGACCCACATGTGCAAAAATGTTTGTAGCAGCCCTTTTTGTAGTGGCTAGAAACTGGAAACTGAATGGATGCCCATCAATTGGGGAATGGCTGACTAAATTATGGTATATGAATGTCATGGAATATCTTCAGAGAGGACTGGAGAGACTTACATGAATTGATGCTAAGTGAAATGAGCAGAACCAGGAGATTGTTATACACACCAACATCAATATTATACAATTATCAATTCTGATGGACATGACTCTTTTCAACAATGAGATAATTCAGGCCAGTTCCAATGGTCTTGTGATGAAGAGAGCCATTTACACCCAGAGAGAGAACTGTGGGAACTGACTGTAGATCACAACAGAATATCCTCACTCTTTTTGTTATTGTTCACTTGCATTTTGATTTTACTCATTTACTTTCCTTTTTGATCTGATTTTTCTTGTGCAACAAGAGAATTGTATAAATATGCTAGAATTGTATAAATATGCTTACACATATTGGATTGAACATTTTTTTAAAAAAATATTTATTTATTTTATTTTATTTGCAAAACATATGTATGGGTAATTCTTCAACATTAACCATTACATAGCTTTCTGTTACAAATTTTTCCCCCCAACTCCCCACCCCTCCCCTAAATGGCAGGATATCCACTACATGTTAATTATGTTAAAATACTTGGCAAATCGAATATATGTATACATATTTCCAAACTTATCATTGTTGTGCAAGAAAAATCGTATTTACACAAAAGACTTATCAGATAAAGGAAACAATGTAAACAAATATCAAACAAGAGTATGAGAATGTTATGTTGTGGTCCACATTTCACGTCCCTCTCTCTGGGTGTATATGGCTTTCTTCAGTGAACAATTGGAAGTGGTTTGAAACATTTCATTGTTGAAGAGAGCCATGTCCATCAGAATTGATCGTCATATAGTATTGTTGTTGCCATATATAATGATCTCCTGGTTCTGCTCATTTCACTCAGCATCAGTTAATGCAAGTCTCTCCAGGCCTCTCTGAAATCGTCCTGCTGGTCATTTCTTACAGAACAATAATATTCCATAATATTCATATACCATAATTTATTCAGCCATTCTCCAATTGAAGGGCATCTATTCAATTTCCAGTTTCTAGCCACTACAAAAAGGGCTGCCACAACCATTCTTGCACATGTGGGGCCCTTTCCTTCCTTTATGATTTCTTTGGGATATAAGCCCAAGAGAAATGCTGCTGGGTCAAAGGGTATGCACAGTTTGATAACTTTTTGAGCATAGCTCCAAATTGTTCTCCAGAAAGGCTGTATCCGTTCACAGCTCCACCAACAATGCATCAGTGTCCCAGTCTTCCCACATCCCCTCCAACATTCATCATTATCTTTTCCTGTCATTTTAGCCAATCTGACAGGTGTGAACTGGTACCTCAGGGTTGTCTTGATTTGCATTTCTCTGATCAATAGTGATTTGGAGCACCTTTTCATATGACTACGAATAGTTCTAATTTCATCCTCTGAAAATTGTCTGTTCATTGGATTGAACATTTTAACATGTATAACATATATTGGATTGCTTGCCATCTAGGAGGAGGGGAGGAAAAGAGGGAAAAATCTGAAACACACGGTTATGCAAGGGTCAATGTCAAATTATACATGCATATGTTTTGAAAATAAAAAGCTTAAAATAAGAGCTGCTACAAATATTTTTGTACATGTGGGTTCTTCCTATTTTATGATTTCTTTGGTTTCTCTCTAATTTTGATGCCACCAGTTGACTTTAATTCTGACTCTGGTCTCTATTGCATGAGTTCTATTGGACAGAAATTCTGCATCCAGGATTCTGCTTCCTGGACTATCCTTTACAATGAACTCAGAGTTGACCATGGTATTTTCAATTTGATCTTTATTAGGATATGTCAATAAATAATTGTCCATCTGTATGCAGAACTAAATAAAATTTATAAAAATACATAAAATTTATAAAAAATTTTTATGGTGACAGTCTCTACATTCAAGCTAGTAAATAGATATTTAAGAAGTCTCTCTCTATCAGTGATATCCTGGATAGCAGATGCACAGACATCACTTTTCCTGCTCTTTAACTTCTGCCAAGGTGGTTTCTGTGTGTGACTTACTTGGATTAGCAAAAGACAACACTGGAGCACTGTGAGACCGTTAATTAAGTTCTTAAAAACTTACTTATTACAGTAATCTACATAGGCTGCCAAGGATTCAAGATTATACTGTGCCCTCTGACTAGACACTTTCTGAATTTCCCTTCTTCCCTTATGCCTTTCATTCTTTCTGAGAACCTATTACATTAGTGAGATCATTAAAGGAATTTGGAATGATGACATGTAGTTCCTTACAAATTTCTGATACTAATCACCAATCCATGATAAATCTTTGGATGTGACCAGGTAGTAGGTGTGCCATATTTGCAACAGGTCATTTTTTTGTCTCTCATCTCTGTCTTTGTCTCTCTCTTTGCCTCTGTCTGCCCCCTTTCTGTCTGTCTCTGTCTGTGTCTCTGTCTTACTCTGTGTGTCTCTCTTTCTCACCCTGTCTCTTTGTCTCTGTCTCTGTCTCTATCTCTCTTTATCTACAATGGGGCTTATAGATTTCATGGATAATTAAAAGCACTGATACAACTTTGACTTTTGAGCAGTCTACAATCTATTTAGCACCTTCAATAGTCTGCTTATGTTTTTACAAGATCTTGTCAGACACATTAAATTCATTCAGATAAAGCAGTACCTCTTTGAAAGGTACTTTGAAAGCACGATTTCAAGTTGGGACATCTTTTTAGGTCAAATGACAGTAAAATTTTCCATCATTCTCTTCCATAGGGATTTGGAAGTACTCATGGAGAAAGGGTAATACTGAGAGTCATCTTTCATCATGGCATAAAATAATGATCAATCTCAGTTTATTTTATCAAGGCTCTGCAGGTCCTATGTTCTATTGTGCTCAGTCTTTTGCCATACCACTATTATAAGGACTATACATTTAAGATCTATAAAACTCAATAACAAAACCACTAGCAGCTGTTTTGCTAGGACTACTTAACTTAGCTATCCTTGGCAATATTGTCATTAACAACGGACACCCTGTGACCTTCTACTTGTTTGCAATGAGGAAGAGCACAGTTGGATATATGAATAACTAGTCAGTCAGAAAGGTGGACTCCGATGAGTTGTTTTGACTGAATGAAATAGGTCAATTTTTATTATGAGTAGAGCAGGATACTCTGGGACTCAAATGACTCTGTCCCTTAGAAAAATTGTTTCTGTTGTTCAGTAGTTTCAGTCACTCCCAATTCTTTGTGATCCCATTTGGGATTGTCTTAGCAAAGATACTGGAGTGATTTGCCATTTCCTTTTTCAGCTCATTTTGCAAATGAGAAAACTGAGACAAACAGAATTACGTGACTTTCCCAGGATCACAGAGCCAGTGAGTGTTGAACTCAGGAAGTTAAATCTTTCTAATTCCAAGTCCATATATAACTCCATCTTCCAGCTCTGTGCCTTGACAATGTTTATTCTCAGGATCTTTAATGCTCTCCCTCCCAATCTCTGTCTCTTCAATTTCTTGGTTTCCTTAAAGACCAACTCAAATTCCACTCCTCTGAGAGGATCATCTCCTCCAAAGCTTATTCCCAACTACTATGTATCTATCTTCTATGTATTGATTAATCAATGTTGTTTCCTCCATTAGAATTTAAGTTCCTTGAGGTTAAATATGTTTTTGCTTTGTCTTTCCAGTGCCTACGAGAACGCCCCATATTCATTCTTAATAAATTGATTGAAATAGGTAAGTTCAAAAGAAAGATAATGACTTGTCCTTTTGACATGTTGAGTGTGAAATAACTAAGGGAAATTCAGTCTTCAATGGCCAGTAGGCAAATTAATGATAAAGGACCAAGGCTCAAGGGAAAAAAAAAAGTTTGAAAATGTAGGTCTGGAAGAAATTAGGATTCCAAGAATAAGGAAGTGCTATCGAGGTATTGTGTGCAGTTCTGAACATCCTATTGATAATCTGGAGAGAGAATAGAGAATGACAGCTTAGTGAAGGACCTGGACCAGTTCATGATTTACGAGAATCAGTTGAAAAAACTAGAAATATTTAGTTTGGAGAAGAAAAGTAAAATGGGAGACTTAAAAACCATATTAAGTATCTAACCAGTTGTATGTAAAAGAGGAGATTCATTTGTTCTTTTTGGCCTTGGAGGGCAAAACTGGAAGTGATAATGCTGAGTGAAGTGAGCAGAACCAGTATTATGCACAGTAACAATACTATTGTGCAATAATCAACTTATCTCTTAGAAATATAGTGATCCACTTAGCTCTTCTCAGAAATAAAATGATCCAAGACAATTCCAAAAAATTCATGATAGAAAATGCTATCCACATCCAGAGGAGACATGAAGTCAGAAGGCAAATAGAAGCATTTTCACTTTTTTTGGGTGGTGATGTCTTTTCCCTTTTGTTCTTTTTCTTCTTTCACAACATGACTGCATATTGTGCACATGTACAACACGACTTTCATGATTGCAAATGCATAACTTGTATTAGATTGTTTGTTATCTTGGAGAGGGAGAAAGAAGAGAAGAGAAAATCAAAACTCAAAATCTTATAAAAATGAATGCTGAAAACTAGCTTTCATGAAATTGTAAAAAAATGAAATACTATGCACCAAAAAATAAAGTAGAAAAATGGATGCATTGAGTAGCAGTCATGCAGAGGCAAATTAAGGTTTGAAATGAAAACAAGCTTCCTAACAAGAGCTTCCTCCAAAAGGAATGGGCTTTTTGGAGTCTGTGATAGAGAAGGAAGAGAAAATCAGGAACACTGACAAGCAACAGAGATTTTGAGGAAGCAGATTTCAGAGATCTAAGGGGAACATAGACAAAATCTAAACCAACAGGAAGTTGAGGTAGAAAGTTCACAAGATTGAAGTTCTGAAGATATAAAGGGACAATTTCTACAAAGAAAAAGGAGAACTTTCTAAAGAGACCGATTGGGATATACTCAGTGGAACTCACTAGCCAGCTAGAATTTCAGACGTGCACAAAATATAGAATCAAGGGCAGGTATCATGGGATGAATAAACAAATGTGGCATAGGTTTATAGGAAGAATATAATATATACTGCCAACTCTCAAAATGACCTTAGATTGTTGAGGAAAGCAAAATCATATGTGTACAAACATTTTTAAAAGCTTAAAATTATGCCTGTATGCTAATTATTTTATTAATGGAACTACTTCCTTTTCTAAAGGTTTGTTAACTATTCATTTAATAACATATATTAGAATTTCACTGATGGTGATACACACACACACACACACACACACAAGGTTACAGGGTTTATAGGTTTTGGTGGCAGGACCAGGACCAGTGGATGATAACTATTAGAATGATGACATCTGCAAATACTTAAAGAGACTGTCAGGGTTCTGGATAAAACAGTTGGAATTTACTCAGGCAATTAGAAGGTCCATATTGGAGATGACATAATTTTGAAAGTGTTGAAGGAAGATAACGTATTGGAAAGAGGGGAAGATGGGAGTCTTGGGATATTTAGTAGGTCAAGCATTGTAAAAAGTATGGTGATTATAGAGTCAGAGGAATTGGGTTCAAATTCTAGCTTTGCAACTCACTGTGATCTTGTGAAAGTCATTTAACAATTTCATTTCTTCACCTACCAAATGAGAAGGCTAGAATCAGAACCCTGAAAGTATGCTTTCAGCTCTAAATCTAATATTCAATTACCACTAGAAGCAAGCTTTAAAAGGTCATATTGTGATTTTAAAATATGTTCTTCATTACAGATTGGCACTATCTATCCACAAAGGATGGATCAAGTGAAGAAAGTATGTTGATGGTTCAGGCTATTGTTACATACAGTCATCCATAAGTATGTACATGTGTATTTACATCTGTATATTGATGAATATTGTATATACACATGTGTGTATATTGTTTATAATATATACCCACAAACATACATCTAAATATTAAATACAAATTTTGGACAAACTGTAAATGTGCCATGAGCTGTGTCCAGAACTGAACAAATGGCATCTGTCAGATATTGAGCTAGAATGATGTCAGGAAGTTAAAAAAAATCTGTTAATAATCCCAAACATTCCCCTGAGACAAATTCTTGTCTTTTTAAACACCAATATTCTTCTAGTAACATTTTTAAGCTTTGAGTCATAAACCATAATAATAGCTAACATTCATTTATTACTCCAAGATTGCAAAGAGCCTTAATTATTTTATCTTCAGATACATCTCCAGAGGTAGATGATATTTTATCCCCATTTTACAATTGAATAAGCTGAGTTTATCTTAAATATCTCCATCTACAAACTCCTTTTGAACTCTTCTCTCATGATCATTTATCTTCTTAATCCAAAAGTTTTTCAATGAGTTTTTACTTGTTCTATTTTAAGGTCTATTCCCTTTGTTTTCTTCTTTGGGGAGTAAAGTGATTGATTCCCTTTTGTGGCATTTTAAATTTATCAATATCTAGTAAAAAGTTTTCTTTTGTAGAAGGGAAGATGTGAAGATCTCAAAGAACTTATATGATAGGAGAAAAAATAAGTAGAAATAGTTTCAGTGGCATCAAAACATTGGCTTTGCCAACAGCCATCCTTGTCTTTGTTTTCATTCTAGATACCTGATCACTTATTTCTGCCTTTAATTGGCCATTATCTTTCACTTTATTGTATAAAATTGTGATGACAGGGTGTTTTTCCACTAATCATTTCAATAGAAGTGAGAATTTAAGAATATTTTCATTGACAATATCCAAAGGGGAATCAAAAGAATTATTATACAATTTTAAATCAGGATGAAATTTCATGCAATACTCAAGAAGAAGACCTGCTGTACCCCAAAAAATTTAGAAGGTGAGGTGGAAGATACAAGGTAGAAAGCATAGTTCCTATCTTTGAGGAGCTTACAAATTAGTTGAGCCCTCAAGACAAATGTACTTAAACAACAACTAGTAAATACTCAAATCTAGGTGGAAATAGGCCAAGATTTTATGCCTACGAACTCTGGGAATAACTGGTTTCTCCAGGTAACCACTCCAGATTTTTTGCCTTCAGCATCCAAGGGAGCAACCCATGATGCAATTAGTCATCAACCAATTGTGCAACTGCTGTAGCCCTTGATTACGTAACATCCGCACCTACTGAAGACCCAGAAAAGAAAATTCTATGAAATTGTTCAACATCATAAACAGATATGGGTTTTATCAGAAAATGGTACTAATAAAGATGCAGTATCATCTGACTTGCAAACGGTCAGACATACTAAAGACCTAGTTTGTTTATGCCCATTTGATTTACAGTTGAACCTGCTCTTGGTGCTGTCTCCTCCATTAGAATGCAAGACTTGAAACTTAGTACTATAGTACTTTTTTATCTGTAACCCCAGCACAGTGCTTTATACATAGTAAGCACTTAATAAATAAGTCTTCCCTCCTTCCCTCCTTTTTTCCCTCCTTCCTTCCACTCCTTCTTTTTTCTTTCTCCCTTTCTTTTTCTCTAATGAAAACCTTTCTTACAGGAGCTCTAGCTCTGGGCTTATAGAGAATAAATTCATCTAGAGCAGTTCTGACCTCAAAGAGCAGTTTTTTTTTTTTTTTGTGTGTGTGTGTGTGTCTTTAGTCCATTGCTCCCAGGCAGAATTTGAAACTCAGAAAGCTTCTAAAACCAAAGCTTTAAATATGGCTTATGCCTAGGGTTTTCTCAAAAGTAAGTAATGGGGTTTATTTTAGAAAGGAAACTCATTAAAAACCATTTTGACCAAAAAAATGTACCTTATGTACAATATGTCTATCAGGCACAGAACTGTTTATATCCTTCTTCACAGAAAATGCTTAAAATATAAATGACTCAAAACATATATAAACTAATATAGAAAAACATGAAAACAACAACTCATCACATTCATTATACAATCCCAGTAAGTAAAGACAACTGAGGCTGTTGAATAGATATTCAAGTGATTTTACCTTCACCTTGGATTTGCAAAGTCCAAATTTATCCATTTCTTTGATGAGATCTGTGCTTTTTTTTTTACAAGACTTTTCTTTATTTATAATATGTGAGAGTCAATGGCAGCTAAGTGGCACAGGGAACAGAACGTTGGCTCTGGAGTCAGAAGAACCTGAGACAACTGTGTGACTCTAGGTAAGTCACTTAACTCTGATTGTGTCACAAAAAAAAATGTTGGAGGCCATTATGTCCACCAAGCATCTCTCTGTTATCCTTTCAGTGACTTCAATTTCAATTCTTCGGTCACGATAAAGACACCAGCAGCAAATTCAAATTTTAAATAGAACCAGCATATAAAACTCTATATTAGGTGGTTAGAATGAACTGAAATGAACAAAAGAAAGGATT